>CM037596.1:5235000-5627500 GCA_021018995.1 Chloranthus sessilifolius
GGGTCTGCGATTTGATCATTATGTCAAATCTCTAGACGAGGCTCTAGACGAGGTGGGCTGCACCTGGCCTAGGGATGCAAGTTCGGTGTATCGAACCGAACCTGAATTTTTCGGTGTTCGGTTCGGTACACCCCATTTTTTAAAAAACTGAAACTGATTCTGTTTGGTGCAGGTAAAATATCTATTTTTTTTAATTTTTAGGGTATTTTTTATTTTTCGGGTATTTTTACGGTTTACTCAACCTACTCCCTCGGTTTTCGGTTTCAAGCCACCCAAACCGAAACCGAATCTTCGGTTTGGTTTCGGTGCGGTTCTGGACCCTTGGTTTTCGGTTTGATTTCGGTGTTCGGTTCAAAACTTGCATCCCTAACCCGGCCCTTTACGCTGATTGGATTATGTGGGCTTAGGTCTGAAGCACAATGAAAGGTTGACAGTATAGTAACCTCAAGGTCGCAGGTGCAAGCTCGGCTTACCCATAAGAGATCGTTGGATGCACGGATTCCAAAAGTGAATGCAAACCTATAAAGATAAAAGTCAAGATTCTCAAAATTGGTTAAACCACCTTTGGAGTTCAAGCAGTTGGAGCTGACCAAACCCTCTCTCTCTCTCTCTCTCTCTCGGGGGCTTTGGTCGGATCCAATTGGATGGACTCTAAATGTGGTTCAACCAACTTTTGAGATCTTTGGATGCACGGGTTTCAAAAGTGAATGCAAACCGATAAAGATAAAAGTCAAGATTCCCTTGCATCCAATGGTCTCAAAATTGGTTGAACCCCCTTTAGAGTCCCCCCCCCTCCCCCCCTCCAGCTAGCATCTTAAATGGGAAGCATGTGGGTTGTGAAGGCGTCCCTTTCATGGCCATGACCCAAAGTGGTTGATATGTTGCTTTTCTTTTACTCAGGGAATCCCCGGTAGTCTCTAATGTCTCTATCTCCTTTTGCCTTCCATTGAATACGCGGGAACATATGAAAAATAGTTTGATTGAATAGGGTTACTAGTGTGTATGCGACCCGTGTACCAGCGTACGAGATGCCTCCCATGCATGCCTCAGATCTTGATATTTTTGCGGATTTTCTTGTTCCGCGTTGGGGTTAATTGTGACCATGGTTTAAATTGGCCGATATGTATCGAGTTAGGCCTCTGCCGATACGATATAAGATCAAATTCTGGTCAAACTGGTCCAATATCGATTAATATCTGACCATATTAGTTTAGATGTGGAACCCACTGAAATACCATTTAGATAAATATTTTAAGGGAGTCATTACTTGCACACGTTTTTCAAGTGATTGCACCAAATTTAAAGAAAGATTTGATATTTTAGGGACTTGTGATATGTAAAAAATGCAATATGGGCCGTCTGATTTGAAGTTTATGATCAATAGATCTCTGGTACATAAAATTGGAGCAAAACACGATACTTGTCATATGATCTATTGAAGTCAATTGTTGAATTATATAGTAGCTTTTAACTCCATTTAATTAAATGATGAAAATTATATTTTGTTATAATCTTTTGCAATTGATATCTTTAAATCATGACCTTCAAATCAAATGGCTTAGATGGTGTTTTCACATAGGAGAGGTTGCCAAACTTACAAGTCTTTCTTTTAAATTTAATGCAATCGGGTGCAATCAGTTGAAAAGCGTATACAAGTAATGGCTTCCATTTTATAAATTTTTTAATTATTTTTATTGTTGTGACTTTTGACAAAAAAGATTACATTAAATCCTTGCTTGTCACACCATTTCTTATGGGATAATGGGTATTACAACTAAAAAGCCTTTTAAGATACCTCTAATGCAAGTCAATGAAGTGGGAGCTCACGTTTCAAAAAGATAAGACTATTAGCGGTAGTCTTTAACTGTTGTGAATACCCTTGTCGCTAATAGTTTTAATAGGTTTTTTTTGCTGAGAATACCCTTGTCGCTAATAGTTTTAATAGTATTTTTTGTTAATGATGGCAATTTTTTACAGTCCAAAATTGCGGTTAATAGTCTTTGCTTTTTGTAGTGAGGGAGCCCAAAAACCGTCCTCATTAAAGGTTTTGAATCATCCAATCGATGGGCATTATCGTCAAACAGTTTGGTCATGTCTTTTAATGGTTCATATAAAAATGCTATGATTTTGCTCTTGAAAGGATTAATTTTTGAACTCACTATGCTTATAGATCCTAGTCATGTGGAATATATATATATATATATATATATATATATATATATATATATATATATATATATATATATATATAAAAGGTGAGGGCATTTTAAGTGGAGTATCGTTATCGTACTCCAACACTCACATGGAGGTCCATGTGGCTATACAAATACTGTTTTGTTGTGCTTTATGATGCATCTTTTCATATACATGTGTACTTCAATCGTGAAATTGAAAAATCCTGCATCATAAAAAGAAAATAAAAAAATTATCTAATGCGGCTTGAGATAATACAGCCTAGGGAGGTGAAATTTGTTTTAGGATAAAATGGAGCATGTCCACCTGATTGTAAGTCCAAGTGGCACATATTTTTAGCAATTCAATTCAACAAAGTGGTAGCTCGAGTTGAAAGGTAGCATAGGCTTAAAGTGGATGGTAGTTCAAAATAAAATATATTGAACTAAAGTGGGCAAAAGATTATGCTCGGTAGTCGATCTGAACTTTCCGATCTATGCACTATAAAATAGATGATAGTTCATATATTTTACGCTCGGTAGTGGATCTGAACTTTCCGATCTATTGACAATAGATGGTAGTTGGTATATTTCTAAATGGTCAAAATGAAAATGTTCCCATTAAATGATTCAAAATTTCTAATAAACATAATATATTGGCGGAGATATATGTTAATGATGGACTACTAGTTGAACTACTTTGAATGACCAAATATGTGCTCCCGCACTACAAAAAATAAGACTTAGTGACAGTTTTTTGTAACAAAAAATTGCCGTTATTAATAAAAAACCTATTTAGACTATTAACGGCAAGGGTATTAGCAGTAGTTTTTTGTTAATAGCGACAGTTTTAAATTGTCACTAATAGTCTTATTTTTTGTAGTGCCGTGACAAAAGAATGTGAACAATCACGACACATTCTTTAAAGTTATGGGACACCTTGTTATATTTGTGAATTGTATGTATAGCTGTCAATCATCGGGTCACGCTCATGCCCTAGAAATTTTTAGTGAGTGCTCCTCGATCATAATCAGTAGGGCATGCCATTCGTTTTAAATTAAAATTAAAATAAAAAAATAAAAATAAAAAGTCAACTTTTCAGTTCAAGAATAAAATTCAAATTGCTCCTCCTTGATCAAAATTTTATCTTTTAAATGCCAAACTTTTCTTGAACTTTTAAAGCCTATATAGTGTTAACAAATAAATTATACTATGTAGTATTAATAAAAAAATAGGTAAGTGAAAAAACTCACATTTTAAGTTTTAAATGGGAGAGCCAATGGTCAAGGATCAGGTGAATATCACATCAAATTGTAAATTACAAGTCAAAATATAAACTTTTTTTATCGGACATTTATATTTTGATAATGTTTATATATAATAAAATTTATAGGCTTTAACGGCTTGTTTGGCAGTTTTAGAGCTTTCTCGAGAAAATCGCAGAAAATGAGCTCCTCAACTTCTGCACAGAAACTTCAAATTCGTAGAAAGTCATTTTCTTTGCTAGCGTTCTTGAGTTGCACAAAACTCATTTTCCTATTGTTTTTGACATTTTATTGTATTCTTCACTTTCTTAAGAAAATGTCAGAAAGTGTAATGTCTTCTTACACACGCTAGAGCCGCACGCATTTATGTCGTTCATTGAAGCGATTATACTGATCGGATGATCGTTAAATTATATATATTTTCAATCGGTAATGTATTGAAAACTTTTGCCGGACAGATTTTGAAAATAAAATTTATAATGTGGGTTTTTAATATGGCTGCAATGATTTTTGAAATGCCATTCATTCCTTGGTTAAATGCCAAACCAACTTATTTAAATGGCAGTTAGTTGGTGCCATAGTTCAAAATTTTGGTCGATTATTCAAATTATTGGCTGAAATATATCAGTCTCAGTCAGCACCGAAACGATAACATGTAATTTTCGCTCAATTTAATTATATAGAAGCATAATTATCGACTTAAATTATGAGCTTAATTTATATGAGGAGCATAATTATCGGCTTCAATGATGCATAATTATAGATTTTTCTATTATAGGCTAAAGTTTAGCCGCTAAGCTTTTATTAAATCCTTTAAGGTACCTCTCTTTGTGCCCACTTGCTTACTGAAAGGGCCCACATCAGAAGCCCCTTCAAATCTGTTGATTGCATAGGATTAAATGATGGAGATTATTTTTCAAACTGATATTTCACATAGTGGATCTTGAGATCATGAAGCACTTATCAGATAGTCAATTTGTGATTCCATGTGTCACATATCCAAAAAAAATAGCCCTTGAATCATATGACACCTATCACGCTCAAACGTGATTTTAGGGCCATTTTTTAGAGATCTGTGATACATTGAATAAAAAACTGACCGCCTGATAGGTCCTACATGGTCTCAAGATCCATTGTGGGCAATATTGGGGTGAAAAACAATCTCCAATATCTGATCCGAAGCAATTAATGGTTTTGAAGGAGTTCCTGACATGGGTGCTTTCAGAGATTGAGCCGGCGCGAATAGAGGCACCCAACCTATTATTTTGGGTACTTTATATGGGGAGCAAAATTAAATACTAAAATTATGGATTCTTGCTATTATCGGCTAAAGTTTAACACAACTCCAGAAAAGTAATTGGAGAACCATGTTTTTTTTTGTGTTTTGTAATAATTCACCGAGAACTATACATTAAAATCGGAGAACCATGTTTGGTATACTGTCATGATCATCTCCATTTTTTTATATGTGTGCCATGTGAAATCAAAATCTGACCCTCTAATGGTAGGTGCACGATGTCAAGATCTGTTGTGTCAAAATTGGGCTAAAAACCAATCTCTATCATATAAGTCAAAGAAGTCAACACTAAGCATATAAAACTCGGGTTGAGAAGAATCTTGAATTGTAAATATAGGTACCCCCTTTTTTTAAACCAACCCTATTTAACAAAAAACAAAAGAAAAAAAAAGAGGGAGCGAAATTCCGGCCCAACTTGAAATTGTCAACCGAAATTTCGGTCAATATTTCGGTTTCGGCCAGCCTCGAAACCGAAAGCAAAACCGCCATTTTGATCCTTGGCTGGTACTAACGGTGTCTGCTTGTTCATTAGAATCGATCTGATGCATTTCTTTGGGTGGAGTATACTATTGGTAGCTCAGAAACAAAACTTTCTTGCGAAAAAACCTCTCAAAACAAACTATCGATTTCAGCAGAAAATGCAAGGAAAACCCGTAGCCTAAGAAAAATTCCCGAGCAAAAGAAAGTGTCAGAAAATACTCAGAAAGGTTTGTATAAAATTTTCTGACTAATTCAATAAAAATAGTTTGGAATTTTTACATTTGAGAAATTTTTTACATTTGATGGTTGAGATTTTGTAGAAATTTTTTACATTTGAGTCCTAAAGGTTTGTAGAAAATTTTTACATTTGAAGGTTGAGATTTTGTCTAAATTGCACAAATTTGAATGTTATTCTTGAATTAGTCTTTTATTTTTAAATATTTTTAATTCCAAACTATTTTTATTGAATTCAAATGGAGGTATTCACTTGTTTACATTAAATATACTTAAATGATATTTAATATAAATAAGGGTATAAAAAATGAAGTCCTCGAGCTTACCATATAGTAGATTGGTCAGTCTTTATAATCGATCGATCAAGGTTGCCATGTTACTTAAATTATATATATTCGCGGGACGGACGTGCTATATACGTTGGGAGAGATGTATGAGAGAGCAGCGGGAAAGATTTGTACGATAGACATTTTTGGATAACTTTTTTTAAAAAGCAAGATTCTTGCTTATCAAATTTGGGTTTCATGCAAGGTATAAAAAATCGGCCCTTACGTATCGATTTTTTGGCAAACCGATATATATCAGTATCCCAACTCGGGTATAGAATATGTATCGCCCGATATGTATTGGGTATCGGTCGATACGTCTCGGTTTCTATCAAGATGTGACATTTTTTTTTTTAAATAGGCCGATACGTATTAGCTGATACGTATCGGCCGAGTCATATTGGTCCTCCATGGACCGATACCTGATACCGATTCCAATTTTAATACCTTGGTTTCACTTGCTTAAAATGTTTTCTACTTTGAATCAAAAGATGGAGATCGATTTTCGTCCCAATCTTTCACAAAATAGATCTTGAGATCATGTCCAGTTCGCCTAAACATCAAGGGGTTAGGCGAATTGGCCAGGTACTTGCTTCCAAAAGCGGGAGACTTGAGTTCAAATCCCCTCCCCTCCTTGAGGCCACCTTAGGGATTTATATCTTGTGCTGACCCGGCATGTGCTGAATTTGGGGTGCGCATGTGCCCTTGGGATCAGGTCGGTGCTCTAAGAGGCCTGGATACCCAGGTTATCATGGTTAACTTTTTTTTAAAGGCAAAATTCTTGCTTCTCAAATTTGGGTTGCATGTGCTTAAAATGATGGCTACTTTGAATCAGAAGATGGAGATCGATTTACGTCCCAATCTTTCACAAAATAGATCTTGAGATCTGTTGAATAAGGTATAATCCCAACCACATCTCACTTTAGCCAAGGTTTCCTAAGTTATTAGGAGACTATTATTGGAAGTGTTTTGAAAACTTGCAACTCTTAGGAGATTTGAGAGTTACGTATCCAAGAGGTGCTTAGAGCCTATTGTGAGAGAGTTTTCTTCTTTAGGGAAAGAGAGAGCTTGGTGAAAGTTTTATGGGAGAATACTTTTGAGAGAAAAAGTATTAAAGAATAGCTTGGAGATTGGAGATCCGATTGAAGCCGTTCTTGTGTCGGAATCGTGACTATATTCCGGTAGATCTCTTCTCTATTATTTGAAGGACCGCATCCTTAGTTTAACCACAGATTTGTGGTTGAAGATCGTGTTAGATCGTAATTGAGTTTGTACTAGAGGGAAGAGAGTGTGTGTGTGCTGTAAACATTCATAAAAATAATGCATATACTCCCGTGGACGTAGTTCTCGATTGGGTGAACCACGTAAATCTTTGTGTTGTACGTGCGATTAATTTTTGCCTGAATCTTCTTATTTTTTCGCATTCATCGCGATAGAGAGTTCGTAGAGTGGGTAAAATTTCTAACAAGATCATGTCCACCTGCCAATTAATTGGTTAGATCTTGATTTCACATTACACACATCTCAAAAGTGACCTGAGAACCCTTCTAACGATATAAGATGATGACATTAACTTTGGAGATGTGTGATACATGGAACCAAGATTTGGCCGGCTAATTGTTTGTTCATGATCTCAAAATCTATTATGTAAAAGATTGGGACAAAAAATTGTCTGAATCATCTGATTCAAGACAATCAACAATTTTGATGGTGAAAATCCTCAATTTGCAAATATAAAATCTTCGGTTGTGAATGCTAGTTCCCAAAATCTAATGGTAAAGATAGTAGGATTTTTTTAGCAATTTAGGGTGCTACAACTTTATAGATTTGAGCAGTCCGTACCAGTGTGTCCATTTTTTTTAACAAAAAGCTAATAAATTCATTTGTTTCGTCCAACTGCCCCATCTAGCTTTATAATAGTTAGGGGTGTTATCGGGTTGGTTTGGGTCGGTTTTCATGTTAAACCGAAACTGAACCAACAACTATTGGTTCACCGAACCGATAGTTATTGGTTCGGTTGATTTTTGATTTCTAAACCTCATTTCTTAGTTTGTAATTTTTTTTTTAAAAAGAAAATAAATAATACATAATTTTGAAATTTCCTTTTTACAAATAATACCTATTATTTGTAAAATTTCCTTCTTACAAATAATACCTATTATTTGTAAAAAAAGGTAAAACCTATTATTTGTAAAATTTTTTTTTTACAAATAATACTCATAGTGACAAATTTTACCGAAATTCGCTGAAAATGGGGTCAAAATAAAATTTTGGTATTTTTCGGTGAAATTTCATAATTTTTGGTTTTTTTTTAATGTTTATTTTACTATTATTATTTTTTTAAATATGTTAGTAATTTAGTATATATTGTAGTAATTTATAAAAAAATATTAAATATATTTTTAATCCCCGAAACTTTCCCGAATGTTTTCCGAATGGTATCGAAATTAATCCGAAATGTACCGAAAAATTACCAAAAACAAAATATGTGACTATGATAATTCCGAAAAATTTGTAAAAAAGGAAAAATAATACATATTACTTAGGTAAACCCTATTATTATTTTTTTTAGAAGGAAAACCTATTTTTATATGCACCTAAGTAATATCTTATTATCGGTTTCTTATCGGTCCAGTTTCGGATTTTTTACGTCAAAATCGAAATCGAACCAATAACCCGATACATCACTTTTCCAAAATTGAAACTGAACCGATATACCTTAAAATCAAAACTGAATCAAAATTTCGGTGGTCGGTTGGATCAGTTCGGTCAATTTTCTACACAGCCCTAATAATAGTAAGGAGAAGTAACACATATATAGATATAATATAATATAATATACTATATGCTTGTATGTATATTAAATGTCTTGAAATGAGACCCATTGGTCTCATTTTTGATCGATCAGTATGGAAATGAGACCGATCGATCTCAGTTGTTATCGATCGGTTCATTTTTGATCGATTGATTTCACTAAAAGACAGATCGGTCTCATTTTTAACCGCTTGGTCTCAATTCGGATTGATCGGTCTTTACATGAATCATGTATATTATGATAATCTTAGAAAAATATTTACATTTTTTAAAACGCATTGCAATAGATGGAGGATATTTTTATTCATCTAAATTTCTACCTAAAATAATTTTAAGTTTGTGGTTTATATTTTGGTAGAAAATTTAAAAGGTTTAGGGTTTACTCCTTATTAGGTAATAAGTTTATAGCAGACCCTGTTTGATAAAAATGGAACCTTTTGACCTCTATGGGTGCTATGGCCAAAAAAAAACAAATAAACCTAGAAAATAGGAAAAAAACCTTATCTGCTATTATAATTTTTTTCCGCTAAAAAAACTGAAACAAATTATTTTCATTGAAAAGGCACCTACTTTTATTAAAGGGAGCCATTACTTGCACACACTTTTCAAGTGATTGCATCGGATTAAGAAAATAGGAAAAAAACCTTATCTGCTCTTATAATTTTTTTTCCGCTAAAAAAACTGAAACATATTATTTTCATTGAAGAGGCACCTAGTCATATTGAAGGAGCCATTACTTGCACATGCTTTTCAAGTGATTGCACCGGATTGCACCAAATTTAGAAGAAAAACTTGCATGTTTGGTGAGTGGATTGACCTCTGCTATGTGAAAACACCATGTAAGCCGTTTGATTTGAAGGCCATAATTTAAAGATATAAATTGCAAAAGATTAGAATAAAATATAATTTTTATCATTTAATTAAATGGAGTCAAAGACTATTATATAATTCAACAATTGACTATAATAGATCATATAACAAGTATCGTGTTTTGCTCCAATTTTATGTACCAGAAATCTATTGGTCATGAACTTCAAATCAAATGGCCCATATTGCATATCCCTAGAATACCAAATCTTTCATTAAATTTAGTCCAGTCACTTGAAAATCGAGTGCAAGTAATGACTCCCTTTAGTAAAATATAATAATAATTTATTTATTTATTTTTAATTTAAATACTGATAGACTATAACCAATGCCAAAACCAACCCCACTATCACCCTCACCACCATGACTACCCATCCATCACCACAATCCCCACCACCACCAAAATTTATATCTTGGTAAACTAATATTTCATCCTTTAAAAAAATTACATCTTTATTATTAAAATTTGTAATTTAATTAGATTGGTGTTACCAATGTATCAAAAATCGGCCAATATTGGTACATATCGGCGAGATGTATTGGTTTTCGGCCAAACCGATACGGGCCCGTATCGGCAGATACGTATCGGGTTTCGGCAGATACGTCTCGATTAATTTCGACAGAGACTTTTATTTTTATTGTATTATTTTTTTTAACTGGTCGATACGTATCGGAATCGGCCGATACGCATCGGCCTCGGGCAATCCGATACCCGATATCGATTTTAATACCTTGGGTGTTACTACCATATCGCCTTCTGTTACAGCCACCTCACTTAAGCACACTAAAAACCATTGATTGTTGTGAATCATATGATGGAGATCATTTCCCATGCATCCATATCTTCCACACAATGGATCATGAGAGTTTGAGCCTATCATCAGATGGTATGGGGCACATCCCAAATAGTGAACGCGATACATTTACTTTTTGGGATGTATGCAACATGGAATGAAATCTAACCGTATGATGGTAGGCCCATGATCTCAAGATCTATTGTATGAAAGATTGAGACAAAAGATCTCCATTGTCTGATTCAAAGTAGTCAAATTTTTTATTTTTTATACTTTGCATAAGCGATTGAGGTGGCTGTAACATAAGGAGGTGGCTGTAACATAAGGTGGTTTGGTAGTAACAACAGCCATGTTTATGCTAATTTTTTTATACATGTAAATAATGGCCCGCACCTTGATCCTAGTCCAACCTGGCCCTATCTAGTGCAGCGCTAGGACTCGCTACATGGCAGCCCAATTTAGGGTCAGGCTAGGGCTGACCATAGCCTGGCCCATATATTGACAACCCTAGTTTTAGATGTTACTCAAACCAACGGTATTAAAATCGGTATCGATTTGCTCGAGGCTGATACGAATTGGCCGATACCGATCCATATCAGCCATTTTTATTTTTATTTTATAGAAATTAAAATATCTGTCGAAACCGAGATGTATCGACTAAAACCCGATACGTATTGGCGATACCGATATGTATTAGTTTGGCCGAAAACCGATACGTATCGGTATCGGCCGATTTTTGATACCTCAACTCAAACAACAGACCGATTAGTCATTGGGAAGTTCCAAGCGTTGCTCAAACAATAAACATCATAGTCCACAAATTAACAAAATAGCCCGCGGACAAATTTTTCTCCGGTTTAAACCTTCCATGGAAAATAAATTTCAAATAAACCAAATGGATCTACATTTGACAAAATAAGGAAAACCAAGTTATTTTTTTGGTTTGGAGAAGGTCATTATTGTTAAGCATGTTTAAGAGGAAAGATTCGTTTGGCAGCTTAGTAGGGCCAACTTGAGAGTGAGGTATTCCCTTGTTTTTGGAAAAGATTATTTTCCCACGGATAACCAAAGAAAACACTTGGAAAAGCCCTTTCATAAAAGGTGCCTTGAATCTTTCCTTAACATAAGAATAAGATGAGCGCTTTGTTGCTTTCTTCTACACTGCTCTTATACCGTGGTGAGGACAGCTACTCTTCCCCAATAACAAATAGGGTTTTTATCATCTCCAGCAAAGTACCACCCTCTTTGTGTACTTCCCAATCAATTATGAGATAATGGCTCCTGTTTCACATTTAAATATCCAATCGTGTTTAAACAATCTACCACCAATAAATTAGAATTTTTTTATCTCACACCATTAAAGTATGGTTTCCTAATATACCATATAGCATCGATTTATGATCGAACTAAAAATCATCTCCATAAATGGATGTGTGATGACGCAGACCCACATGCCATAATATTGTCTGGTTCTGGGCTTAGGTCCCCGCTCCGATTTTGTTTCTAGTATGGGTTTAAGTCCCCACCCAAAACCCGTCATTACATGTAGTGTCCGCAATCACATATCGCCCGATACCGATACCAAGTTAGATACCGATACGTATCGGTATGCCAAAAAATCGATACTTATCGGTTCCAACGGATTTGATAGCTTGGAGAGAACAACTAAGGAGACATTTTTTAGTACCTTTATTTACAACAACCATACATTCTTTATGTGCAACCAAAATTTTCACATGTGAAAACCATCCACTCTATTTCATCCCAATCTTCCACCCTATACTGCCTATCATCAGATGGTCAGATGCGGATTCCATGTGGCACACATACCAAAAGTGACTTGAGAACCATGTTTGATCGCACACCCATAATCAAGTTTACTTTTTGGAATGTGTGCTACGGTGAATGAAAAATCTGATCTTCTGATGGTACGCCTATGATCTCAAGATTGTGTGAAAGATTGGGCTGAAAAACAATTTTGGCACATGTAAATTCCGATTGCGAAGAAAGATTCTATTGTTGCAAGGGCAAGCTTTTTTATTTTTATCACCTCCTAAGTGGGGACCAAGGATCAAAATCTCGGTTTCGATACGTATCGTCCAACCCCAAAACCGATACGTATCGGACGATACATATTGGTTCCGGACGATACTTTTCGATTTTTTTCCAAAAAAAAAATAAATAAATAAATAAAACATCAAAGCCGATAATTTAAAATTATCGGACGATATATTGAATGATACGAACGATACATTGAACGATAATTTGACTGTTTTTTAAGGGGGGCAATAAAATCCCATTTTACCGTATCGTTATGGTCCAAAACCGCTACGTATCTGTATCGGATGATATTTTGATCCATGGTGGGGACCCATTCCCCTTAAAAAGTGTAGGTCATTGATTTGTATTGGCTGGAGTTACTACCACACAACTTTATGTTACAGCCACCCCACTTAAACAAGGGAAAAAATATGTTGATTGTTTTAAATCGAACGATGGAGATCATTGTTCATCCTAATCTTCCACATGATAGATGTTGAGATCATGGACCTACTATCAGATGTTGATTTCACGTGACACAAATCTCAAAAAGTGAATGTGAACAACATATGATGGTACACTAATCACGTTCACATTTTAGAATGTGTGCAATGTTGAGTCAGCATCTCACCATTTGATAGTAGACTTATGAGCTCAAGATCTATTGTGTGGAAGATTCGAACGAAAAACAATCTCCATTATCTGATTTAAAATAGTCAACAAAATTTTCCTTTGTTTAAGTGAGTTGGCAATAACATAAAGTGGTGTGATAGTAACACCAACCTTTGTTGTATAACTGTGTACTTTCTCGTAAGGCTGTGCAGAAAATCGATCGAAACCGATCGAAATTTCGGTTCGGTTTCAGTTTTAGGACATATCGGTTCAGTTTTGGTTTTGGAAAAGTGGCTTATCGGGTTATCGATTTGGTTTTGACGTAAAAAATATGATACCGAACCGATAAGAAACCGATAATAGGGTATTACTGATAAGATGCATAAAAAAATAGGTTTTTAAAAAAAAATAATAATAATAGGGTTTACATAAGTAAGAGGTATTATTTTCTTTTTTTTTTACAAATAATAGGTATTATTTATAAAAAGGAAATTTTACAATTAATAGGGTTTACCTTTTTTTCTACAAATAAAAGATATTATATGTAAAATAGATATTATTTATAAAAAGGAAATTGTACAAAAAATAGGTATTATTTGTAAAAAGGAAATTACAAAAATAGGTATTATTTGTAAAATGTCCTTTTTAAAAAAAATAAAATTTAACAAATAAAAAAACAGAGGTTTAGAAACCGAAACCGACCGAATCGATGACTATCGGTTTGGTTTCGGTTTGGAGGCTTATCGGTTCGGTTTGAGAAACTAGAAACCGATAGTTATCGGTTCAGTTTCGATTTAGCATGAAAACCTACCCGAACTAGGGCTGTGCAAAAAGCCGACCGAACCAACTGAAATTTTGGTTCGGTTTCGGTTTTGGGACATATCGGTTCGGTTTCGCTTTCAAAAAAGAGAAACCGATAGTTATTGGTTTGGTTTCGGTTTTAACGTTGAAAAATTGAAACCGAACCGATAAGAAACTGATAGTGGTGTATATATGAATTATAATATGTCTATGTTTGAGTTTCATGGTGTGTGAGGCTTATTGTAGAAAGCCAACTGCTGCTGCTTTAGTTTGTTAATCACAAAATGTTAGAAGTTCCTATTTTGGTGGCCATCACTATGGTCAAACCCGTTGACCGGTGAATGGTATAAGATCAACCTTAAGATGTACAATTGCTATTCTGGTGAGTTTGAAGAGAATAGGCAACTGATTGTTGAGTCTTTCAGTTAAGATATGATTGTGATTTCTAATCACACTATAATTAGTAATTTCAGTCCTTAATGGGATATGACTCTTTGGCTATAAATATAAGGGGTGCCTGGTCCCAATGATTGCTCGACATAATTCAATCCTCCCTATTGGCGAGAGCATCCCCATTGTGCTAGAAGATCGTTGAAGATCGGCAACCATTAATGGCTAACGCTGAAGGTGCGCACATATTTATAGATTATAAATTTATTATTTTTAACTGATCGTGCGCCTAGATCTTTAAGCTTAATTTTGGATGGTCGGATCGTTAGATCCTTTTAGATTCCATCAATTAGTATCAGAGCCATGATTGACGTTATGATCGGTCAAAGCTTTAAAATGAAGTTTTTTTTTTTTTAATGGCTGTTTTATAAAAAAAAAAAAATTAGTCCGACACCGATCATTGGCTGTTTTTTAATGGCTGTTTTATAAAAAAAATTGGTCGGGCACCGATCGCTAGCTGTTTTTTAATGACTGTTTTATAAAAAAAAAAAACCGATTAAGACCGATCACCTGGCCGACTAGGTCGATTAGACGTACCTGCACGTCGGTCGTCACCGATGAAGGGGGAGGCTGCTTGCAAGCTCTCAAATTAAAAAAAATAATAATAAATTTGGTTTCACTGCCGTTGTTGACGGCGGCCGGATGTTTTTTAACGACCGGGCCGGCCGACGGCAACGGTTGGGACCGTCACGCCGGTCATCGATCATTGTTTCAAAAAAAAAAACCAATTGAAGAAGATGAACAGTGCTTGGGGGTTAGGGTTTTCTCTTGATGGATCGGGTCTGTCCCTGACCCGACCTGACTGGCCCTGTTTGCCCTTGACCTGACCCGACAGGACTATTTGTCCCACCCGACCTGCCTGGGCTGGCCTGACCCACCTAACCCGCCTGAGCCTTTTTGGCCCACGAGACCCGTCTGGCCCTTCTGGTCCGTCTGACCCGACCCGCCTGGCTCTTTGGCCCCGCTTGACCCAACTGGCCCATTTGGACCATGGCCCGCCCACAGCCCGATAACCGGCCCATTGGCGGAGGCTTTCTCCGCCACTCAGGCCCATGGTCCGAGCTCAACCCGCTGGGCACGTGGCCCCTTCGGCCCCTGGCTCGGCCCGGTACTTGGCCCATTATGCCCTTTGTATTTCTTAATCTTCTCGGGCAATTTCTGGGCTATTTATAGGTCCGATTTTCAGACATTATACATGAATTTTGACTATCTCGGACATTCCGGATCTGTTTTTAAGGTCTATTTTTGACAATGAGCTCTCTATTATGATATTTTCATGACCTGATGTCATTTTTTTCATTTTTTAATTGTGTAATTAATTTTTTTTTTAGTATCATTCATTAGAATTTAGTAGTGGAGGTTGTGCTCCACCACCATGGCTGGTACTTACACATTATAATGCTCGTTTATTGTCAATTTTGACACCTCCTCATAACACATTTTGTGATATTCTAAAATATTATCAAACCTAATTTGAAAACATGGCTTGGAAAGATTCTTCTGCCCAACGGTGATGATCCTTCCTAGTGTCGTGGTTTTCATAGTGAGGTTTAATTTTGTCCAAGACCGTGTTACAAATTCCGTGATAGTGTGTAGTAAACGTTGACGTCACAACATAAGCGGTTCTTCTGCCTAACGGTGATGAATCCCTTAATGTTATGTGATGGCTGTGTTTCACTATTCATTATTTTGACTATTCACCATTCACCAAAAGTCTTAAAATCAGTTGATTTATAGGAGTTTGCAAAAACAATTTATATAAATCGGTTTAGTTTGTATAAATTTTGAAAACTCTAAGCCAAAACCGAAAAAATCGATTCGATTCGGTTAAATGCTACAAATAAAAAAAAGTTTCAAAAATGAGGTTTAAAAACCGAAAATCGACCGAACCGATAACTATCGGTTTGGTTTCGGTTTTGAACCTTATCGATTCAGTTTCGATTTCATAAAATAAAAGCCGATAGTTATCGATTCGGTTTCGATTTTACATGAAAACCAACTTGAACTGACCCGATAACACCCCTATTCTGAACTGACCAGATACACTACAAAAAGATTGTTTTTGCCGACATAATTATTGCTGGCGATTTTGAACTGCCGGGAATGTGATAATTAGCTATAATTGTTTGCTTAAAACCGCCGACAAAGGTATATAATTTTTTGCGGCGATTTTAAACCGCCGGCAAAAGTATAATTTTTTGCGGCGGTTTTAAACCGCCGGTAAAGGTATATGAGAATAAGCGGCGGTTTTAAACCGCCAGCAAAAGTATATTGAGAATAAACACTAGCGATTTTAAACCGCCGGCAAAACTGTCGCATACATTCGCCAGTGTTGGTACCGGCAGTTTTTAACCCCTGTAAAACTCCACAGATTTGTAGTGATAACGCCCCTAGTAATTAAAAGACATCAGTGTGACCCCTTTTCCCAAGTTAAAGTTTGTTGGCAGATAAGTGTGCCTACCTCTGATAAGTGTGCCCACCTCAAAATTTATGTTTTCAATATTTTTTTTTTTGAATAATTATTTATCTCCCAAATAACCAAAGAATACATTTCGAATGGCAAACACATTAAAAGTTGCTGGAATTCCTCCCTCAAATTAGATAGTTGTTTTTCATTTTTCTTCTTCATCTTCCCTTTTATGTATTCCATAATTAACATTGAATAAATATCTAAACCCCAAAGAAACTAGAAACCAGGTTAAGTCACCCAAGTGGGGGAAACCCATTTCAAGAGTCCTCCTCTATTTAAACCCCAAAGACTCATATTCCATTATCATCTTCACCACCAACAAGAAGCAAAGAAGCTGCGCAATTTTAGGTTCTAATTTTTATTTTATTATTATAAAGAAATATCTTTCTTATGCTCCTTTTAATTATCAATTTATCATCACTAATATATCAAATTTATAATACTCCTAAACTGGTTGTTCTCTCTATGGTTTTGTATTATAATTCCTTTTTTTAAAATTCATAATCTCTTCATCATCTTGGTGCCTATTGGTTTGATAAAAAAATAATAGTTTAAAGTTTCCTTAGGATAACCAATTCAAGAATCCTCTTCTATTTAAACCCCAAAGATCCATATTCCATAATCATCTTCACCATCAACAAACAAAGAAATTGGGATATTTTAGGTTCGGATAATTTTTGCTTTTTATTTCTTTTATTATAAAGAAGTACATGGATCAAAAATTCGAAAAATCAGTACGTATCGTCCAGCTCCAAAACCGATACGTATCAGGCGATATATATTGGTTCCGAATGATATATTAGTATGCATCATCCGGTATTTTGGGTTTTTGTATGGGAGGCACCAATACGGTACCTTGAATGTATCGTATTGGTGAGGTCCAAAACTGATTTGTATCGGACGATACATATCGGTATCGGACAATATTTTAATCCCACTACCAAAAATAAGACTATTAGTGGCAACCAAAAACTGCCGCTATTAACAATAAAATTGGCACTAATATCTTTGTCACTAATAGTCTTAATAGCCTTTAATAGTCTTTTTGTTAATAGCGGCAGCTTTTTGCTATAAAAAGCTGCCACTAACAGTCTTATTTTTTGTAGTGTCCATGAAGAAGTATCTTTCGTATGCACCTTATAATTATCAATTTATCATCACTAACATATTGATTTCTATAATATTCATAAACTGTTGGCCAAGGTATCAAGCCGAGACTCAGTATTGGTTTATGGAGGACATATACGAAATACCATGTATTTTATTGTTATTATTATGTTTTTTAATGTGACAAAAAATTTTAGGAAAACTAATGCAAGAAGGAATGCGTTAGAGCCTTAAAAGTATCATAAAAGACCTATCAATAAACTATTAGATGTTTTTTTTAATAAAAACTAAATTTTTTTTTTTTAAATTTCAAATTTGATAGGTCTCGGCTTAGAGTGTACCTTATTTATGGCAATTTGTCTATTGTATATTTTTATCTTTCTTTTCTCTTTCGTCTTTTTCTTATTTTCTTCTATATTTTATATTTTTAACATGGTATCAGAGCATCTACAATATTTCTACTATTATTGTCGCTATTTCAAGTCCAAGTTGGATGTTCTCAATGTTCACATTCCAACTTGAAGCGAGTATAGAGTGTACTTTATTTTTCGCAATTTGTCTGTTATATATGTTTGGGCACTTTAGAAAACAATGCCTCAAAAACAAACTTTTTAGCAAAAAAGACCCGACCTCAAACGTTTTAGAAAAGCGGTGCTTTCATGGATTTTGGAACTTCAGAAAATCGTGAAAGCACCCATTTTAAAAAAAACAGTGTTTTCACGATTTTCTGAAGTTTCAAAATCCGTGAAAGCACCGTTTTTCTAAAACAATTGAGGTCAGATATTTTTTGCTAAATAATTTGTTTTTGAGGCATGTTTCTCTAATTATCCCTATATTTTGTTATCTTCATCTTCTCTCTTCCGTCTTTTTCTTCTATGTTTTATAATTTTAACATGATCTGTACTGGCCAATACTCGATACTATAGACTAATGTAGTGTTGTATCAGTCGATACCGATAAGGAAATACCATCCCAATACTGGTATCCAAGGGCGTAGCCAGGATTTTTGTCGGTGGGGGCTACAAATGATAAATATAATGTTATTACTTTATCATCGATTTGAGGGCTTCTACATCATAAATTTGAGGGTTTATATATAAATGAAAGTTGTATAAGATACATACCTGATAGAAACTTATGATTTAAATGGGGGCTTGAGCCCCCACAACCTTATAGATGGCTACGCCACTGTTGGTATCTAGGTGGTATCGGTATTGATTTGCAAAACAACCGATATGTATCAGTATCGGCCAATACTGGATATCTTGTTGTTGGCTATGATTTTATATTATATTTCCTTTTTTTTATTCATAATCTCATCATTGGGTTTCGGGGACAAGAATCCTAAAACTTCTTATGCTGTTGATCCCATCATCTTCGTGCCTAAGAGTATGATAAAGATAATGGCTTATGACTTTTAGTTTCTAAGTTAGTTGCACGTTCATGTCTATTATATATATATATAATCAGTGGCGGAATCAGAATTTTCATTCAGCGGGGGCGTAAGATAAATTTAATTTAATTTTTTACAAGTTATATTATTTATTTATAGCACTCACGCGCCTATCTAGTCCAATTAAGAAATCCAGGAGGTAAGAACCTGCAGGAAACAAAAATATATACTTTAAAGCACGCGAGCTAATGATCTTCTCGTGTCATAATTTTACCTAGAAAATATGAACAATGAGATTTCGCCTCTAAACTTTGAGGGATCTCATCCCATGTCATTACAAGCTTCCTCAATCTATTAATGTGTGTCTGGGCGCCAAATAACTTGAATATCATGTCAATTTAGTTAAGAGGGCCGAAAATGGGTGTTTACAATTTGATGGGTCAATGACAGAATAACACTGATACAATTTATTGGGTCAATGACAGAATAATACTGATACGTTGAACACCTTATACGACATTTTCAATAGTAGATATGTATTGGATTATGCCTAAATTTTTTGAGTGGTACCTCATTGATCTTGTCCAAGTTATGTGATACATGATCCTCGAAATAGGTGCCACATTATGTGGAAGATTGGCCGAAAAATAATCTTCATTGTCTGATCTCAAGATGTCAATAGGTTACAGTAGGTTTCTGAAGTAAGCGCGAACAAAGATACTCAAATAAATATGGGTAGCAAAGATACTCATATAAATATGGGTAACGTTATTTATACTCATTAAACCTGTTAAGAACACACACATTTCCACCATAAAGTTCATACCGGCTTGAATCAGGCGATTGAGATCATTTTTCATCCCAATCCTCCACACAACAGATCTTGAGATCATGGTGCACCTATTAGACGGTCAGATCGTGATTCCACATGACACACATCTCCAAAAGTGATCGTGGTCATACCTATCGAACGATCACTTTTGGATATGTTTGCCATGTGGAATCAACATATGACCGTCTGATAGGTGCACCATGAACTCAAGAATTATTGTGTAGAAGATTGGGATGAAAAACATCTCCATCATCTGATTCAAGACAGCCAACGGATTTTTATGGTGGAATTGCGTGCATTCTTCACAAATTTAGTTTAACGGGTGTAAATAACGCTACCCTATTTTTTTTTTGGTTAAATTAAGCCCAACTAATAACGCTATCCTATTTTTTATTAAATTCAGCCCAACCCACCCCCCCCCCCCCCTTTTGTTTCTTTTTTATAATTAGCTTAAGGGATAAGGGCTTGTGATGGACTTTTTGTTTAAACGATCTATCAATGCTAAATTAAATTTTTTATTTCACACTCTTAAAGTGTGGACTTTTTATTTAAACGATCTATCAATGCTAAATTAAATTTTTTTATTTCACACTCTTAAAGTGTGGTTTCCTAATTTGTCATTCGCAGTATTTATGATCAATCTAAATGGTTTAGGAGGCAATTCATCATTGGAAAATTTTTTAGCTAAAGAATTATGTCCATAAGTGGATGTGAACCATCAGATTGGCAAATTTGAATACCAACCATTTAAACAAAACACAATGATTGATATTAGAGTGCACAGATCGGATGGTTAAAACTTTTAAAAAATTTTGATTTTTGGGCCAATGCCTTTCAACTTATGATCTATCATTTTGATGGTGCGGATGGTCCACACCTTCTCAAATTTTGACCGTATAAACATAAATGATTCATGTAAAGACATTTGAAGGATGTATTGTCCTAGAAGGTGTCAATTGTCTAGTAGGGATAGGGCGTCAGAAGGCTATTAGAAAAGAAACAAATAAAAAGGCTCTAAGATAGAGAGGGCGTGAGAAGGCTCTTAAAAAAGAAAGAAATATATAAAATGGATGACAGAGAGTTATGCGTATGGCTTCTAAGTTTTAGAAAACGTAACAAATTATTATTTTTTTTTTTTCAAGTTTTAGGGATTTGAGTGGGGGCGCTCGCCCGCACTCCCTTACACGTGATTCCGCCACTGTATATAATTAACTCCGAATTTATAGAGCTGTAGCCCCTTTAGTGGATGGTGCAATATGGTTTGTAGATTCTATCTGCCCTCTTCATAAAGTTGACTTAAATAATTCGAGACCAGAGTAAGTTTTTTATTTTTTTTAACTCAACAAAAGCCATTGATATTGGGTAGGGGGAATTTGATCTTTGTGATTGCTTTATGTAGATATTTGTAGAACGAGTTGATATTAGATACCTGACTCGATAGCTCACGCACTTAATACTCAGATCACTTTTTGGAATGTATGTGAGACCACCATGTGTTTATATCATTTGGTCCCTCTGATGCTAAGATCTATTATGTAAACGATTGGGTTGGAATATGATTTGGTCGTCGGATTCAAAGAGTTCAAAGGCCATCTAAAATTAATGGTATGTTGGTCTAAGATGGTGTTTGATTGCTTTGACTCAAATAGTAGAGGTAGTCCTCTGTCTCAGACCTTCCGATCATGACCATAGTAACAAGTCGGCAAGTCACGAATGAATCAGCATGGGAAAAAGTCATAAACATTCAACAAAATTGAGAATAAGATCAATAGAAATTGGTAATTCTTAAAATTTATAACTTTTATTTGTAAACATATGAAAAAAATTTCTACGCTAGCATTTATATATTTAGGCAACAAAAATGAAACGTATTGAACATTTAAAACTAATTACATCAAGTCATAATTGGCCAATCTATAAATATTTACACACATAATAATGTAAAGGGAGTCATTACTTGCACACAAGAAGTTGGCCTTTTTTTTTAATTATGGGTACACAAGAAGTTAGCCATTGCACATAATTTAACATCAATATTTGGCATGTTGGTGAGTTGTGCCATTTAAAAACACCATCTAAGCCGTTTGATTTGAAGTCTATGATCTAAAGATCTTAGGTGAAAAAGATTGGCACAAAATTCAGTTTTTTATCATATGATTCAACATAGTCAAAGGTCATTTATCTGATTCAACAATCGACTATATATGTTGAACCATATGTTAGAGAATGAGTTTTGTGCCAATCTTTTTTACTTAGATATGTAGATCATGGACTTCAAATTAAAATTATACAGTCAATGGTAATAAGCGTCTCGATGAAGATTAGAATAAATAATGTTATCATTTTTTATTAGGTTTTTTGCATTTACCCCCCTAAGATACATCTTATTTGCACTCCGTCCCCCATGTTGCACCTTTTTATAGTACCGCCCTTGCTTTGTGTTTCCTTTACTTATTATCCCCTACAGTGACAGATTGATTATAAAGCTAATTTTTGACTGCTCTAAATCAGACGATGGAGATTATTTTTAACTACAATCTTCCAACAAGTGAAGCTTAGGTTAGAAATTAAACCAACTATCAGGCAGTGTCAAGGATCATGTAACTTGGTCTCATATTAGTTTGCCACCACATGACACCCACTCACATGATCGGGTGCCATATAAAACAACGGCTCGATGATCATAACTATTGTGAAATAAATAGTAATAAAAAGCAATAAAAATATACCATCAATGGTATCAACTGTGTAAAAAACTGAACGGTAAAACCAAATGTACTTCGACCATTCATTTTTCGTGCAAATGACTATTGATCGCACTGTTTTGTACTGCTTATTTTAAATGTTTTTCACAATAATTATTATCATTGAGCCGCTCCTTTACATGAAAGCCGATCATGCGATCGGGTGCAACATGTTAGCAAATTTATGTGGGATCAAGTAAGTTACTTGGTCTTTGATAACAAACTACCTTTATCTAGTTTTGTAAATCTTTAGCTAATAATGTAAAAAAAAAAAAAAATTGATTTCTCTCTCTCTCTCTCTCTCTCTCTCTCTCTCTATATATATATATATATATATATATATATATATGACTCCTTGGAAGGTACTCCGGGAGAGTACGCTCACTATATTCTAAGAACCATATGGAGGTCCATGTAGCACCCAAAACATGTTTGGGTGCTACGCGCAATAAGGTAGCATTCTTAGATCCTTTCGAGAAGAAAATATTTCCAAACAATATCTCTACCGTATTTAGTTGTTAAAATCTAGATACTTGATTCACAACCAAACCTTGACTTTAAGTTTTAAAATTCAGTTTTAAATTTATTTTTTTTCTAAAATTGATCTATATAGCTTATTGAAGCTTGATGTAGTACTAAAACAATGTTTTAGGTGATTACGTGGAGTTTAATGTGATGTTGGAGGAGTACTCATCTAAGGTACTCCCCTAGAGTATCTTAACCTTTTCATATATATATATATATATATATATATATATATATATATATATATATATAATGTGATGTTGGAGTACCTATCTAAGGTACTCCCAAGTATCTTAACCTTGTCAGATATATATATCTATATATATATATATATATATATATATATATGCAACTGCTCGATGCTCGAGTCTAATCATAATCATGTTTGTTCAAGGGCAATAACTGAGTCCTAATTTTTTCAGGAAGATATAAACTAGAAGTCATGGAAGTGGAAAAAGTTCTTCACATGGTGGGAGGAGTAGGGGAGACAAGCTATGCTAATAACTCCCTTGTTCAGGTTTATTTATTTATTTATTTTCTTGAGACAAGCTATGCTAATAACTCCTTTGTTCAGGTTTATTTATTTATTTATTTTCTTTTGGACTTATTTTGTTTTTCAATAAGCTTAACTTTGATATGAGTATACTTAAAACACTACAAAAAATAAGACTATTAGTGGCTGCCAAAATTGCCATTAATTATAATAAAACTGCCACTAATACCCTCATCGCTAATAGTCTTAATAGACTTTAATAAAAAAACTGCCACTATTGACCATTACTAATAGTCTTATTTTTGTAGTGACAATTTGCGAGCAGAAGATCACTGTGTTTGATCCCATTGTTTTGGGCTAAGCAAGTCTTATGTTGTCACTACAAAAATGACAAAAATAAGGTGTTTTAGCGGCACTTGCTGTTAAGACAGTATTTGGTAGCGACAGAACTAATAGCGGCAATTTTTGGTAGCGACAAGACTAATAGCAACAATTTTTTGTTAAAAAAACGGCCGCTAATAGTCTTACTTTTTGTAGTGTGTATTTGGATTAGCTCTTATAAGAGCTGATATAGCTCTCACTACAAAAATAAGGTGTTTTAGCGGCACTTACTGTTAAGGCAATTTTTGGTAGCGGCAATTTTTGGTACATAGCAACAATTTTTTATTAAAAAAATTGCTGCTAATAGTCTTATTTTTTGTAGTGTTTTGTTAGAAATTCTAGGATCTAGGCTTGATTCACACGATCAAATAAAATATAAAACGCGTACCTTGGGTATCTTTTAGGTCGATGAACCGATGATCTCCGCAAGGAAACTTAATGATCTCCGTCAGAGAATCCGAGTCTACGTTACTTCTCATCTTCTGATCTAGGTCTGCCTCTAGATAGGAATGGGCTAAGGTTAAGAGGAAGAGGAGACAACCGTCTCCTTAAATAGTCACCTCACTTTTCTAACCCATCAAGGAAAGAGGGTGAAGACTCATCACTTTTATTAGGAAACTAATTGTTTCCTATTGCCTTGAGATACGTGTGGTCAAAGGTCCAATCCAGATTTTATGAAAACCCAAAGATGGGTTAAGGTATTGACCACAAATATCCAACAACTCTGTTCGCTATCTACCAAAACCTGCTCAAAGAGAGCAATTTTATCACTTTAAATAGCTCTCTGCCAGAGCAAATGAGGTGAGGAGTTATGTTAGCAACTGTAAAAGCAGTCCCACTTGGTAACAAAGATCTAAAGAGCCGCTCTTTGGCCAGAAAGAGCTCACCCAACCGCAGCCTTAGTGTTGTTCAAAGTCCACAGCTCCAAGCATTACGAAAAATAAAACTATTAGCAACAGTTTTTTGCAACAAAAAACTGCCGCTATTAACAAAAAATCTATTAAGACTATTAGTGGTAGTTTTTTGTTAATAACAGCAGTTTTTGGCTGCCGCTAATAGTTTTTTTTTTGTAGTGAAGTTGCTCGCTTGGCCATTTAGCTGCCTTGTCCACAATTTCATGTTTTCCAAGTATTAACTAATTAAAACGGCAGTTCCAAGGCTGTATTTGAATATTTAAGATGGAATTAATTTTTCAATTCTAAATTTTTTGTTTGATTGCATTTCAAAGATGCAAAATTAAAATGGACAATGTCATACAGTGGACAATTTTGCATGCAGTTTATGTGGCGCAACTGGCTGCACACATAGTGGGGTCCAAGCACTGCAACTAGTCATGTCGCGCCACATAAGCTGTCTAAAAAATTGTCTATCAATACTTGTCCACTGTTTATAATTTTTTAATTTAAATTACTTAGGATTGACTTATGCAATTCATGTCTCAAAATATGGGTCGAAAATAGAAATTATCGGCCGATATGAACCGCTTTCGGGCAGGCACGAAATAATATGATGAAAATATTTGTGAAATATATGACTACAAAATATCGGCCAATAATTTGCAGTCTGCACTATTTTTTTTGTTTAAATAAAAATTGGGATTGAAATTTCTGCCAAGCCCCAAATTATCGGCCGACATCACTACAAAAATAAGGAGTTTCAGCGCACTTGTTATTCAGGCATTTTTTGGTAGCGACAGGACTAATAACAGCAGTTTTTAGTAGCGACAGGATTAATAGTGGCAGTTTTAAAAAAAACTTCCGCTGCTAATAGTCTTATTTTTTGTAGTGAGTTTTAAAATTTGGGCCAAATTATCGGTTTCAGCCAATCTTGAAACCAATATTGAAATCGAAATTTTGATCCTTAATAAAATTCACTGTCACTCACCAAGTCATCTACATGCTATCTATAATTCTACCCACAAACCCTATCAAATGACAAATCTATGGGGGAGGTTCACCGTTTCATATCTCAATTTGTGGAGTTTGAAGTCATGTGATTTTTTAATTATTTAGTTTGACCAGAAATATCTTTTAATTATTTAGTTCTCCAGAGAAAATCAATTCTCAAGAAATTAGCATAAAATTGCAAAGACACTTATGAAGTTTGAATTTTGAGTTATGAAACATAGCCTAAAGGAATCAATTCTCAAGATTCATAATGACCAAAAACCTGTTTTTTTTTCGCAGAAAACATGTTTTTGGGAAAACAAAAATGATTTTTTTAAAAAGAAAGTGTTTTAAACCCGTTTGTTTGTACAAAAAAAAATATTTTTCATTTTTTTTTTTTTTCCGTTTAGAACCCATGCTTGGACACAATATATAATTACTAATATTTTTTAAGTTTTGAAGTTTTCCCATTTTTCCCGAAATTGACAAAATTTACCATTTTTTGTATATTTTCGTAACCCTTTTTTCCCCTACTTAAACTTGGTCACTATGGTTAAAATTGACAACCAATCGAATTGAGTTACCCCATCTTATCTACCGTTTACGACCGAAATTTAACTTTTTATTTATGCCCCGAGTAACCCCATGTGAGTCATGCACTAGGGTGTGGTTCTCCAAAGTATGGAGAACCACACCCTAGAGCTAAGCGGTTTTAACTTGAGGTTTCCGTTAAATGAGGTGACTCTCTTGGCTCAATAGTTCCTTTGAGCATGTCAGCGCTCCGAGAGGGCATATATAAAGGCATTTATGTGATGCTATGAAAATTAATCTTTTCGTCTTATTTGTCTCACCCGATGCAACTCTCTTGAAGCCAATTATCAAGGGAGACCTGAGTTTGAATCCCCTTCTCTCCTTGAGGCCACCCTAGGGATATATATCATGTGATGACCCGACACATGCTAATTTGGAGTGCACATGTGTCGCTGGGATTAGGCAGGTGCTCTAGGAGGCCCGAATACTCAGGTTATTAAAAATAAAAAATAAAAAAATAATAAAAAAAAATTATATCATACTAATTGATATATGTTTATATTTTTTTAGAAAAGAGCAATATCAATGGCACTAACCACAATAAAAGACAGTGTGCTAGATCTTTATGGAACCAATTACCCTGAGAGCCTAGGCATAGCAGACTTGGGTTGTTCTTCAGGACCCAACACCTTGTTCGTGGTCTCTGAGGTCATACAGGCTATCAGTGAGAGATGCCATGATCTGGGCCGTCCGTTGCCGGAGTTTCGAGTTTTCTTGAACGATCTTCCGGGGAACGATTTCAACACCATATTTAGGTCATTTCCGGCATTCTATGAGGAGCTGAAAGAGAAAGAAAAGGGAAGTGAGTGCTATATAGCTGGGGTGCCTGGTTCTTTCTATGGGAGGCTTTTTCCAACCAAAAGTCTGCACTTTGTTCATTCTTCTTATAGTGTACACTGGCTGTCTCAGGTAGGCATGCATGTTACATGCTTGTTGATTAATGGATATGATCCTACAGTTATGTTGGCTATAGGGATGCAAGTTTTGAACCGAACACCGAAACCGAACCAAAAACTGAGGCTCTCGAACTAAACCAAACCACACCGAAACCCGACACAAACCGAACCGAACGTCAATTCGGTTCGGTTTCGGTTTGGGTGGTTCGAAACCGAAAACTGAGGGGGTAGGTTGAGTAAAATGAAAAAAAAAACAGAAAAAACCGAAAAAAAAGAAAACCGAAAAAAGTAGGTATTTTACTTACACCGAACCAATTCGAATCGGTTTTGGTTTCGGTTTCAGAGAAAAAAAAATCGACCGAACTGAACCGATCCGAATGAGTTTCGGTTTGGTTTCAGTTTGGGGTGTACCGAACCAAACACCGAAAAATTCGGGTTTGGTAAACCAAACATGCATCCCCCTAGTTGGCTAAGAGTCTCAATGGGCGGATCATAATTGCACTTTGTTCAGTTATAATTGATTGCTTTGAATCAAACGATTAAGATCTTTTTTCGTCTCAACCTTCAACATTGTACATCTTAAGATCATGAGCCTACCATCAGACGATCAAATATTGATTCCACATGGCACACATCCCAATTAGTGAATATGAACCGCATTTGACGATATGCAATGATCACGTTCACTTTTTGGGTACAAAAAATAAGACTATTAGCGGCAATTTTTTGCAGCGAATAGCTGCCGCTATTAATGAAAAAAACTATAGACTATTAGCTGCAAGGGCATTAGTGGCAGTTTTTTGTTAATAGCGGTAGTTTATATGGCTGCTACTAATAGTCTTATCTTTTGTAGTGGTGTCATGTGGAATCAACATTTGACCGGCTAGGTTCATGATCTTATAATCTACCATGTTGAAGGTTGGGACGGAAAAAGACCGCCATTTCAAAATAATCAAGGAGTTTTACGTTGCTTAATTGAGGTGGTTGTAACATAAGTCGGTGTGGCAGTAACACCAGCCTTAAGTTTTGCAGGGAAATGGCCGTCACCGAAGCCAATATTTTGACCGATAATTTCAATTTTCGGCCGAAATTCCGGTCTTGGAGTTTTTGGTCATTCAAATTTTAGTTTTTTTCAAAAAAAAAAAAAACATATTATCAACCGATAATATCACTCTCTATAAAAACCCCGATAATTTGATATTATATATCGTCAAGGTATCAAAAATCGGTCAATACAAATACATATCTATTTTCGGCCAAACTGATATGTATTGGGGTTTGGCCGATACGTCTCGGTTTGAACTGAGATTTTACTTTTTAGAAAAAAAAGGCCGATTCGTATCTGCCTCGGGCAAACCAATGCGGATTTTAATACCTTAAGATATGTAACAGGCTCCTCAAGGATTGGTAGAGAAGGAAAACAAAGGGAACATATATTTGACAAGTACGACGCCTCCTCAAGTATGTAAAGCTTATTTGGAACAGTTTGAGAGGGATTTTTCTTCATTTATGAGGTTTCGCTTTGAAGAATTAACCGAGAGAGGGCGAATCGTCTTAACAGTTTTGGGCAGAAGAAGTGATCAACCACCCTCTGGTATAGTCCACTGTTACCTTTGGGAAATGCTCTCCAATGCTCTCAATGACATGGTTTCACAGGTATTTATTTCCACTTTTTTCTTCTTACACTGCTCATGCCGATTTGTCTTAACAGTTTTCGGCCTATTCTTATCGGTCCTCCAAAGACCGCTACCCGATATAGATACCAATTTTGTTACTTTGGTTCATAGTAGTTTTCTTGTACAAATTGGGCAAGGCTTAAACAGACCCATTTTTAATTGGACTATTAGAACTAGCCTATACCTGGCCAGGCTTACTAATTCGGCATGAGCAGACCAATCCATTAATTTATCGGACCTACCTACCTTAGCCCATACCCGAACCACTGCAAAGGAGGATTCAAAACCAATACCTTTCAGGGCAAAGAGCAGCTCTTTTACTCTTTGGCTCCAACAAAAAATTGCTTTTATGTTTGGTAACACAGCTCCTCACCCCATTTGCTCTGTCGGGGAGCTGTTTTAAGTGATAAAACTGCTCTCCGTCTACTCTTTGCCATAGCAGATTTTACCTGCTTTGAGAGAGGACAGGCAGAGAGCTGCTTTTGCGCTTATAAGAGCTAACCCAAACACAGCCTCAGAAACTTGAAAAGAAAACAAGACATTTACTATGAGCACACCACTTTCTTCTTCATGCACAATGCTTAATTTTATTTTGTTGTGCTTATAAAGATTCAAAACATGTCTTACCTAGGAAAAAGCATGTTAATAGAATCTTTTCAGTGCACACAAACTTTTCTTCAATTTATATTTCTCTGGCTAAATAAAATAAATTTTAGGCACACGCCAAATTTTGCTATCTACGCAGCTTCACTAATTGTCATAAATATTCATTAAACTAGTTTATTTTTTTAACACATCATCAATATCAATAAACCCAGGGATTAGTTGAAGAGGCCAAAGTGGACTCCTTCAATCTCCCTGCCTACTTTCCTTCTGATCAAGAACTGAAGGATGTGATTCAAAGAGAAGGCACCTTCGATATCAACCGGCTAGAAACTTTTGTGGCTAACTGGGATGCTACCGACGACGATAGCGAAGGCTATGTATTCGATAATTTCCAGAGCGCGCGCAACGTGAGAATGACGATTCGAGCCGTATCGGAATCAATGATTGCGAGTCACTTCGGAGGAGCAATACTCGACGATTTGTATGGGAGGTTCGAAGTGAAGGTGGCCGAGCACTTGTTGAAAGAGAAGACTAAGTATGTGAATCTCTTGGTTTCATTGACAAAGAGAGGTTGAAGTTTGATCATCTAAAAAGACTTTTTTTTTGTAATAAAAGGGATCAAATGGTGCAAGTGTTTGCTTCATTTTAGCACTTGAATAAAAAGAACAAGAAGGGAGTAGGTTTCAGTTTCTTTGTAGACTAAGGGACAACTAGTCTATTGCTTTTAAATGCCAAACCAAGCCTACCACAAGTAGCCGTTTGAAGGGTAGAAAGGCAAAATTTAAATGGCTTTTGTATGTTGTGTATGTCACAGAGATGTATACGCACATGGGACTCAGAAATAGAGCTTTCCCAAGTTTTTTGCTCGGAAATGAGAAATGGGTTGAAACTCAGGAATAGTCAGGAACGCAGGAATCACTCAAAAACGAAGGAGAAAAGCTACTTTCCCTAACTGCAACTCGATTACCGAGCGGAATTCGGCTATTCGAATTATTTATTTAGAGCCTAATAAAGCTTAATAAATTTGAGTGATCTATCATAGTGACAAGGAGCTAGATTAAGCCATCGTTATTAATTAGCTAGATACAAATAATTAATGAAAGTACATTTTTTTTACGAAAAATTATAAACCCTAGACATTAAACCCCATATGAATCTTAGACAACATGCTTGGAGGGTGAAAAAACCAATTTACTGTGTCTGGGATTTAACGTCTAGGATATAGCATTACTCTTTCTTTATCTTTCATGGATTTGGCGCTCAAATATATTTGTGTCCAATATTTAATATTTGTGGGGAAAGATTGACCCATAGATGGCCCTTAATGCATGAGTCTGACATCTACAGCTATACCTTTACAGTTGGCAAGTTAGTATGGGTAAAAAACCTCGGGCTTTGATCAGGTGTAACTGGTTGAACTCTAAATGTGGTTCAACCAAAATTTAAAACCCTTCGATGCAAAGGTTTGGAAAGGTGCCTTTATTTTCAATCCAAGATTCTTCCTTCTCAACTGGTGTTTAAATCAAAGACTGCATTGAATCAAACTATGGAGGTCATTTTTCATCTTAATCTTAGATCTTGAGATCATGTTCATTTTTTACAATGTATGCCACATGGAATCAAAATCTAACTTTCAGATGACAGGCATATGATCTCAAGATCTATTGTTGCTAAGACTGAGATAAAAATGATCTTCATCTTTTCATCTTGTGATTCAAAGCGGTCAACAATTTAAGCATATGAAATCCTGATTGAGAATGAAGAATCTTTAGCTGTAAATAAAGGTGCCTTTCTGTGAACTTTATAGAATTGAATTGAGCTAGCTTCTTAATCCTAACATAGGAATTCTAACCCCCAAACCTTGGGATAAACTAGAGCCTATTCGAATTCCTCAAAGATTATAGAAATGAAAATATATGAGGTCGAATGATGTGTCTTGCCCTCTACAATTTAACATGTTTTTCAGGTTCTGAAATTTACCTACGTTTCATAATTAATATCCCTTAATTTTGGAATCCACATCATCATCATTACACAATCTTATCCAATTTATTTGGGCCGGATTTGCAAGTCCTATTTTTAAATCGTTTGTTTCTAATCAATGCGTGCTTCACTTATTAATCTTACTTGTCATAAATCCAAAATTTTTTTAATACACTCGATTATTGTCTTAATCGATTTTCTAGTATTTGTCGCAGACTTTTATATTTTGACCAATAAGTTTAATGTCTTAAGAGTTAGTACAGTTTTGGACAAAGTGTCAAACTCGGCTTTGGTATCGGGTATCGTGTTATGTGCCCGAGTTTCCAACCTTGTAGTAAGTTTATGAACGAGTAGAGAACAAGGATCGTCCTTGCGTACTTTACTTATGATGGAATTTTGTAGGACACTTCGAGAGATCCTAAGCCCCTGTAGTTAATTTAATTCGAGCAAAATTACAACTCCAAATTAACACAAGATTGAAGATAATAATCATAACATGATTTTCATTAGTGGCCTCAAGCTATTAAATAGTTGAACAACTTTTGCTAAAATAGGGAATAACTCATTCCTACGGAAAGTGAAATTACAATCGCATAACTGTGGCTCAAATTTATTGAAAGAAATTAATTTAATTATTGATGGTAAGCATCAATCACTCCCATCCCATGATTCATGGTCCCTAACAACTCTTACCTCCTTAAAAATTTCTTTGTCCTCAAAGAAAAAACGTGTTTTCAATTTTGCCAGATTCTCCCATGTGGCCTCAGCAGAGAAGAGATTTTGTCAATGGACAAGAGCTTTGATTTGTCCTTTTTTGCGAGTTTCCAAGATGGCTTAAGGAAGTGAAGTGTCAATTCTGCTGGTAACTCGGGTAGAGTGGGAGAAATTTACTACTGAGCTCCAATCCTTTCTTTAAGAAGTTGAATTGGAATAGAAAAACTTTTTTTCCTTTTCGCAACTGCTCTTCTAATTCACGCCCACTCATGATTTTATTGCTAGGCCCTCTTATCCAACGTAACTCTACTAATTTTCCCTCCCACCAAAATCGCATCTATAGCTCATTGAATTTTCAAATAATAGGACCCTATTTTTTTAGCCATTGAGTTCTAAAAATGGCATCATATTCTTCCACCAATAAAAGGTAAAAATTCACATGAAATTGAACCTTTTGTACTAAAATAGGGAGCCTTTCACACAATCCTTCACTTTGCATTTTATTTTCATCTGCCACTTGAACCGGAAATTCTCCTTTCTTTGTAGGATAAATTCTCATTTTGATAACTAACTTTGAATTCAAAAAGTTATGAGTGCTATAGGAATTCAACAAAATTGAAACCACGAAATCTCTCATTTTCTCAAGAAAACGTATGGTCTAAGGTGTCGCATTTCCTGAAATAGCATAAAAACTAATTTCGGGAATCTCTTCTTCCGCTTCCTCCTCTATGGTCATCTCATCCAATGACTCTTCAATAGAAGGAAAAATTTTATCTATTAAAAATAACTTTTTGCAACGATGGCCTGGGGAATTTTTTTTTATCACAATTGAAGTATAATTCGCGCGTCCTCCTTTTTGGCAAATTAGTCGGGCTCAACCTCTTGATGGTGGGAGTATGAGCTTGGGTAAGAGATGTTGAGGATAAGGGTCGATGTCACATGGTAGATGGAGTCATCTGAGGTTTCACGTACCCTCCATTCCGTTGGTCATACATACGAGACTCATAGAATCGTGTCAGAGCGATAGCGGTGGATAATGAGATAGGATTACATGTTTGTACGTCAACTCGTATTGCCTCCTTTAACCCGCTTATAATTAAAGCACCCAACTTGTTCTTCAGATAAATGGCCAGCTCGATGTAACAAATTATCAAAGTCCATTTGGTAATCGCGGATGCTTCCGATTTGTTTAAGTTTGGTGAGATCTTAAAAAAAAATTTGGTATCTTGAAGGCCCGTATCATAAATGTAACTTATATTTGAAAACTTTTCAATTGACACCTTCTTGCCGATTTTTGAAACGTTAATACCACAATTGGACATTTTCATCCAAGTAATAGCTGGCCATAGAGAGTTTTTGTGCCTCTTTCATGCCTTGAAATTCGAAAAATTGCTCCGCTTAACAAATCTACCCGATTGGATCATCCATTCCATTATAACGTGAGAAATTCAACTTTGTGATTTTTGGTGCGAGAGAGCCTCCTCCTGAAGGGATACAACGGGACCCACGAGAAGACTCGGCATAGTCGTCATGTCCTCCACCGCGCGTAGAAAAACGAGCAAGCATGCTCTTCATATGCTTCAAGAGGCACTTATCACTAGCCCTCATAGCTTGTTGTAATTCCTTTTGGCCCACAGCCAATGAGTCAAACTCATTCTCCACTTGATCGTGGCGGTGGAAGGACATGCTTGGCTCTGATACTAAGTTGTTACGTGCCCAATTTTGCGACTTCGTAGTAAGTTTATGAACGGGTAGAGAACAAAGATCGTCCTTGCGTGCTATACCTATGATGAAATTTTGTAGGACTCTTCAAGGAATCCTAAGCCTCCGTAGTTGGTTTAATTCGAGAAAAACCACAACTCCAAATCAACACAAGGTTGAAAATAATACTCATGAGATGATTTTCATTAGTGGCTTCAAGCTATTAAATAGCCAAACAACTTTTGTTGAAATAGGTAATAACCCATTCCTACGGAAAGTAAAATAATTGCTTGACTCTAACACAAATTTATTGAAAGGAAATAACATTGATGGAAAGAAATTAATTTAATTATTTATAGTAAGCATCAATTACTCTCATCTTATGATTCGTGGTCCCTGACATATCGTTCCAAGGAGGATTGATACGATACCGATACAAATCGCTAGTTTTTTAAGAAAGGACTAAGTACTATGGTAGTATGGTGCATACGGTCTGCGAGTGATACTTATCAAAATATTTTAAATGTCAAAAAGGAGGAAAATTTACTGTTTGTTGTGGGTTGGCGTGACAAGTGTAGTTGTTTACTTCTGTGCATGCAGAGCTTTGAAAGAGTAGGGTTGTCACCCGTAGGGGTCCGGGTAACTGTATTCACACCCACTTATTTGCTGAAAGTGCTAACATCTCAGATCTCTTAAAATTGTTGATTGCATAGAATCAGATGATGGAGGTCGCATTGATCTTCCATATAATAGATCTTGGGATCATGACGCATCTATCAGACGGTAAATTTTTGATTTCACGTATTACAGATCCCAAAATATAGCCTAAATATCATATTTGAGCGTGACATGTGCCATATCATTCAAAGGTCATTTTTTGGGGATTTGTGACACATGTAATAAAAAATTGACCGTCTGATAGGTGAGCCGTGGTCCCAAGATCTATTTTGGGAAAGATTTAGGTGAAATACAACCTACATCTTCTCATCCTACGCAATCAACGGTTTTTAAGGGGTTTGAGATGTAGGTGCTTTCAGTAAACCTGTGGGTGTGACTAGAGGTACCCTTAATTTTCTAACAGTTGTTGCTTCTAACAATAAACTAGTGGACGCAAATGTTGCTTCTAACAGTTGTTATGTACTCATGAGTCATTTCAATTGTCATCAACAATTGTACTTGCAAAAAAAAAACAAAAGAACAAGAGAAAAGGAAGGAGCAAAATCCAAAGTGAAAAAATGACAAAAATAGAGAAAATGCACGACAAAAGATGACGTGATACCTTATATGTATCGGGACCGATATGTATTGATTGGCCAAAAAACCAATACGATATGTATCGGTATCGACCGATATTTGATTCCTTAGTTTTAGATGTCTCCGATCCTATGTTATTATAAATATGCATGACAAATGCTCTTTGGTTTTGTAAGTCATTAGACCATTTAGACAATCAATTCAATCAATCCTCTCCCATCAAAGTGCAAACTTATGTATGTACTCCATCTAATTCAAATTTTTCCTTTTCTTTATATTTGATAAAGCAGCAACTTCTATGGATTCCATCTAATTCTAATTTTTTCTTTTCTTTATCTTTGGTAAAACTGATTCTAGTTTTCTTTTCAAAGGTATTTGAGTCATTTTTTTAATAAATGTAAAATTCAAATTATTTTATGATTGATCTCAAAGTTATGACCAAAAATATTTTTTTAATGTCAACTAGCCGTATGTTGGTCCCTTGCATATGAGACCATTTTTTTTATTAATACGGCCATTCGGTCAAGACAGTCTCGAGAATTGAGGAGCAGACACGCATACACATGTGACAATTACGGAGTAGTGTGATGGAGCACCAACTATAGTGGTGAGGGTTAACTAATATAACCCAACCCACACCTTGTAATAACAAGGGTGGGAAACGGCGTGGAGGACGAAAATCGAACCTACGATCTACTCCCTCACATTGGAAGGAGCGTATCAACTGAGTTAATGCCTCTTTAATTTCCCGCACAATTATAACTCCTAATTTTAACGTTTTTTAAAGTGTGTCGTATGCCTTTGGAATTTTTGTCAAGTAGCCACTAAAGAATATAAAATTGCGTAAATTCGACATCAAATATAAGTTTTATAACTAAAAGAGGTATAAGGAGTCTGACAACTTTAGGCATGTGCATAAGTAATTGCCCTTCAATTGTGTGCAAGTAATAGTGGCACCTAACTTGTAATTGTCTTTTTACCATGAACATAGAGCCTATATAGTATAAATTTGTTATAGTTGATCAAATTTAACTTTTTAACCTATATTTGACCTTAAACTTTCTTACAATATCTTTCTAATATGGTTATTTGAAATTTAAATCCAACTTTCTCCATTAAATCATCTTTAACCTTTTAATTATTTAAACTTTTGAAATCTTAAATAGTTCTCACATCAACCCTTTTTTTTCTTTTTAAACTTCTATAAATTCTAATTAACCAAGCTAAACACATCCAATTACCGTTACTAAACTTGTAAGATGCCTCTAATCCTTATTAAACTTTAAAACCTTGAGAAATTATCCCTCAACCAAGCTCTTTCTGATATATATGCAGTCATTTTCTAGAATAACTCTTCTATTTTTTTAGGTAATAAGAAATTTTCTTGGAAAGAAAAAGCTATACAAAAGATTTGAAAAAAAAAATACAGGGAGCTGGAGAGCGAGAGGCTCAATCATAGAAATCTACATTGACAAAATTAAAATTATCCCACCCCGGAGGGACCCAGATTGGCTCCATCTTTCGCAAACTTGTCAGCTAAGCCATTCGCTCTCCTTGGAATATGGTGAAAGGAGATCGATTTGTTGACAATTGTAGCCTAAATCAAGTTAATAAAACGAGCATACCTCCACAGATGTTTGGCTTTCCCGCTAATCCAGTTTAAAAGATATATCGAGTCACCTTCAACGATGTAGTTAGAAGAGGGCAATGTCGTAAGCAAAGGAAGACCATGAGCTGCAGCAGAGAGTTTTGCTTCATTATTGGTGCATATGCCAATATAGATGCTATATGTTTCTATGATTGAACCATTGGCATCAGATATAAAACCACCTCCTCCACCTTTACCCGGATTGTCGAGCAAGCACCCATCAAAGTTAAGCTTCAGAGATCCTAGGGGAGCAAGAGACCAAGCAAGAGCAATTGAGGGTTTTGGTGCACCAGACCAGCAGACTGGTTTCCAATATGATCGAATCAATTCTCTTGGAACCATCCTGAATTCTTTATCACGTTTTGCCCAGGATATGGCTGACTTGATCAAACCCGATAAAATTGTGGATGTTGGCCTTGATGATCCTTCAAAAATTCTCCAATATCTCTCCTTCCATAGACCCTAGAATATCATAAATGGCATTATCCACCAAAGAATTTTTCTATATTTTTGAAATTGAGCTAAATTCCAACCAGCCAAAAAGTCAGAGAATGTTTGCGGGGTAGGCCATTTAATCTTAAAAAAATTAAAGAAACAATTCCATATGTATGTTGTGGTGGGGCAGTGGAGGAATAGATGGGAGACAGATTCTTCCTAATTGTAACATATTGTGCAGTGATTGGCAAGGTGAAATCTCCGACTTTGTAAGTGGTTAACAGTTAGAATCTTGTCAATAACAATAAGCTATATGAAGAATTGTACCCTAATTGGAGCATGGGTTCGCCAAATCCACATCCACCTGAGTAATGGAGTTACCAAAATATTCAATTCTTTATATACTGATGAGACTGAGAATTCACCTTTTATGGATAACATCCATATTAATGTATTTTGCTCACAAGGTTCAAAGAAAGCCTCTACATGAAGTAATGATAATAACTCCACCAATTGATTGATCTCAGGATCAGATAACCACCTTTTGACATTGAGGTTCCATCTAGGACTTCCATCCAAGCCCCAGTCAGAGGCGCCCTGGACAGTGATGTAAGTGTCCCACATAGCTGCATAAATAGCAAGGAATTGTTCTTTAAGTAAGTCCGCCGATTGTCATGAATCATGCCAAAAGGATGTGCTCGAACCCAAACCTATTTGAATTATGATTCTACTGATAAAGAGATGATGAGCAGAAGAAATTGATTTCTAGATACTCGAGGAAGCCCCTGATTTTGAAGATGAAAGAAACCACATACTACCATCGCTACCATATTTTTGTGCAAGCAATGTCCGCCATTGAGAATCATGTTCCGAACCCATTTGCCACCACCATTTTGCAAGAAGAGCTAGATTGAATTCTTTCAAGCTAAGAACACCAACTTGTCCATAATCAATTGACCGAGCAATGAAACCCCAATCCGCAAGATGCAATTTTTTATTATCGTTTTGTACAACCCATAAGAAATCCCTTTCTATCTTCTCAAGCCTTTTCCTAACCCACACTGGACAAGAAAATAAATACATATAGTACGTCAAAAGTACTGATAAAATTGACTTAATTAAGGTGATTTTAGCATCCCTCAAGAGTAACTTAGCCTTCCACCCTTCAACCCTCCTTTCATATCTTTCTAAGGTAGGCATCCATGCTTCTTTCTTGGGTATGCTTGGGCCAATGGGGATGTCGAGATACTCAAACGGTAGTGTTTCCACTTAACAGCCGAAATTTGGCCAGACTTGCGATTGATAGATCATCGAATGAGATGATCACCTTGCATTTGGCAATGTTGATGCACATACCTGAAATAGCCTAAAAGAAAAATAGAGTTTTCTTAATATTAGATAATTCAGAATCGCTATTGTTTAGGAAGATTAGAAGGTCGTCTGCATATTGGAGATGTGTGATCTGGACTCCTCTTCTTGGGCAAACATCGTGAAAATAGCCAAGCTGATTGGCCTTAGAGAGTAACCCATTAAGTCCATCAGTTGCGATGAGGAACAAAAAGAAGGATATCGGATCGCCTTGACGAATGCCATTGTTGGCTAGGAAATAACCTTCCGGGCATGCATTGACAAGTATTGAGTATTGAATTGAATTCAAACACCCAAAAATCCAATTCCTCCATCGGTTGCCCATCCTTAAACGACCCATCATGTAGTCAATGTAGCTCCATTCAACCATATCATATGCCTTTTGGAAATCGATCTTGAGGAGTACACCCGCCTGTTTTTTCTTGTGTCTAGAATCGACACATTCATGTGCAATTAGGATGCCTCAAGAATTTGTCAGCCCTTCTTTATCACCATTCTTTATAACAGAGATGTGATTTTGACATCTACGATTCAAAGCTTGGACATGGAAAGGAAATATCGGGAACTTTTATCACCCACATCTATCAAGCGATCTCAACATTTACTTCCAATATCTTTCTTCTTGTGATACATAGATTTATAAGATTCTTTAAGGCGGTCTCGTTCTTCTCTTTGCTCTGGTTGCAGTCCACCATCGCCTTCAATTTGATCGAGAGAACCGACATCTTCCAATAATTTTCCTTTTTTGGTGAATATGTTCCCAAATACCTCTTTGTACCATTTGATTAAGGCTTGTTTTACTAATCTGAGCTTCTTCATAAAGGTGTACATCCATCATCACTGAGTGGGAAGTATGAGCCACCCCAGTGAGTTCCTGAAGGGAATTCAATTGGTTAGGGATAAAATTAATATAGGATTCTTTTCCCATTATCCCTTTTGATTCAATGAAGTCTTGAAAATTTTAACCATTTCATGTTCCAGGCCTTTGAAGGGGAGTCCCACTATTACACCCAATTCCATTAACAGGTCCGTTTTCCGATTTATGTTGTTGTCTTGTTGTCCAATGACATTACTAAGACCAATTGATAGCATTTACGATTCCTCAGTCTTTATAAGCAAGGAATCAAAAATCGGCCGATATCACTGTATCATCGGTTTTCGGTCAAACCGATACGTATTGGTAACTCATATCGGTATCGCCGATACGTCTCAGTTTCAACTAAGATTTTAGGGTTTTTTTTTTTTTTCTTTTTAATTGGCCGATACTTATCAATATCGGCCGATTCGTATCAGCCTCGGGCAATCCGATACCGGTTTTGATACTTTATTTATAAGAGCCAGTGGCATTATGATAATTTCAAAAAAAAAAAGAGCATATGTCATATATATCCAACTTTTTTTTTTTTTAATGGTCATCCAACTAATTTATTTACTTAAATAGAATTTAGGCATATGTCACATATCTTGACCTTTAAAATGCATATGTTTTTATTCAAAAATAAATAAGAAAATAGAGGATCTAGACCCTTTTCCGTAAAAAGTGACAGGTTGGACCCTCACAGATAAATATCATAAAGATATCGACCCTTCGGGTAAATATTTTATTAAAATTCCCGACCAGTAAATTAAGCAGGTCGTGTTTCGGTTGAGGTTCCTTGACCCAAATCCGACCCGACCTGACTTCACCAAACTCTTTATATTGTAGTATGGGTTGAGGGTTTCAATAAACGGGTCAGGTCGGGTTCGGACTGAGGGTTTTAATTGTCGAGCTGACCTAAACCTGACCCGACCTAACGCATTTGCACCTTAGAGAAAATTGAATCCACACACAAGCACGTCCGTACAGTCCACTGGAAGTTAAAATTTATATTTTTTTGGCTCGTAAACACCAGATGTTGTTTAAATGATCTGACACAATTAAATTATAGTTTTTTTCTCATACCGTTGAAGTGTGATTAATCATGATGACATATGGCGAATATCTTGACCAATCTAAAGTTTCCAAGTGGCAATCCATTATTGGAACATATCTCAGTTGAAAGAAACATCTCTATAAGTGGACGTAAACTATCCGATCGATGAACTTTAATATCAATGTTATAGTCAACAGATCGGATGGTTCAAATTTCTCACAAATTTAAATTTTGGTCCTATTGACTTTCAATGTATGATCTACCACTTTGATGGTGTGGATTACCCACATTATAACCCTTAATGGTGTAAGATCATTTAAACACCATTTTGGTGCTTAAATGAACAGAGGAGAGTGGGGCCCACTACATCTCTTTGTATATATGTGAAGAGTCAAATCCCCTTATTCTAAAATGGTCAAAAAATTGAAAGGACACAAAAATCAGTGAAAGTACAGATTTGATCACTTTGACATAAGGAAATTGTCACGTTCACATTTGAGAGTAAACGGGTTGGTTACCGAATACCAACTGGAGCTGTTATTAGGTACCAGACCCGATTACCAGTGCTGGCACTCGGGTCAATCTTGGACAGCCACCCAGCCATTTCTGTGCATGCAAATCCGTGAAATCTCACATTTTACCATTAGGTTAATTTGCGGTAAAAAATATCACCATATAAGTAGGGGTCTCAATTGGACGGGCTTGAGCCTGGCCCGAGATTGGCCAGGTATGAGTGGCCCATATAAAAAAATTAGGTCCGGCCCGATTAGTAAACAGGGTGGGCATGGGCATCGGCAAGCCCCAAAAGCTCGATAAAAAATCGTCACAATTAAATCTCCGCCCGGACTCGGCTCACCATGTTCATTTGAGATAATTTATATAGAAACTGTTGGAAGGGCTTTGGCCCGGCCCGACCCAATTAGTAAACGGGCCAGGTTTGGGCTGAGGTAGTAGGCCCAAATAAATAGGCCCGGCCCGAGCCAGCCCGACTAGTAAACTGGCCAGGTATAGGCTAACTCCAAAAGCCCAATAAAAAACCGACCCGTTTAAAGCCCGGCTAGGCCTATTAAGACCCCCCCTATCAGCATATGTACGAGTTGTTGGCAGTTTTGAGGTTTGACACAGATTAGGTACTTTGTGGCCAATTGTTCCTACATGGGCACCAAAAATCATAGTCACAAAAATTGCCAAGTTTTTTAATAATTCGCGAGTTGAAGGTTTCCCGAAATTTTCAAAAACTCGCGAATTATTTCCGAATTTTTCAAAAATTGTGACAAACTGATTTTTTATTTTTATTTTAAAAAATTTCTCACTGATTTTTCCTTCGAGTATTTCCCCGAACTTCCCAGATTTACCAAATTTTAATCTCGCCGAACTATTGTCGAACCCAATTTTGGTGACTATGCCTAAAACCACCAACTTAACTTGTTGAAAGTTGTTAGTCAAAGTCAAACATCTCTCTCTCATATCTTTGATCACATCAATCGTAACCGAATCAGGCCGTTACAGCAGAGGAAGACCGATATTAGTGGTCCTTATGAAAGAATATAATGGTAGTTTGGGTGGTAGGCTTATAACAAAGTGACAACTAACAGAGTCCTCCATCTCAAACCAGGAGTTGAGTCCCTGACTTTGACTTTGACTCTGGATACCATCAAATTATATCATATGTTCATATGTGGTCCAAAAGTGTACCCTTTAGGAAGTAAGATAGGGATTTCTATAAAGGGGAACACACAGAAAACCAAACACAAATTCCACACCTTATTTGCATAGGCACCAACGTATGATTTGTTATTTATAGATTTCATTATATTTTATAGTAGCTTTAGGCATGTCCTAACTATGGAAAATTGCAATCGGCAGGCAGGTTTTGTACAGGCAAAGTACTCACGGCTGATGTGGCGGGATGTGCTGATCTGTATTGCTTGGGGCCACTTGCATCCAATTGTGTTGCACCGCCTCAACAACTGCATGCACTTTGCCGGCACAAAACCTGCGTGTCATATAACACAATCTTACTAATCATATATATATATATATATATATATATATAGCAGGAGAAGAGGGCCTTCCCTTCTTTCTCAGCCAAGAAAGTCGTGAAAGACGTGCAAAAGTGTGAGACATGGCACTATAAATGTAAGTTATATCCATGTTTTTAAATATCGGTCATATATATATATATATATATATATATATATATATGGTTAGGCCCTATCCAATATGATATACACCCTGATACGATATAGGGCTAAATACGGGCCAATTGAATTAAATATCGATTCATATCGACTCATACTTGGTCATATCGGCTCATGCATGTTTAATATAATTCAGATAAATATCAAAACTGCCATTTGGGCAATTTTTTATTAAAAAAATATTTTAACATCGACCAATTTGCCATTACATATCAATTTGGGATCCAACCGATATACCGATATAAATCAGTTGCTAATTCACTGATTATGACCATGTTGCACCATAATAATAATAATAATAATAATAATAATAATAGCAATAATAATCTCTATTACGCAATTAATGGTTATTTTAATAGATTTTTAGAAAACAAATTAAGATAATTTGTAAAAAGTTTTAGTAATGCTGCTAATATTATTTATACTTCAGAAAATCTTAGAAAAATTGACTTTTACAAAAAATTTGGACCCGAAAAAGATATTAGGTCATCATATAAAACATTTATAATTGAAATTACAAATCACCCTTCTCCTCAATGAAGTATATGATATCACTTGTGTTAGATGACAGTTTGTAGAAGGGTACATAATATTATCCACTTTGGCCAAATGACATTTTGAGGATTAATTTGTAACTTCAAATCACTACTTCCTCAACTACTATAATATGCTATAGGGCAATGGCTAGGTCCAACCAGATTGAATCGGATTTGACTAGACGTCATCCTTTAAATAATAAAAATTATGAAAGTCAAGATTTTCCATATCCAAGGGCTACAGATGTGGTTAAAATTGAAATCCAGTTCAACCTGGTTGGGGGTTGGACCTAACCATTTCCCATACGCTATAATTAAGGTGTCAAACTCAGACTCGGTATCGGGTATCGGCCCCTTTAAAAAAAAATCACACTTAAAGTCTCGACTCAAATCAATATATATCGGCGGATACCGATACCGAGTTATAGGACCGATACGTATCGATTTGTTAAGATACCGATCCAGATCGGTATCGGCCAATTTTTTATACCATGACTATAATACTCTTATAAACTATGAAAAAACTTTTAGAAGTAGTATAAGATGCTAAAATTTTCTTGAAGTAGTCCCGTTTTCCTAATTTTGTCTTTTTAGATTGACGAAATAGATGCTAACACAAAACCTATTGGATAATCCGTTGAAAATTATTGATTGCTTAGGATCAAATGATGGAGATTGTTTTCTCATGATTATCTTTAACATAATAGATCTTGAGATTATATCTACCAACCACGTGGCTAATCCAATGCCACCCAATGGTGCCATTATTGCTCTTACAATTTCTGAAAACTCTCTTTTTCTTGGCTCATTCCCAACGTTTCTCTTTAAAGTTTACACAAGAAGACAAGTGGCAGAGGTTGGGCCTACAAAGGAATGAAAGGACACCTAAATTTAGTTCACTGGACAAATACGAAATCTGTCCCTTATTTCCTTCACACTCCTCTCTATTTCAAATGCTAGGTTAGCTTAGGTTCACTTCCCAACTAACTCTATGATATGGCATTGCAAGTTGATGGCTACCCTAATTTTTAGCACCAAATTATTGAGCTTTATTATTTGTTTCCTTTTCATCCTTTTCTACCCACCTTATCTTCTTCTTTAGTCCCCCTTTGGATGGTTTTATTTGCAGCCAACAAGTCTTTTAATGCAACCCATAAATGAGGTGCACATTGAATTATTTGAGTTGTCAATAAAATAGAGCCTAAATTTAAGGTACTTCTAAACAGGCTCACACATATTTTGAAAGTGCCAACATTTTAGACTCCTTGAAAATCATTGATTGCTTCGGATCATATGAATAAGATAATTTTTCACCCTAATCTTCTACACAGTGGAGATTGAGATCATAGCATACCTAACAAACAGTCAGTTTGTGATTCCACGAGTCACAGATCCCAAAAAAGGGTCATTTAATCATATAATACACATCACACTCAACGTGATTTTAGAGCCAATTTTTTGAAATCATAAACTATATGTCCGATAGGCGTGCCAAAATTTCAATCTCCAATGTGTGGAAGATCAGGGTAAAAAAATGATTTCCATTATCTGATCCGAAGTAATCAACAAGTTTGAAGGGGTTTTCGACATTAATGATTCTAGAAAACGCGTTGGCGCTTTTAGAGGTACCCCCACATTTATTTGTTCAACTCATAAATCTTTTAATGTAACCCATGTGTTGATGCTGCTAAAGTTTTGGACGGTACCAAAAAAATGCCACCTGTCACACTTTATAACACACTACAGCCGTTGCTTGCTTGACAAGTGACGTAGGCTTTTTTGCCCTTTCGTGAGGGGCTTCTTTGCTTGCCCGTGAAAGTAGGGCTGCAGTGGGCTAGGATGGTGGGTCAGGCCTAATAGGAAATCACCAAAATGTAGTCCGAAAGCCAGACCATGGACACCTCATGGAAAGCAATGTGCATTTCATCTAGGGGTGCAAACTCAAAACCGAAATAGATTGAAAACCGACACTGAACCGAATTGATTCGATCCGATTTCGGTTTTTGGCGTCTGAAAATTGGTCGGGTAGGGAAAGAAAATCGATAAAAAATCAAAAAATTGAAAATTTTGAAAAAAAAAAAAAAAAATGAAGAACAATTGAAAATCGAACTGAACCGAACCGACCGAAATCATATTGGTTCGGTTGGGTTCAGTTTCGGTTTGGGGAGTTGAAAATTTCGGTTAACTGAAACCTTTCAACTTTGCATAGACTAAAATGAAAACCGAAATTTACGTTTCTGTTCGGTACGATTAACCGAATCTGCACCCCTAAATTTAACTTGTTTGTTAATTCCATCTTAGGAAATTAAGAACAGGCAGAATGAAAATTTTACAATCAACAGTAGGTGTTACCAATGATCAAAATTTCAGATTTCGTTTTGGTTTCGGGTTGGACTAAAACCGAAATTTTGTCCGAAAACTTCAATACCATACAAACAGAACCAAAATTTTGGGTTTTTGATTTCGTTTCGATGGGGACCAAAACCGAAACATTTCAAGAAGAGATTCCTTCTTGTTCTTAATAAATGGGTGAGGTTCCTTCAACCTCAAGCTTACCAATCAACAAATAAATAAATAGATAAATAAATTTAAAATAAAATTTAATGATAAGATCATCATCTTTCAAGAAGAGATCGGCTCCGATTATGGCACCTACACTGATTTGGGCCATGAGTCCACTTTTATCCCTTGTGGGCACATCTTTGGTTAATCCAAGTAGTCCAATTAGCAGCCCGTCATTGGCTCATTCATCAACCAAAGATTGAAGCCTACCAAAGCAATATAGTTGATAAATTTATGCATCCAACTCAAAGTCAATTGACTGCGAGTGAAGACATGATATTATAAGGGTGGTAGAGATATGACTATAATTTATCCAATGTGAGACTATACTTCAACACGCACCCCCCAAGAACGTGTTAGCCGGACTAAACAAAATCACGTGGGCAATTGAACCGGGTCACGTGGAGTAATAAAAAGTCTGCTCTAATACCATGATAAATTGGGGATCCATCTCAAAACCAATTGGCGATGAATGGAGACCTAGGATATTATAAGGGGACAGACAAGACTATAATTTACCCGATGTGGGACTAAACTTCAACAGTAGCCATCTGATTGGGGCATTATAATATCAACCATTCGAAAAATATATATACTTAATCATCCAGATTAAAGTATATAGATCATATTTAGATTATATTTTTGGTGGTTGTTGCCCTGTTTGGCAACTCTAGAAACTCTTTTCTATAGAGCACTTCTCAACTGAAAAATATCGGATGAAAAACACTTTCCACCTAAAGACCTGACCACCTTTAGTTGAAAATGATTTTGTGTTGAGAATAATGTTTGTAAAACTGAATCGGAGCTCGAACTGCTAAAGGAACTGGTTCGGTTCAAACTAGTTCAATCGTGGTTAGACAGTAGTTGAACTGTGATGTCATTAATAAAACTGATTAATAAAAATTAATTTTTTTAAATCGGATCCGAATTCAAACTATAAAAGGGACTGATTTGGCTCATACTAGTTTAATCCTAGTTAGACAACGATTGAACTGTAGCGTCATTAATAAATTAATTAAAGTCATACAAAAATTAAATAAAAAATATAAATGGTAAAAAAGTTAATTTTATTAATGACATTACTGGGACACCATCCAAACCATCCAGTAGATGTAAAGATCTTTGGTGCCGATCATTTGATTCAATGGTTGACTGTATTGAATCATATGTTAGAGATAATTTTCCATGTTGATCGTTGGCACTTGATATCTTTACATTATGGCCTTCAAATCGTGAGGCGCAAATGATGTTCCACATGTTACAGGTCTAAAAAATGTCTAAGTCTTTCTTCTTAACATGTGCCATGGTACAAACTACAAAATACAAACATATAAGAAAACTTTTAAGGTTCCTTCATAGTTGATTCAAACTCACTGAAATCTCGAGTTCACCCATGCTAAAAATCGATTGACTGCTTTCAATCAGACGATGGATCTTGAGAAAATTGATTTTAGATCATTGGTGTGCCTCAAAGGACCAATTTTTTATTCTATATGACACACATCCCAAAAAGTGGGCATCTAATGTATTCAGGCGAACTCAATTAAATCATGGTAGGATGAGCTTTTTCATCAAAAGAATTTAATTTTAAAAAAAATATTTTTACAAGTTTTATATTACTTGTAAATTTTATATTATAAAATAAAGATAATGGCTCCTGAACTACATTTAAACACTAAATGTTGCTTAAATTATCTTACATCACTAAAATGCCACTTTTTATCTCACACCATTAAAGTCTGATTTATCATTGTACCATATGGCATACATCATTGATCAAGCTGAATTTCTCAAGTAGCAATCCAATGTTGGAATATATTTTAGTCAAAGGATCATGCTTATAAGTGGAGGTAAGCTATCCAATCGGTGAACTTTAAAATCAGCCATCAAAAGTAGGAAAAATTTGTACTAGAGATAGTTCAAATCACTCAAAAAGTATGATTTTTTAGACCTATAATCCATCCATTGATGATATATCGCTTTAATGGTATGTATATCTAAGACTATAAGACAATAAATGGAGTAACATCGTTTAAACACTATTTGGTATTTAAATGACCGTCAGAAGCGTCAGTCCCAATAATATATATTATAATTTGCTTCATGTAATCATCAAAAGGTATTGAAGCAGTTGATAAGTGGTTGGATATCCAAAACATTTGTCCCGGGATCAAGGTTCAAAATCTCGGATTTCGTTTCCGTGGGGACTGAAACTGAAATTTCGGCCGAAATTTTGATTTTCTCTTGAAATCTTCCTATAGGACCAAAAACTATAGTACCATGTCAGGGATCAAAGCTTGGCTTCAATATGGAAGCGGTCCGCCAGGTTCAATAGCCCGTAGACCGTTTTGAGAAGCAACATGTAACATATACCTCTTTACAACACTTGAAAAGTGTTTCATCTCTCTCTCTCATCATTTTTTACAAAGCCCAAATTTTCAACTCTCTCTCACTCATCAATTTTTGCAAAGCCCAAATTTTTTTTTACACCATTTAACCTAGGGTTGTCAATGGGTCGGGTCAACCCGATACCCGACACGACCGAACCTTATATTTTACGAGATCGGTTACCTAAAATTGGCTTCTCAGGTCCGGTCGGGTTAGGTCAAGCAATAGACTTCCTACCTGGCCTTCAGGTCGGGTTGGGTCGACAAATAGAGTGGTCGGGTTGGGTCGAGTATTTACCAAGTCAGGTCAACTCGGTCCAATATTTTATACTTAAAAAATTATAAAATAAGGGTTTTTTATCACGGTAGGTCGGACGCCAGGTCGGGTCCGGTCAAGTGCACCATCGAGTCGGTCAGGTCGGGGATATGCAAAGTTTTTGTCAGGCAACCAAAACTTTGACCCGACCTGATCCGTTGACATCCCTAATTTTACCGTGTTTTCCAAACTTGTATTTAGATTTTGAATATTCCTTCATTTCTTATACAAACAAATTGTTATCCAAACAGTGATAAGCGTGGTAAAACATAGCACTCCTGCGTATTCCTGCAAATTTGGAATATGTGGTAATATAGAGTAAAAGTTGAACTTTACTCCATTTTACCAGGATGTATCCAAACAGCCCCTGAGCCTGTCTCCCACGTTATCACCTCTCCAACATGAATATTATTTGGGGAAATTTCCAGAATCGATCATGTCTGATTCACCTTTTCTGTCAGCGACCCTATAGTTTCACCTTTCATCAAACCGACCAGCTCCAAGCCCAGTGCCGACACCACATCGCATGCCCCAGGCACCAAGATGTCACGTGCCCTGTCGGCACCACATCGCATGCCCCAGGCACTAAGCCACCACTGCTTCTACGCGGAGTACAAGCGGCTCGAGTGACACTGCGGATGGCACGGGTAGCCACATTGCATACCTCCGTCACAGCCCGCCTTTATGAATTGCCGAAATTGCCCCCAAGGAAATACATAGTCGTAAAAAATCACAAATCATTACTGCTTTGTACTTTTTACATTTTGTTCGAAGGCGACGACAAACACGATGACGTTTCATTGTTCTATCTTCAAGCTACCAAATATGTTGTAAGTTCGAATTTTTCTCCATTATCTTCCATTGTTGGAAAGATGCTGAACAGCAAGGTATGCTGTCCATTTAGGTGATACCGCCCTTTTAAATAGGCAATACCACCCTCTTAAAGGTGAATCTGATAAGGCCTTTAAAGTGATAAATGGATATCATACCTTGTTGTATGTTTAAATCTTTCTCCATTATCACTCTATTTTCTTCCACTGTTGGAAAGATGTTGAACAGCAAGGTATGATGTCTATTTAGGAGATACCGACCTCTTAAAGAGGCGATACCAACCTCTTAAAGAGGCGATAACGCTCTCTTAAAGGTGAATCTGACAGGGTCTTTAAAGTGGTAAAAAGGCATCCTAACCAGGTCCTCTCAAATGTATATAACATAATATATTGATAATTTTAAATCTAAATATAAGAGCGATGACGATTGGTGGCAATTTCTTATTAAAGTGATGGCGATTCATTATTTAAACTTACCATTATATTTAATTGTTGACTTTAAGGAATCATATGATAGAGATTATGTTTCATGTCAATCGTTGGCACCATCGATTTTTATATTGTGGCCTTCAAATCAGACGGCATAGATGTTGCTTTACATCGCGTATATATAAAAAAGTGTAAATTTTTAAAATTGTAAACTATGTAGAACGGGAAAAAGTGTAAAAAGGGATATTTGAGACTTTTTGTGCTAGCTAGAACTGGCTCGGCTTCAAGCTGATCGGTTTAGTGAAAGGTGAAACTATAAGGTCTCTAACGGAAAAGGTGAATCTGACAAGGCCAATTATAAAAAATTTTCTATTATTTATCTTAATTAGTAGAATATTTAAATAAAGGAAAACTTTCTGAATCGACCCTGTCAGATTCACCTTTTTCGTCAGACCCTATAGTTTCACCTTTCACCAAACCGATCAGCTTGAAGTCGAGCTAGTTCCAACAAGCACAAAAAGTCTCAAATATCCCTTCTTAAATTTTTTTATCATTTTACATAGGTTTAAATTTTAAAAATTTGCACTTTTTTATATTTACGCTATGTGAAGCAGCATATATGTCGTTTGATTTGAAGGCCGCAATATAAAGATCGATGGTGCCAATGATTGACACGAAACATAATCTCTATCATATGATTCTTTAAAGTCAATAATTAAATTTAATGGTAAGTTTAAATAATGAATCGTCATCGTTCTAATAAGAAATCGCCACCGATCTGATAACCAATCGTCACTGCTTGGATAACCAATCGTCATCGTTCTTATATTTATATTTAAAATTATCAATATATTTTGTTATGTACATTAGAGAGGAGTTGGTTAGGATGCCTTTTACCCACTTTAAAGACCCTATCAGATTCACCTTTAAGAGGGTGGTGTCACCTCTTTAAGATGGCGGTATCGCCTCTTTAAGAGGGCGGTATCACCTAAATGAACAGTATACCTTATTGTTTAACATCTTTCTCACAGTGAAAGATAATGGAGTGATAATGGAGAAAGATTCGAACTTACAATAAATTTGATAGCTTGAAGATAGAAAAAGAGAATGTCACCGTCTTCAAAACGTCGCCGCCTTCGAACGAAATGTAAAAAGTATAAAAGTATAAAAGTACAAAGCAATAATGATTTACGATTTTTTACGGCTATTTATTATCTTGGGGGCAATTTCGACAATTCATAAAGGCGGTGTTAGTTGGGCTTGGAGCTGGTCAGTTTGATGAAAGGTATTTGATGGAAGGTAAAACTATAAGGTCTCTCACAAAAAAGGTAAATTTGAAAGGGTCTATTCTGAAAATTTCCCTTAAATAAATTTCTTACAAGTTAATGGCTGTTTGAAAGAGATTGCAATGAGTTTCCAATGAGAATAGGTGTCCTTTTTTATTTGTTATTTTTTAATATTTGTTCCGGGTGACATTGACATATAGATTAGATAGATTGGATTCCCTCCTCTTCTATAATGTGTTCTAATTATTTTTGTAAGTTTATTAGTTTGTGGGGTCTATCTAGAACCACTAGCTGATGCATCACTTAGATTGTGTTGGGCTAAGTGACCATAGAATCCACTTTCAAATCGGTCTCTTGTCTTAAGAAGAGAGCGACTTTATATATATATATATATATATATATATATATATATATATGCATTTGGAGAGAAAGAGGAGAGAAAGGAAAGAAGAGAAGAGAGTGAGGAAAGAAAAATTTTATTGTCTCCGTAAATTAAGCAAATCAAACTAATGGACTAATATGTAGCCTCTTTATAATTTACTCAAAATAGGATCCATGCCCCACTGAAGTTGTGAAATATATACTTTCGAAAAATTATAATGACCGGACCTTAAACAATAGACCAACAATGGACTGGTTATGTGGCTTGAAGCAAGTGGCTGGCCTGACCTGCATTATTGGGATCCACTGTATTTACATCAAGCCACGTAAATGGTCTGTTCAATAGCATGTTGTTTGTGATCCGTCATATATCAATGTCCTTAAATATTGGGCTCAAGATACATTTATAGGGCATAGAATTCTATTTTGTGACAAGAAAATTATTTACAGAAAGCATAAAGCTAAAGTAGTTATTAATAAATAAAATTTTTCTATCAATCACTAATGATTCCTTCTTCATTTTGCACGATTCATCTTCCTTCCTCAACCATCCAAAATGGACGTCTATATTCATAGCATATTATCTATCTTTGATATTTATAACTGACTTACAATGGATGCCTAGAGGGTAAGCTAATGAGCCAAAGAAGGGGGCAGACTTTAAAAATATATATGTATATATATGGGAGTCATTAGTTGCACACGTTTTTCAAGTGATTGCACCGAATTTAAAAGAAAGACTTATAAGTTTGGCGACCTCTATTATGTGAAAACACCATCTAAGCCGTCTGATTTGAAGGCCATGATTTAAGAATATTAATTACAAAAGATTAGAACAAAGTATAGTTTTCATCATTTGATTAAATAGAGTTAAAGGCTATTATGTAGTTCAACAATTGACTACAATAAATCATATGACAAGTATCGTGTTTTGCTCCAATTTTATGTACTAGAGATCTATTGATCATGAACTTCAAATCAGACGACCCATATTGTATTTTTACATATCACATGTCCCCAAAATATCAAGTCTTTTTTTTAATTCGGTGCAATCACTTGAAAACTGTGTGCAACTAATGGCTCCCTATATATATATATATATAATGAAAAATCAGACCTCTATGAGAAAATCAGCGCGATTTATGTGAAAAATATAGAAGCAATGGCTCCCTTTGTAGTAAGAGTTGGTATGAGGTACCTGGCCTCGCTATCAACCATTGGCATTCAGGTAAATATCCTTATCAAATGGTCAAGTCTCTCGATAAACCTAATTATTTAGGAACATCCAAATTAATAAAATTATACTTTTGACTTATCACTAATTTGGCAGTTAACAATAGAGTGAGAGAGAGAAAGGGACAGAGAATATAGTGCTAAGGCTGACACTCGAGTCGGGTGCCTAATCGAACTCTTTATAATAATAGCACTCCTTTCAAAGGATTGAAGAGTGACAAGAAGTTGGGTCAGGGTAAAGGGCAAATGTGTGAGCCAACTCAAAAAATTGACCCCCTTTGAAGTTCCTTTTCTAAATCCTCTCTATATATTATTTTTTAATATTTAATAAACTCTTATATTTAAAATTTAGTTATCTAAATGCCTCATCAATAATAAATATCCATTTTAATACTAAAATTACTTTTAAAGGGAGAAATTTCTAGAAAATGGGTTGTACCACTAGGCCATTAAAAATTCCATTAAAAAAATAAAAATCTTCCCCTTCTAAGGGTATTTTGGTATTGAGGTAGATATTTATGGTTGAAGAGGCATTTAGATAATTAAGTTTTAATTGTACGGGTTTATTAGATATTTAAAAAATATAGAGATGATTTAGAAAAGTAACTTTAAAAGGAGAGATTTAGAAATTTTACCCCAGTAAAATATCAGATCAACCACCTTGATTTTTTGCAACCCAATCTTTTAGTCGGCCCAATCCAAGCCCACGGGTCAAGTTTATCTGCCCGACCCTATCAGATGGGCGGGCCGGGTATCACATCAACCCAACCAATAGGGTCACAACAGGTGTCTAAACCCCATAATTCTTGCTATATATTTCCATGTCATCATTTCAAGTGGCTTGATGAAAAGTAGGCTTGAAATCTCACAAGATATTGATAGTAAAAAATAATAATAGACACTTTGTCAAACTCTCCCACCAATAGATGAGAGAGCAAGTGAATATTGTTTTATAAAGATGACAAATAATTACAAAGGCATTGTCTGATGGCCCTACCACTAAAACAGCATTAGAACATGCCCAAGTATCTCTTAGTTAAGCATGGGGCCTTGAGGGCCATGCCTGAAGAACTTTGAAAAGGTAAAGCTGGCATTAAGTGCACAGGTGTCATTGTATAGATGCTCCATGGTAATTTTAGGCATCATTTTTTTTTTTTAAATATTGTTTGTTTTATTAAGTGAAAAAAAAAGCTAAACATGGGCAGGAGAGCCCAATAAAAACATATGTAAGCAACCCAAGTATTATTATATGAAAAAATGGGACCTCCTGGAGAAAATCAGAATAGATACTTGAGCATGGTAATTTAGGCATCAATTAATATTAAATTTTTAAAAAATTAGTGAAATAAATCATACTTTAGAAACAACTGCAATCTATGCAAAACTTTTTTGCAATTAATATTATTTTAAATCTTTTATTATTATTTATCAAGAATATACATAAGTTATTATCATCGGTGCTATCATTATAATCATCACCATCATCATCATCATCGGCATCACCCTCATCATAGCCTTATCAAGTTATCAAATTGGGTATTGGCTTGCCGAGGACCGATACGCATCACCAGTACGTATTGGTATCAGCCGATACGCCACTACGGTGAATTTTATTTTATTTACTTTTTTGAAAAAAATTTGAAAACTTTGATAAATTTATAGTCTTAAAAGTATCATAAAAGACTTATATTTAAACTATTAGATGTTTGTGTTAATATAAAGGAAATATATATCTTTTTTTTAATTTGGTAGGTATCGGCCGATACTCGATATGTATCGATCTTTATGCGATATCGGTGATACCGATATCACTCGATACTGTATTGGTATCGGTATCGGTCAATACTAGACACCTTGAGCCTTCTAAATTAGTCTTGGGTCTGGTTTTCAGGTCTCGTATCTCCTTTCAGTTCTATTTAGGCTCAACTTATTGTTATTCCACAATCCTTCATATCGCATCTTACTAATTCCTACTTTTTGGTATTTATATCTTACCTTTTCCTTCTTATAGGGGATGCTTTCATCTTCTAATGGCCATGACCAAACCATTTCAAATGGCACTACATAATTTTTCTCTTTTATAGGAGCCACCACTAAGTATTTTCTTATCACTTATTCCTAATTTTTAATAGAGAATCTTTAGAGTTGTTAAGCATATGTGTAATCGAAGTTTAAAATTAAGATTAAGATCCTAAGATAAGTTGGTTATGATTAAGATTTTTACAATTTAGTCCCTCATGAAATCTCTCTTCTCCTCTCTTTCTATTCTTCTTATGTCTTCTTATTTTTTCATCTTAGCATATACATTTTAGCCTCATCCATTCTATCTTTTTACCATTTCGTTGAATCCCAAAGCTCTTATGCACCATAAAGTAGCACAAGTATCGAATTCTTAAATCACACAATACTCCACTTGTTTCCATATCGGTGAACTTGCTTTGATTGTATTTGAAGTGACCATCAGATTGTATCGTACAACCTAAACATTAAAATTTACGACAACTAAATGTTCAATTTTAACTAAATCGTCTTTCAATTAAACTATTTTATTTACTTTATACAATAATTTCATCTTTATTCTACTAATTTTTGAAACCTCTCAACTCTAATGCCTTAATTATATTAGGTTAAATGTAAATGCTCTTACTTGGATGACAACTAAAATAATATGAGAATATAATCTCATATTAAGGTAAAAGGTTTTGAGGATTACAATTTATATTTTCATATTATGTTAAATATGAGGATTACAAGTCATAATCCTTATAACAATGAGTATTAAATTTCCTTCATATGTCACATGTCAAGTGGGGATGACTCCTTCACATTCTCCTTGATCAAGCCCAAGCACCAAATACTAAAATTTCTAGAAAGCAATCTCCTTAATCCATCTATCTCACTATTTAAAAAAAATTATTAGCGGCAATTTTTTAAAGAAAAAACTACTATTATTAGTCCTGTCGCTATCAAAAATTGTTGCAATTAGTCCTATTACTACCAAAAAATGCCTTAATAGCAAGTGCCGCTAAAACCCTTATTTTTATAGTGTCTAATTCATTGGAAATATAATAACAAACAAGTGGGAGAATAAGCAAAAGCTACACTTTACTTCTTTTTGGTTTTTTGATGAATAGGATTTCATTAAAAAAGAAACCTGATCAGGGAACAAGGAGCTTAACCGAAAACAGGAACCCACGAAAAGAAAAGCTTACACTTTACTTCTCTAGTGAGAATCTAACGTCTAAAGTTACCTTTTCGTTAGCTAAAAAGAGTTTAACTATATATATTAGGGTACTGTTATTCACACCCCTTCAAGCTGCTTTTGCACTTTATTGTTGAAAATTCTTACGAAAAGATGACTCTTTTAAAACTTACACCCCACTTTATTTTTGTTATTTTTCTTTACAGGCCGGGTGAGAAAGCAGTCTTGTGAGGTGTGAAAGTAATCTCGTAGGATTTCATTTAAAAAGAAACTTGATGAGAGAGCAAGGAGTTCAACCGAAAACAAGAACCCGTGAAAAGAAAAGCTACACTTTACTTCTCTAGTGAGAATCTAACGTCCAAAGTTACATTTTCGTTAGCTAAAGAGTTTAACTATATATATTAGGGTACCGTTATTTACACCCCTTCGAATTGTTTTCTCGCCTCATTGTTGAAAAATCCTATTAAAAGATTACTCTTTTAAAACTTATACCCCACTTTATTTTTGTTATTTTTTCTTTACTGATCGGGTGAGAAAGCAGTCTCGTAGAGTGTGCATAACGGTACCCTATATACTATTTGATAAAGAAAAAGGGTTTGTGCTAATATGCATAGCGGTGACTGAAACAAAACACCCATTGCCTACCGAGTTTATAGTTGAAAAAAAATAGGCAAGGCAAAATATTGAAAGTTAAATGGAACAAGGAAAGTTTTGAAAAAAAGTAATGAAAGCATTTTAAAATGTTAATAATACTAATTTTTGACAAAAACAAATAAATTCTTCTGTAAAAAAATGCATTAAAATGCACAAATCACAACATTAAAAAAAATATATTTATTAAAAAAACAAGAGAGCAGATTTTGGTAATTATAGTGTTAAGTAGTGTTAAGAGGAGTGAAGAAGGGATAATAAAGAAGAAAGCAAATCAATTGCATGAAACATAAAGATTTTACGTGATTCGAAAATGGTGCCTATGTCTACGGATTTACCCAATTTCTACCATGCTCAAGGGTTTCAGAAAAGGCTATGAGAGCCGCCACTCAAAATGAATTATTGAATATCCTATAATTAGGGCAAACACGAGTTCTTCTTGAATGCCTCGAGCCTTTTACCATCGTACCAAGCAATGATCCTTATCAATGACATTTGAGGTATTAGGTTATCCATCCTCATCTGATCATAAATCTATTCAATTTATGAGTAGAACAGTTGGAGAACTACTAAGGGCACGTTCCATTCACCATAATGAGAATATTGCTTGTAATCCTCTAGTATTAATGTAAAAAATATAATTTTATATATTCTTTTCACCATAATTTCCTGAGGTTTGTGTTAATAATCTCCTTGTAATAGTTTATACTTACGGGATCTAGCCTTGTAAAATAGAAAATGCAAGTAAAAGTTATAATAGGTGCAAAAATGTATAATTAGGAAGGAATCTAAAGTCACATAGCTTAAAAAGTAGATTTTAGACAACTTATTCATTTTATTGTAAAATAAAGCATATAAAGTAGATTTTATACCCAAATGTTACCGGGAACCAAACTAATGTTTTACATCAAAATTATGCCTTTCTACAAGTAAAAATAGTTCTACTTTTTCAAGGTTGTTGTTACCATCACACCATTTTATGTTATAGCTGTCTCACTTAAACAATAAAACAATATGTTTGACATCTCTAAACAAGCCGATGGAGATCATTTTCCATTAATTCTTCGGAGCACTAGATGTTGAGATCACGGGCCTACTACCAAATGATCAGATGTTTGACTTCTCTAAATAGGATGATAGAGATCATTTTCCATTGTAATTCTTTGAAACACTAGATGTTGAGATCATAGGCCTACTATCAAACAGTTAAATGTTGATATCACATGACAAAAATCTCAAAAATGTGAATGTGAATAATGTTTGATGGCACGTTCACTTTTTGGGATGTGTTCTATGTGAAACAAGTCAACTAATTATTTTTTTTTGGGTAACCTTCGCACCCGGCCCGAAACATTCAATATTTTTCTCTATAAAACATAATGAAATATCTTAAAATAATAAGCGTTGTTTCGGTTCATTTCCGATGAATTTTGGAAAAAGATAAAAAAAATACAGGAAAATTTTCATACCGTGCAAAAAACGTAAAAGCATATATTTTTTCGAAATTTATAATATATCATTTTTTATTTTAAAAAGAGTTCAAATTAAAAAAAAAAAATTATTAATTTCAAGGAAACTAAAAAAAAATCAAATCACCGAAATTTCAGTGAAAGTTTCGCTGATCATAGTGACATATTTCATTTTTTGGTAATTTTTTGGTGGAAAGTCCTTTCCATACATTGTGGATTAATTTTCATACCGTTCCGAAAAAATTAGGGAAAATATCAGGGATTAAAAATATAAAAAATATATATTTGATATTTTTTTAAATTACTAAAATATATACTAAATTACTAACATATTTAAAATAAATAAAAAATAAAACTTTTAAATATAAAAAAAATTACCGAAATTGCGGAAATAAAAAAATTATCGAATTACCGACATTTTTCCGAAATTTTCTTTGGACCCCCTTTTCGCGGAATTTCTCACCGAATTTAGGCTAAATTTTGTCACTATGAGCCTGGCCCCTGTTTGTTTCAGTTAATTTCTGTGAAATTTTGGAACTCTTAGCCGACATTTGTTATGTGGAGAGAGAAAATAATTAGAAAATTCGATGCTTTTTTTTTATCATTCTCTTCGTTTCGTTGCTATGCGCTGTGTACAGATGCAACGGCCTTTCCGAGATAGAAAGAGAAAAGAAACCCATTTTAAAAAGCCAGAAATTTAACTATAATTCTTCAATTTCCTTTTTTCAATTTTTTTTTATTATATATATATATATATATATATATATATATATATATAGTTTAGTTCTGGTGCTGAACAACTATAGCTTTCGATTCCTCTCTCTGAAACCTCAGCTGCTTCGCAATGAAAGCGTCTATCCTCCTCTGGAACTCCTCGTTACTCATTTCCTCGTCCGAATATATCGTACCGGCCGATTTCTCGCCGAAAATTTCTACTTTTCGGCAAACGTCACTTTCCGAGCGTCGAAGTTCATGCTCTTCTAGGCAACTGTTACGCTTCTTTTCTAGCTGTAACTTCTCCGACACGCTCCTCTGAAACGGCACGACTGTGTCGGTATCTTTATACAAGACCGTATGTCTGTACTCTGGAGATACGGTTTTGTCTTCGTATACGATCTCCTCCACCACGGCCTGCGGGCGGATCTTCGGCAGGGCTTCTCTGTTCTTCACGAATTCGTCATAGAGATCGGAGGCGCCACCGGCGGTCGAATTTTCACCGGAAAACATACCGGACTTCACAAAGAGGACGATGACGATGGCGTTTCCGACGAAGAAGACGAACGTCGGGCTGATGAGGATGAGAGAGAGGTGACGGAAGTAGTCGCCGGAAATTCTGACGGCGATCGGAAGGCGAGCGGAGAACCAACAGAGGAAGTAGAGAACGAGACATACCTCGAGAAACCGGAAAAATATCGCGACATTTTGGATCTGGCGGTATCTCATCATCGCGTTGGCTTTTTCCGATTTAACGCTATCAACCTCGAACGAATCCATTTCAGTACAGAGCTACTTCTTTTTTAAGTCGATCAAACGCGCGTTTTCAGATTAGAGAGAGAAAATGGATATAGGCAGATTTCACGGTATCATTAAGCTGAATTTAATGGCGTAAGTGTAGATCTCTGGTTATCAGCTACTTCGATCTAGTTTTTCAACTTTTTTCTTAATCTTTTCCCTACTTACTGGAATTTTTTGCTCTGTTCTAAAGGAATGCTATTAACTAGCTTGAAAGCAGAGAAGCGGAAGAAGAAAGGAGACACGTAGATCCAAAGAGAAAAGCTTAGAGAATGGGGAAATCAAAAGCTTCGAATATCGCTAATTTTTGGCTGTTTCGTGTAAGAGAGATGAAGACGAAAGGACAAGAAAGAGAGAGAGAGAGAGAGTAAACAAAGCGTTTTTTTTGAGGTTTGGAGTTGGAGCTGTGGAAATGAAACACTTGAAAGAAGTAGGAAACTATGGCCATTTTATAGAGGAAGAGAGAAATAGAGAGAAACAAAGAACCAGAAATTTATGGTAATAATAAATGTAGGGTATGAGTGGTTGACACCAGAACTTAAATCGAACACGAGACTAGTCGTCGACCACGCGTGTCTCTAGGGGTGGGGCCCTTGAAGGACAACTGATATCTTGGAAACAATCGACGAGGAGTTGCCGAGTATTTCTAATATCTTATACCAACGGCCCAACACAATAATTTTGTTCCCCGTCTGCCATGTCTTCTTAGGCTCCTCTTCTGCTACGCCAGAGAGGTTATCAGATTATCCATATATAGGAATGCTTCCTGTCATAGTGGCTCCACTAGCCTCTTTCAACCACGGATCAAAATTTCAGCCGAAAGTATCGGTTTCGGTCCCTACCGAAATTATATAATATGAGACCGAAATTTTGGTCATTTTTGCATGGGTTCAAAATTTTAGCATAAATTTTAAATTTTGGTTTCATTTTCAGTCATGCTTGAAATCGAAATTTGACCCAAAATTTTGCAAAATTTCGATTTTCATTTTGGTTTCGGTCTTGCCCCAAACCGAAATTTTGGGGGTCACGTAAATGAGTGGCTCGATAACCGGTATGACTATTCTCACCCGATTTCAAAGGACTACACAAATTTTCAACCTTCCCCAATAATAGATTTTAAGATCATGGCGCGCTTATTAGATGATCAGATGTTGATTTCACATGGCATACGTCCCTAAAAGTAGTATGATCAAATAAGACAAAAAACAATCATGTTATTGTGCGACATGATCTTATTGTTGGAAGATTGAGACAGAAAATATTCTTCGTCGTTTGATCTAATTAGTCATTTTGTCCGTGAAAAATTGTGTGGACCTTATTCCGAAAACGGGTGAGAATAGTCATACCCTAATCATAATTATTGTGAAAAAACAATAATAAAATCTACAGAATTATATGATCAATAGTGTCAACGTGAAAAATGAACGATGAAACCAAATATGATTTTACCATTTGTTTTTAGTGTCGTTGACTTTGTTTATTGCATGGTTTCATATGAATTAGTTTGGCTTTTTTTTTTATAACGGTGTGTTTTGATCATCAAGCTACTCCTTTAAGACATTATGTAGCACACAAACAAGTTATTGGTCCCACGTGGCAGCATACTAATATGAGACCAAATAAGTTAGTTAGTAGTATCAGGCTACTTTCATCTTTCACTAAAAAAAATAAGAATATTAGCTGTAGTCATAAACTGTCGCTATTAATAAAAAAATTATCGCTAATACCTTTATTGCTAATAATCTTAATAGTTTTTCTGTTAATAGCGCAGTTTTTTTAAGGCAATTTTTAGCTGCAAAAACCTGTCGCTAATAATTTTATTTTGTGTAGTGCTTGTTATTAAGAATGTTATGATCCCGCTTGTTCGTACATTATAATAAAAGATAAAATATGCAATATATAAAAATAAGTTGCGATCTTTTTGAGTGAATCAAACTCTTGTGATCCCTTCGAATAGATCAAACTCTTAATGATCTTTTCGAGTAGAACAAACTCATTTTCTTCTAACAATCTTCTTCATTTTCCTAATTACATCCATTATACTTATTGCCTATAGCTCATTGCAATATAATCACCCAAGTAGTTACATAACTCACTTGATAACTACCAACCTAATATATGTTCTACAACACATACACATATAAAAACATGTATACGATCTACAATCGTAGGATCGTAACAATATGACATTAACTAATAGAAGTTATATGCTAAACACGCGATATACATGTGTGTTACACGTTGATACTTTGTGAGCGTCCGAACATTCCTCTTCCCTTAAGATTGCCCTCGACTTCAAGGGCTAAAATTCAAACACTTGAATTTGTATAAGATATGTTTCTTGTACGACCGACTATTAAAATTTATAGAACATTGTTAATAAAAGAGCCAATAGAGGTAGTTAGGTCATTGTCCGATGATGTGAATTTTAATTGTGATGTTTTACTCGCAAGCGCACAAATCAGATTGTATATAGTGGGTGCAGAGTACGAGATCGTTCCCACGATGATCAATGTAGAAAATCTAAAAAGATAAAACAGTAATTCAGGAAATCTATCAAGATTTAACAGTACCCTACCAATATTATGATTTAGGCGATTTTGTGAAATGATAATTACCAACTATAAAATAAAATTCAATTGATGATTCAAAAATAACATAAAAGATGAAGAAGATGAAGATACTAAATCCTCCCATCTTTGGTTTATTCTTCTCATAATACAAATCTAAGGATTAAACTATGAGATATACCATTGAAAAATATCTTTTATAAAAGATATATAATCAAAACCCGGATAGGTTCCACATTGCGTCCTTGCAATCAGAACTTAATTTCAGAGATGATTTCCATATATAGATCGGGGATCAAAGGCATGACTCGGCACACTTGATCTCAGATTATAAATAAAAATCATCCCCAAAGTGGGTAAAAATTCCAACAATAATACTACCATAGATCTGAGATCAAGGGCATGACTCGGCACACTTGATTTCAGATTATGGAGTAATTAAGATAAAATTACCATTATAGATCCAAGATCCAGAGCATGACTCGGCACACTCGATCCCAGATAGTAATCGTAAGTAGATCCACACGATAAAAATAGAAAGATCATATAACAATGACTGGAATAAAATACCTGTCACAGATCTGAGATCCAGGGCATGACTCAGCACACTCGATCTCAGTTAGTGGCAGGAATTTAATCCGTTCGTGATAGCACAACAATCATAAAAATAAATTCTCATATTTTAATCCTAAATTCATATTATTAGAAGTGCATTCCTCGGATGGGAATCATTAAATCTCCATCCCTAAGAAATTAGCCCCACATGCTGTAATTAAATGACATAAACAAATAAGAAATACAAAATAACATTAATCTAATCAATCAAAAATACCTCAACCTTCAATGAAAATTCTTTGATCTACGATGATCTTCAGAAACGAAATTAGAAATGCTCTCTACTAATTTTTAAATTTAAAACATGAATCAACAGAACAAAAATAATAACTTGGATAAATGAATACTGAAAAGTTAAAGGAATAAAGCTCTAAAAAAAAAGGAATAAAAAACTCTCTATCTCTATAACCTAATAATAATCCTTTCAAAACTCGTAGCTTCCTTTTTATATGGTCGAACAAATCCTATCCCTAATACTTCAATCGATTGAGAATTAAATCTCAATCGATTGACTCTTAAGTAGGAACAAAGTTGTCTTCTCTTGTCAATCGATTGACACTTAGTCCTCAACCGATTGACATCTAAGGGACAAAGCAATTCCCGCCGCCCAACTTTGTATCAGACACGGCCTCGATATTTTAGCCATAACTTTATGTCTCGAAATCGGATTGAGGCGATACTTATGGCGTTAGAAAGCTGACGACGAGCTCTACAACTTTTGTGTTTTAGCAATTTCCTGAATCTAACATCTGGAAGGTCCAAATTAAGCTGCAAGTAGCACCAAGTTCCCCATGATCCAAAGTTGCAGTGTTTTGATATTATTTTCGGGATTCTTGGGCTGTTTTACACACTTGGATTATATTTACCTGAAGCACTTCAAATCTAGTCATTCTCATCAGATAGCCTTCATCGGATAGCTAAATGTAGGTATTTAAGAGTGAAATATTATTATATTTCGTTACTCATCACACCCTCAAACCTACACTTTGCTAGTCATCGAGCAAAGCAAACTAAAGAAAATAAATGTCACTTTCGTAGGGAACATGATTGCACTTAGCATGTGCAACAAGCCTTTAAACCCTTAGGTGATCCCTAGTGGAGGAGTTGTGTCTGCTGAGGGTTTACAGTAAAGTTACCCACAAACTTCCAAAATTTTCAAACCATCGGCAAAATTGAGTTTTCAAAACATGATTTTTATAATATCTTTAACTTCAAAACTCAAAATCATTAATCAATTCAACATGCGAAATTTCAATTTTAAATAACAATGTTACACTAATCATACTAATATCCATTCAAATTAGTCTAATGCTCAAATCGTTAGATAACTCATCCATTCATGCTTAAACGTATAGTGTGTGCATACCCAAACCAAGATTCATCCATCTCAGAACTAGTCCAAATGGGAAACTATCGGATCTATTATTTCGACTCAATCCTTACTTTAGGTATACTCTTGAAATAAAATCACTCCGATGATGGGTAAGTTTTCGCACACATGTGAGAGATCAATATAAAGCAAGCAAAAAGTTCTCACATGATAAATGAAACACGATGGAATCAATGAACAAAAATAAATCTCATAAGAAGATACTTGTATATCCTCTGCATGTCATATCAAGTGTCATAAGTATCACATATTTACTCTCCACAAGGCAGTTACCCATGCAAGATCAGATCATGAAGGTCTTTTTTGGGTTGTAATGGGGCTCAGGAAAGGATAAGAAAAAATTGGAAGTTGGGGTTCAAAATTTCTGAGAAATTGGAAAAGAAACTAACTTTTGATTTTTTTTATTGCTCTTATTTTTCTTTTCTAATCTCTCGCCATTTTTTTCTCAATATTTTTTCTTTTCTCACTCTTTTTTCTTCTTTTGAATTTCCTTTTCTTAACGCACCTCATATTTTTCATAATTTTCTTTTTCTTTTTCTCCCCCTTTTTCTTTTATATTTTTGCCATACACTCTCAGTAAACACCACAACTCAGTATCTCTCTACGTACTCTTTTTTCGTTCATTTTCATCCCTCGTTCTTAATTTCTCAGAAATAAGAAGGAAAAAGCTGAATTTTCATAAATGGTAAAGGGTTAAAGGTTAACGTGACTTATCAAAGAATATATAAAAGTAAATTTTTCAATAGGCTCAAAGGGGTACTAGAAGGATAAATTTATATGAGGTGGGGTATTCAAAGCACAAACGAGCCAAAGATGGCCTTCAATCATGTCCTTAAAAGATGGTAATTATGTCTATTTGTCTTGAGTAGATATACAGTATGTTCTAACACAATAATATGAATTTGATTGCATGCAAAGTCACAAGCCAAAGTGAAGTGTATAAGATCATGCAAAATAATTCGTATTCAAAGAAAACTCCGAGTTTATATATTTACTCATCAAGGACGGGAAATTGGCTCTAAAGCTCACCGAGTTTAGTTTCCACTAAGAACCTAAGATTCAACGTTCAAAACAGTTCATCGATTTCTAAGTCTTAGCTTGGTATAAGTGTAAAAATTCTAAGCATGAATGTCAAAATTACCCACAAAATATCACATTAAGCGTCATTATCCTAGATACAAATAATCAAAATATGACATCGATATTCTCAAAATTAAATTCAAATGTATCATCAACTAAAGTTTGAAAACTATCGCAAAATAATGTGCATGATGGTTCCCGAATTTTTTTTTTTTTTTTTTTCAATCAATTTTTATTTTATTTTTTTCATATAAAAAAAAAATAAGTGCAAAAAATAAGTGACGCAAGATAGATAACCATACATACCCCCAAACCTAAAAATGATAATGTCCTCATTGACTGAAATAGGTAGTGCACCCCCAAACCTATTGAAAAGTACCTCCACACAAAGATCAGGTGCAGAGAATTTGTGCATTTAATTAGAGCATGACCAAAAATTTATTAAAGGTAATGTAGCTACACTAATTTGGAAATGAAAAATAACCTAAACTACACTAAAACTAATATTCTAGAATTAAACATTTTTTTTTTTTTTTTTTTTAGGGGTATCCAAAAAAAAATAATAAAATCACACAAACTACACCCCCAAACTTAAACAAGACAATGTCCTCATTGTTGATAATAAATAAAATATTAGATTAAAGTGAAAAAGCATACCTGGAGCAATGATTTGAGGCGCGTGATAACACATGAAAAGGAGAGAGGTAGGAAAAATCCTCCCCCAAACCTGTATGAAAATATACCAGTATATCCAAGCATCCTCTTCACACGAAAAAGTGTCAACAATAGTGAGGAGATTATCAAAACTACTAAAATGTTACTCGAATAACACTATCAAAACCACAATCAACCATAAAAATCAGTGTATCTAAGCATTTTTTTATTTTTATTTTTTTAAAAAAATTTCTCTTTGTTTTTTAAGGTTTTTATTAATTTTTTTATTTATTTCTTTTTTTTTATTTTTTTCAAAGGAAAATTGTGAAATTAATTTACAAGGTGTAAATTCATTTCGAGTCCACTAGGATTCCAAATCTTCATGAAAATTTTTCTAAACAGGATCAGTGATTTATTTAATCGTCCCGATATTTCTCTTATCAAGGACTTAGTTACACCCCCCTGATGTGCCCAAGTTCCATTATTATTGTCCATCTCTACCCTGTACCTGACATTCCCAAAATCGCACTCCAGATTCAAACCCATTAATCTTTTTTCAACATTCTGTTGATTATCTATGTATTTAATGAATGGGCAACAGATTTGAAATTCATTTTTCTCTCCAAAATTGATTTCACATTTATCGGAAAAGGTTATGTCTCCCTTTTCAGGTGTTGTAAGGGTGTCATTTTCCTTCTCTCTCATCTCAATTTGATTCTCAATTCCCTCCTTGACATAAGTATCGTTCCATTCCATTTCCTCTTCTCCTCGCACTCACACTACCTCAACATTCATTGTGTCATTCTCAAGCGTAGTGACCAATTCGTCCTGCTCATATTTCTGAACGAAATTAGAGGGGTCCTCATCATTCCGACTGGTAAGAGCCTCCTCGATTTTTTTTTTCATTTGTAAGTACTCGATCATCTGACTTACTTGAGAGTGTATCCTAGAAATTCTTTAAGTATTGGTGTGCACCAAACCTTTTAAATATTCTACGGAGTAAAAAGAATTTTGTGATGGTTCATATGGTTCTGTATCTTGAAAGTATTGAGTTTGCTGTGAAAACTCATAAGGAAAGTTGTTGGGATAAGAACTTTGATCTTCGTTAGGCATTATACCACACATTGGAGGTTGATTAAACCCCCACATGTTATTGGGTTGACTTTGCCAGTCATGGGTGCTCCAAACAGGATTAGGTTGGACTTGTTCAGGGTAATAATTTGAGTTGCTTAAGGGACACATAGGTGTAATGTGCATCAAATTTTCATAAATAGCACATGATTCTGGATTGAATCCATGCATTGACATGATTTCACTAATAACACATTTAACACCAAAATTTTTTATTTTTATTTTATATATATATATATATATATATATATATATATATATATATATATATATATATTTTTTTTTTTTCAAAATCAATTGATCGACAACACACGTCGATTGATCGAACCCTTTTTTCTTCTTTTCTTTAAAATTTTTTTTTTTTTTGTTTATAGCAGGAATACTAATTTAATCCCAAGAAATTTCTAAAATTAACTGTCTATTTCCTAAAAATTTAGATTTTCTTGATTTGATCTCCGACAACGGCGCCAAAAACTTGATGTGAATTTTAATTGTGATGTTTTACTCGCAAGCGCACGAATCAGATTGTATATAGTGGGTGCAGAGTACGAGATCGTTCCCACGAGGATCAATATAGAAAATCTAAAAAGATTAAACAGTAATCCAAGAAATCTACCAAGATTTAACAGTACCCTACCAATATTATGATTTAGGCGATTTTGTGAGATGATAATTACTGACTACAAAATAAAATTCAATTGATGATTCAAAAATAATGGGAAAGATGAAGAAGATGAAGATACTAAATCCTCCCATCTTTAATTTGTTCTTCCCATAATACAAATCTAAGGATTAAACTATGAGATATACCATTGAAAAACATCTTTTATGGAAGATATATGATCAAAATCCGGATAGGTTCCACATTGCGTCCCTGCAATCAGAACTTAATTTCATAGATGATTTCCATATATAGATTTGGGATCAAGGGCATGACTCGGCACACTTGATCTCAGATTATAAATAAAAATCATTCCCAAAGTGGGTAAAAATTCCAACAATAATACTACCATAGATCTGAGATCAAGGGCATGACTCGGCACACTTGATTTCAGATTATGGAGTAATTAAGATAAAATTGCCATTACAGATCCAAGATCCAAGGCATGACTCGGCACACTCGATCCCATATCGTAATCGTAAGTAGATCCACACGATAAAAACAGAAAGATCATAAAACAATTATTGGAATAAAATTACCGTCACAGATCTGAGATCCACGGCATGACTCATTTACACTGATCCCAGATTTCATCCGTTCGTGATAGCACAACAACCATAAAAACAAATTCTCATATTTTAATCCTAAATTCATATTATTAGAAGTACATTCCTCGGATGAGAATCATTAGATCCCCATCCCTAAGAAATTAGCCACACATGTTGTAATTAAATGACATAAACAAATAAGAAATGCAAAATAACATTAATCTAATCAATCAAAAATACCTCAATCTTCAATGAAAATTCTTTGATCCACGATGATCTTCAGAAACGAAATTAGAAATGCTCTCTACTAATCTTTAAATTTAAAACATGAATCAACAGAACAAAAATAATAAATTGGATAAATGAATACTAAAAAGTTTAAGGAACAAAGCTCTAAAAAAAAAGGAATAAAAAACTCTCTATCTCTAGAACCTAATAATAATCCTTTCAAAACTCGTAGCTTCCTTTTTATATGGTCGAACAAACCCTATCCCTAATACTTCAATCGATTGAGAATTAAATCTCAATCGATTAACTCTTAAGTAGGAACAAAGTTGTCTTCTCCTGTCAATCGATTGACACTTAGTCCTCAATCGATTGACATCTAAGGGACAAAGCAATTTCTGCCGCCCAACTTTGCATCAGACACGGCCTCGGTATTTTAGCTATAACTTTCTGTCTCGAAGTCGGATTGAGGCGATTCTTATGGCGTTGGAAAGTTGACGACGAGCTCTATAACTTTCGTGTTTTAGTAATTTCCTGAAGCTGACGTATTGAAGGTCTAAATGGAGCTGTAAGCAGCACCAAGTTCCCGATGACCCAAAATTGCAGTGTTTTGATATTATTTTCGGGATTCTTTGGCTGTTTTATGCACTTGGATTATATTTACCTGAAACACTTCAAATCTAGTAATTCTCATCAGATAGCCTTCATCGGATAGCTAAATATAAGTATTTAGGAGTGAAATATCATCATATTTCATTACTCATCATCCGACTACTTGTTCTTCTAATCAAGGATCAAAATTTTGGGTTGAATTTCGGTTTCGGGCATGACCGAAATCTGAAATTTTGAATTTTGGCCAAAAATTTTCCCCCCATACATAAATATCTAAAAATTTGGCATGCCCGAAACCGAAACATTTCAGCCGAAATTTTGATACATGCTTATAATTCAAAGCCCTCTAAGAGCACAAATAGGACTTCACAAATATGGACAATATTGAAGTTTTCAACACAATTGTAGCACATGCCCAACTTACCCCTTTCATTCATTTGTAACTTATACTCTTGTGGAATTTGGTTCAATTGTTCGCCATTTCACCTTGACCACTTCTAGTTTCTTTATTGCGAGGTTGAAGGGTCCGACAATAGTGGGCAAGGATCAAAATTTCGGCCGAACTGATCAAAATTTTGGTCCAAATTATTGGTTTCGGTCCCCAACAAAATGATATTTTGGACCAAAATTTCGGTCACTTTTGCATAGGGATCAAAATTTCGGCCAAATTATTGGATTTCGGCTTTGGCTTTGGTCATGCCTAAAATCGAAATTTGGATCCTTGATAGTGGGTTGAATCATTTCCACCCTACCGGAGTTTTATGTCATTGTCCGAAAACAAAGCAATGAACCAAAAAAGAATTTGGTTTGAGTTCTGTTCAAGCTGAACCAAACTGAAACCAAACCTATTTGTTTTGGTTCGATATCGGTTCAGGTTGAACCAAACCAAAAACTGGAACTTTATTTTAGTTTGATTCGTTTAACTCCTCCTAAGTAAGGGCTAGTGCTGGAAATATAGAAGCCCGGCTAAATTAGGGCATGGCTAGGGCTTAGCCTTAGGCCCTTGGGCCAGACTAGGTTGTAGGGTCTATGGTTCAAAATTTCGTCCAATACTTCAAATTATTGGTCGAATTATATCGGTTTCAATCGGCACTAAAACAATAATTCAAATTATCATTTTGGTCAGGCTAAAATGTTGGAAGTTCAAATTATCGGTTGATAATTTCAAGACTATTTTTAGTCTTTTGAAAAAGGTGGGAAATTTTGGCATTGAAATTTCGGCCCAGCCCTGAAAATTTCAACCGAAATTCCAAAAATTCAATCAAATTTTTTGTTTTGATGTCATGCCAGAAACCGATACTGAAACCGATATTTTGATCCTTGGTAGGGTCCCTACCCTCACCAGCCCTAAAGAATACCAAGTGGACCAAAAAAAGTTCATCATATCTTAAGCCAAAGGTGATGTGTCATTCAAGGATCAAAATTTCGGGTTTCATTTCGGTTTCGGAGGGGACCGAAACCGAAATTTCGGCCGAAAATATGATCCCCATGCAAAATAGACTGAAATTTCAGTCCAAAATTTTGGTTTCGATGGGACCGAAACCGATAATTTCGGTCGTTTCGGCCGAAATTTTGATCCTTGGTGTCATTAACTCTTTTTCAATTGTTGTTTTTTAAAAGGGAAATTAACGCGATTCACCCAGTCAAATTCACTTTTTCCGCTATTTTTACATTTCCCAAAACCGACCAGCTTCAAGCCGAGCCAGCTCTAGCTAACGTAAAAGGTCTGAAATACCCTTTCAGATACCTTTTACCATTTCATATAATTTAAAAATAAAAAATCTACTGTTTTCGATTTTTGCGCAACGCGAACCACCATCTATGCCATCTGATTTGAAGGCCACAATGTACATATCAAATGTGCTAAAGATCAGTACAAAACATTCTCTCTATCATCTAATTTTTCATAGCTGACTGTCAAATTTGATTGTAGGCTCAACTAATGAATCGTCACCAATCAAATAATGAATCATCATTGCTCGACTAATGAATTGTCACTGCTCTGATAACAAATCGTCACCGCTCTCATAACAAATCTTCATCGCTCTAATAAAAAATCGTCATCTCTTTGATAACAAGCCCTAAACCACCATCTATGTCGTCTGATTTGAAGGCCACAATGTACAGATCAAATGTGCTAAAGATCAGGACGAAACATTCTCTCTATCATCCAAGGATCAAAATTTCAGCCAAAATTACAAAAATTTCGGTCATATTTTATGGGATTGAAATTATCAGTTTTTGGCCGAAATTTCGGTCCAAATTTTCGGTTTCAATCATGCCCAAAACAGAAATTTTGGCCGATATTTTGTTCCTTGATATCATCTATTTTTTCATAGCCGACTATCAAATTTGATTGTAGGCTCAACTAATGAATCATCACCGATCAAATAATGAATCGTCATCACTCGACTAATGAATTGTCACCGCTCTAATAACAAATCACCATCGCTCTCATAATAAATCGTGATCGCTCGACTAATGAATTGTCACTACTCTGATAACAAATCATTATCACTCTCATAACAAACCGTCGCTTTGATAGCAAATCGCTAATTTTTATATGACAATATAAAAAAAATAGTTCCTTCAAGAGCAATGATATAGTGTATAGGACAATGATAGTTTGTCTGGTTTCTGTTGAATTTTTGTTCACCCCGCAAAAGAGAAATAACAAGAGTCGAACTCAAGTCATTTCGAGTACCTTAACCAACTCAACTAGAATTACAAGGTGAAACAAATAAATAATTTTAAATTAAAATATATTTTTTTTCTGAGCGAAGACGATTTGCTATTAGAGCGGTGACAATTTGTTATCAAAGTGGTGACGATTCATTAGTCAAGTGATGACGATTCATTATTTGATCGGTGACGATTCATTAGTTGAGCTTACCATCAAATTTAATTAGTCAACTGTGAAAAAATAGATGATAGAGAGCATGTTTCGCGTCGATCTTTACTAGATTTGATCTTTATATTGTGGCGTTCAAATCAAACGGCATCAAAATCAGGTCATTTCGAGTACCTTGATCAACTAGAATTACAAGGTGAAACGAATAAATAATTTTAAATTAAAGTACTTTTATTTTTTCTGAGCGATGACGATTTGCTATTAGAGTAGTGACAATATATTATCAGTGTGGTGACGATTCATTAGTCGAGTGATGACGATTCATTATTTGATCGGTGACGATTCATTAGTTGAGCTTACCATCAAATTTGATTAGTGAACTGTGAAAAAATAAATTATAGAGAACATGTTTCGCGTCGATCTTTACCATAATTGATCTTTATATTGTGACCTTCAAATCAGACGGCATAGATGTTGTTTCACATTGCACAAATATCGAAAATAGGAGATTTTTTATTTTTAGATTATGTGGAATGGTAAAAGGTATAGGAAAGGGTATTTCAGACTTTTTACGTTAGCTAAAACTGGCTCGGCTTCAAGCTGATCAGTTATGAGAAAGGTGAAACTATAGGCCTCATTCGAATAGGCAGATTTCCTCAGAATCTGAGTTTTGCCCTCAGAAAGTGGCAATCGATGGCACTTCCAAGTAATTCCGCTGTTCGGCAATGAGCGAGGGAGCCACACCAAATCTAAGTATTTCTAGGTTCATGACACTTTTTTCATTTCCAAAATAATCTACCAGAAACACTCGGAATCTAAGTGTATGGCAGTATATTTCCCTCACTGGTACAAAGGATAACAATCCCCCGTCATATGGTTAGCAACGTGTGATAGGGCCAATACTCTTTGTAGCAGTAGGAAGGCGTGTGGGCCTTGGAGTTAGTTGGTTTGCAACAGGAAGGCGTAGGGGTCTTGGAGCTGACTGGTGGCATAATCGATCACGACACGGTTACATGGGGAGATGATGCGGGGCGTTATGGGCGTAGTGGTGTGGGGCATGACACTGTGTGCCACGGAAGGAGTATGTGTGTCATAGGGGTATGACAAACCAATACGTTTAAAGTTCTGAGGTTATTTTCTCATAAATCGTGTTTTAACCATCTATGTGGGAGGCGGGTTGCTCTCACACACACGGGGCCTTGCGTCGCCAAAGGGTACGCAAGTATCTCCTAGGTCTGAAAGGGTGGGCCCAGGACATTATTTCAGAAGTAATGCCCTGTGTCACCCAAGGTGAGGTTGTCATGTAGTCCCGTGCCGACGTCGTGGAACATATGGGTTAGTTAAGAGGGAGGTACTTGGTCGATTTTTAAGTGTAACTCTTGCAAGTGCACAAGATCTATTGCAATATGGCAAGAACAAAGGAGTCGAACCCATAGGGAAACGTAAATTTTAATTAATTCTTTCAGAGATTTAAAAACGTCCCTAAGGAAGTACCAAAGGGCAGATTCAATTTTACCAAAATTTTATCACATTTTTCTTAAATGCAAGAAAAATAAATTAATCTAAACAACTAATTACCGATGAATCTAAGAACAATAATTAAATGAGATCAAGGAATATGCTACCCCAGATTTGTACCCCTTTTCTACCATTAACACCCACAGTTTCATTAAAGCATCATTCACACCATCATTCATCTATAAAAATGATTCGAAATAAAATATGATCATCAATCCGGCATACTCTATCTAAAAACAATGACTCAGCCTATCATTGCGGTATGAGTCATGTAAGAAGCATAGCGTATCTCATGATGTTTAGATCACGACAGTGAAAACATAATCGCTCTACAGCCTAGATCAGCCTGTAGGTCCAGATCTAGCGATTACAACCGTTGATTCGCGCAATCAACGGTCATAACAAGCATTCAATATATTTTCAATAACACAAACTTTTAGCAAAACGATTTCATGATGACAATAATTAGACTATAGTATTAATCATAAATATGGGTACTTATCTGGGGATCGCATCTTCCCCGATCTACTGATTTAGCCGCTCATCTTTGGTGTATGATCTCCTTGTTCATTCAAAGTCATTCCACTTTTCATTTCTTCCAAAGATCTTTTTACAATTGTTTTTCCTAAATACAATCTATGATTTTCTCAAAGAAAAACAATGCAAATCCTAGGTACAATCTACCCAGATCAAATCATAGAAGAAGAAGAAAAGAAGACCCTTGAAAAGGTGAAAAGAAGTTCTCCAATTTCCCAAAGTAAAAAGCCTAAAATTGCAAAAAAAAAAAAAAAAAAATCCTCATTGCTCCCTTTTCTAAAGCCGTAGCCTCCCTTTTATAATGGCCGAACACACCTAACCCTAATTGCCTCAATCGATTGAGACTGAAGTCTCAATCGATTGATTTTGAGTTCGAATTTTTTTAGGGCACTTCTGCCTTTATGTGTCAATCGATTGATTTTCATGTCTCAATTGATTGATTTTCTAGGGTTGAGTTTTATTCTATCTGTCAATCGATTGACAATGATGCCTCAATCGATTTACTCTTCAATGTAAAGTCTCCTTTTTTTATAGAGGTTGATTCTCTTCTCGGATCTCAATGCCTCTTTGAACCTTTTTGTCCATAGCTCTTTTGTAGCTTTTAATTTCCTTCTTTCATGCTCTTGAACGGTCTAACGGTCAGAAATACCTGTAAACATCAAAACCTCACAACAACTATCAGATGCTTTCATTGAACAACTAAATGTAGGATTTAAGGTGCAAAATATAGTCATATTTCAGCACCGATCAGTACTCGAGGGCTATATGGGACATTATAGTACACGTTGGCTGAGGGCTAGATGCAAACGTATGTTAGTAACGGGGAACACACACGATGGTGGGCTTGGTTTAGTATGTCGGGGAGACATGTTGGAATGAGACGGCATGAGGAGCTGCATGCTACTATTGCGAAGCGAGGTACTAGTGCGTGACACAAGGGTGAAGTTGGGCAAGCCAAGCGTAGCACTGAGGTGTTGGCATGCATGTCGCAAGGAGACACGATTCGTTGATATGGTTGGTCTCGAGAGAAGGCAACCGTGAACAGGAGTTCTCGTTCTCTAGGCGAGTGGTATCAGAGTATGATGATTGGGTATGTTGGCTTTGTTGCATGCGACATCGAGACGCCGCACAGGTGTGATAGCCGGTGTTGGGTTGCACCCCCATGACAGAGGAGCCTAGGAGACACTTGTGCACCCTCTGGTAACACAAGGCCCTGTGTATGTGAGAGCAACCTGCCTCCCACATAGATGGTTCAAGCACCATCTATGGGCAAATAACCCGAGAACTTCAAATGTATTGATTTGTCATACTCTCATGGCACACGGGCTCCTTTCGTGGTACACAGTGTCATGCCCCACACCGTACCACTACGCGCCATAACGCCCTGCATCATCTCCCCATACGACTGCATCACAATCATGTCATGACCGATCATGCCATCAGTCAGCTCCAAGACCCCTACGCCTTCCTGCTGCAAACCAACCAGCTCCAAGGCCTTCACGCCTTCCTACTACTACCCAGAGTATTGGCCCCATCACAAACAGCTACAAAAGCTGGGGTATTTTCTGTAGGAGGAAAGGGGTGTCGGGTATCTATACAAGTTGTGATGCACGTGAGATGGGCGTGTGAGTCTTCTGAGTTCCAACTATAGTGACCAAACTCGCCAAGTTTTTAAAAAAGTTAGCGAATAATTCATGAATTTAAAAAACAAATAAAATTCAAATTATTCATGAATTTTCTAATAAGATCCAAATTTCTTAATAATTCGCGAGGCTCTCGAATTATATGCAAATTTACGATTTTTTCCCGAGTTATTCCCTATTTTGGTCAAGAACTTTTATTTTTTATTTTCATTTTATATTTTAAAATTTTTCTTTTTTTTCTTTTTTCGAATTTTGATCGTATTTTTACTGAATTTGACGGATTTTTCCGAATTTTTTCAAAGGTTTTCAAAGCCAATATATTCCCCAACCCCGACTTGGTCACTATGGTCTCAACCATGGTTTTAAATATTGGCCATGTCCAATACATATCGCCCCAACATGTATCTGGTTAGGCCCCATCCGATACGGATATATCCTCGGATTCTATATGGCTCAAATATCAGATCAAACATCGAACCATATGTAGGGTCATATCGAGCCATAGCGACAAACTTATATTGGATATGACTCATAAAAATTACCAAAAATGACTCTTTTATAAAAAAAATTATTTTTTTATTATTTTAAAAATAAAATGTGTGTTTAAATATCAGCCTGGGACCCAATCAATATGCCAATATATATCAGACGTTATATCCCTTGTTGTGACCAGAGATTTAAATCTGACTACATATTGGTAGAATCGGCCAAGTCCAATGGCCATAAGTGGTACAACTACATAATACAGGAAATGTAGATGGTGTTATTATGATAGGAGATAGACTAGTATAACTATAGAAATCAATATTTCATAATTGCACTGACGGAAGCGTTCAATCTCTCATGGATCGTGCATCGACCAATAATGACCTTCAAATATAATCGTGCATCGGCCAGCAATGACCTTTGAATATATACAGCACAGGATCGGATGCACTATAATTATTCCTACGGTCATACTACGTCACTAAACTAGACCGATTCTGCATTTTTCTAAAAAAATTTAAAGAACACAAAAAATTCTTCGTTTTTGGAAAAAGCCAAGAATCAAAGTATTTTTAAGGCCTAAAAGAACACACCTGGAAAAAACAAGAAATCTGAGTTGGCTAGGAATCTGCAGGAAATTGACTTGTTAGGAATCAAAGCTTTTCTGAGAAAAGTCAGGAAATACCCGAACAAAGCGACAGGTGAATATAAATCCACCCACCAAATATTTGAGTTCACCCACATTGAAACACATTGACTTGGTAGAAATAGATGATGGAGATTGTTTATCCTTCCAATCTTTCACACGATGAATCTTGAGATCATGGGCTACTATCAAACGGCTAGTGTTTTATTTCTCATGACACACATCTCAGAAAATGACCTTAACATCACTTGCATGCTCAAAATTAATTTTAAGGTCACTTTTTTGGGTGTTTATCACATAAAATAAAAAATCGACCATCTGATGGTACAATTATGTTCTCAAGATCCATTGTGTGAATGATTGGGACGATAAACAATCTCCATCGTCGGATTCAATATAATCAAGTCGTGAGTGAACTCAAAGAGTGCATGAATGAGTCATAAGTGAGTTCCCTATTCTCATTCTTATAAACTTAATTTAACCTTATAATCCCTGAAAATGGGTTATAGAGGAGGTACGGACGTATCGTGTCCGTGATCTGACTGTAGGTACGGTTGTCACGTGACCTGAGTACTGTTGTACAGTCACGTGGCCCGCGAGGTTTTGATTTTTGAACGAGTTACTAGGAGTTTAGGTTTACCCGCAAAGATCGGGCTCCAATCAAACACCTGCGTACCTGCCCGACACGACCCCTCTGTCACTCTCACTGTCACTGTTACAGGCGATCCTGTAGTACCCAATTATTTTATTATTATTATTTATATATTTTTAACGGGGTGTCTCGGCCCTTAGAGCACTCAACCATGGGTTAAAATTTCGGCCGAAATTTTGGGGAAATGTTTCGGTTTCGGACATGGCTAAAACGAAACTGAAATCCAAAATTTCGGTCCAATTTGTATGGGGTCCAAAATTTCGAATTTCGGTTTCGGATTGGGTCATGCTCGAAACTGAAATTCAACCCGAAATTTTGATCCTTGTATTCGACTAATCCCATGCATGATTTGAAATTTCGAATTTTTGAGTTGTCTCGGACAGTTCAGAGACCGAGGCGTCTCACGTCCTGGAGATACAGTGTGAAACGAAAAATAGCTCTTTTAATAAACACTACTAAAATAGGTGTTTCATCGACGGATCAAAATGTCGGATTTCGTTTTGGTTTTGGTCATGCCCAAAACCGAAACCGAAATCCGAAATTTTCACCATATATAGAAGAAACCCAAAATATTGGATTTTGGTTTCCATTTCGGGCACAATTCAGCCTAAATTTTCAAATTTTGGTCGAAATTTTGAACCTAGTTTCGTCTAATTCCATTAAAGAATATTTCAATATTATACCATCCTACATGCCAAATATTCGTGATCAATCTAATAGTACAAGTGGATGTTCATGATTGAAGCATATCTCGGTTAAAGAATCACACCTTTAAATCCATTATATATCATCATATCAATGATCTTCAATTTAAGCTCTTGAAAAATAAGAGTAATATCGGATATTATTGTGCACGAATATGAACGCACCGAGATAGTTGTTCACGAGATCATCTCATAGACAGAATACGGTACAATAAAATAGTATCATGTGTTCAAAGATAATGATTAATACACTTTCAATGGTGTACTAGCCTAACATCTTATATAAATTAAAATATAAAATAAATATTTTCTATGTTGTATCTCGGGGGGAGGGGGGAAACACACTTCAATCTCGCCCCGCTGATCTATGTGACATCTCGCTCAATATATTTTGTCTCGAACTAGATTTAAAACCATAATCCCAGGGACACGTGCACACCCCAAGTTAGCACATGCTGAGTTAGCACGAGATATAAATCTCTTGTGAGTGTATAGTTCCAAATTAATCGTGGGTACCTCTATCTGTGACAATACTCGATTGCTTTTAATCCGATGATGAAGATCATTTTTCACCCCAAACTTTCACACGGATGACCTTGAAACCATGAGCGTATCATCAGATGATCACTTTTTGATATCACATGACACAGATCATGCTCAAAGATGATTTTAGGGTCACTTTTTATAAAATAAAAATTGATCGTCTGATAGTACGCTCATGATCTCATTCTATCATGTGAAAGATTGGGGTGAAAAATGATCTATACCATTAGATTAAAAGTAGTCAATGAGTTTTCAATGTTGACACCCGAGTACTTCAACTGACATGCATAGAGGTACCCCAAAGGAGCCATTAATTGCACATACAAAGTTGGCCCAAAGACACAATGTTAAAGAACTATCCATCTGATTTGAAGGGTATGATCTAAAAATATATAAATTTATATTATCATTAAGGAAATTAAAAAAATCATTTAGTTAGTTATAAAACTTGAAAATAACAAAGTCTAAATTTTAAATCTTCTTGCTATGTTTAAATTTCATTTACTTAGTTTACTCTCTCTTCATGAGCGCTTTCTGAAGAGGCGTCTCTTCTCCTATCTCTTTCTATAGAGTTCTAGTTAGGAAGAATTTACTTTTCTTTAATATGGAGTTCATTGGAGGCCACTATCAATAACAGTTCCAATAAGCGTTCCAAAATCTGTTTGAAATCCAAAAAAACAACGCCTTGGCCCACATTGCATGCCACAACTCAATCGTTTCAGGGGCGATCAAAGTCTGCACGAATGATGGCCCATTTAACTGATCCAACCGCGGTGGTTGCTTGCCAACCTTGCTTACAAAAATAAAAACATTTTGTTGGAACTGCCAAGGGCTTGGGAACCCTAGGACAGTTCGAGCTCTTAGCCAATTGGTGGCTAAGGAAGACCTCAAAATCATCTTTCTCATGGAGATGAAACTTGCAGGAGGAAAAATGGAAGATGGGTTTTCAAGGAGGTATCTATGTGGATAGTTTTGGCAGATCGAGAGGTCTTGCGTTATTGTGGAAAGATGATATCATGATTCATCTCTAATCATTTTCAAAATATTACATTGACGTAAAGTGTGAAGAGGAAAATACTAACTTAAATAGAGGTACAATGGCTTCTATAGTGATCCAGCAGCAAGTAAAAGGGAGGAGGCACATGAAGCATGATTCGCAAATTGCATATAAATGTGGCTACTCCATAACTTTGTGCTGAGGATTTTAATGAAATCCTTTCCAACGACGAGAAGAAAGGAAAGTTAGTAAGATATCCGAGCCAGATTAATAGATTTTGGGATGTAGTGGATATTTGCGGCCTAATTTAGATGGAATTTTTGGGGCCCAAATTCAACTAGGATAATAAATGAGAAGGGGAAGAAAATATAACAAAAAGACTAGATAAGGCTTTGGCGTCAGATCATCGGTCATGCGTTTTTCCAGAAGCTTATGTCAGGGTTCTCGTTAGCTCGATTTCTGACCATCTACCCATCATAATTCATAATAAACCTATGTTCTCTATCCAGCAAAGCCCACGCCCTTTTCACTTTGAAGCAATGCGGCTGAAATCCGAGGAATGTGAAAAACAAAAAAAAAAGGTGCAGGAGAACTGATTTAATACCCACAGGGGTAACCCAATGGAAGATATTATGAATTCTATTATAAAGACATCTGGTGTGCTCCAGTTCTGGGATAGGGTTTCATTTGGAAATGTGAGACGTAAAATAGATCAGAAGACGAATGAACTTTGCTCTTTGAAAATCAGCGATAATTACTGCCGAGTTAGAGAGAAAAAATATTAAGGCTGAGATTGATGAGCTGCTGGAAAAGACTAAGGTGGAAACAGCGTTCCAAGGAACTATGGTTGCGCGAAGGCGATCGCAATACCGCGTTCTTCAATTCAAAGGCATCGAAAAGAAAGAAAAGAAATGCTATTTATGAACTCAATGATGGCGATCAGGTGTGGAAAGAACCAGGGAAGGGCATGGAAGAAATCATTATCCAATATTATTAGAAATTGTTCATCACTTCCCAACCGATTAGAATCGACGAAGTGCTAAATGAAGTTACTCCAAAAGTTACAATCGAGCAAAATGATTGGCTAACTCGGGATTTTACTGCGATGGAGGTAAAAAATTCTTTGTTTCAGATGGCGCCCCTGAAAGCACCAAGGCCGGATGGTATGTCTCTTATATTTTTTCAAAAGTTTTGGCATTTTACTAGTCAATCCGTCATTGATTGTGCCCTCAGTTATCTTAATGGTTCAACACCCCTTCATGATTTAAATCATACTAATATTGTTTTAATGCCAAAAAAGAATAATCCCATAGATCCTAGCGAATTTCGTCCAATCAGTCTTTGTAATGTCTGGTATAAAATCATTTCTAAATTCTTGAAAATCGTTTAAAAATTGTTATCCCATCTATTGTTTCGGAAAATCAGAGCGCGTTCATTCTAGGTAGATTAATTTCCGATAATATCCTCGTGGCTTTTGAACTCTCTCATTTTTTGAAAAACAAACGAATCGGAAAAGTCGGGGGTTGCGCTTTAAAGTTAGACATGAGTAAAGCATATGATTGCGTGGAGTGAATTTTTATGAAATAATTGCTTGTAAAATTGGGTTTTTGTGAAAAATGGGTAAGGTTCATAATAGGATGCGTCTCTCCTGTCTCTTATTCTTTTGTCATCAACGGGTATGTTACTGAGGAAGTTAGGCAGTCTAGAGGACTCCGACAAGGAGATCCTTTATCTCCTTACTTGTTTGTCTTGTGTACGAAAATTGTTTCTACTCTTCTAACAGTTTCTTCTAGTGATGAAAAAATTTCAGGTCTAAAAATCTACAGAGGGGCACCAAACATATCACACCTATTCTTTGCGGATGATAAACTTATCTTTGTCAAAGCAAAAATTGAGGAGATAAAAGAGATAATTAAAATCCTCAAAGTTTATGAGAAAGCGTTCGAGTAGTTGATAAATTTCACCAAATCAACCGCCACATTTAATAGAAATGTGATCAATGTGCATGGTGGAGAAATTTTAAGGTTCCTCCAAATCAAAGGCGACACTCAGCACAAGAAATACTTAGGGCATCTATCAGTTATTGGACGTTCCAAAAAAGCTATATTCGGAATGCTTAAGGATCGGATTTGAAAAAAGGTACAAGGTTGGAAAGATAAGCTTTTGCCACTAGCCAGTAAGGAGACACTAATTAAGGTTGTATCTTAGGCTACACATACACTATGTCATGTTTCCGGCTTCCAAATCTCTACTCTGTAAAATCAGAAGTATGTTGGTCAGGTTTTGGTGGGGGAATGCATCAAAAGAGAAGGGTGGGTATACATTGACTCGTATGGAGAAAACTTTGTGCAAGTAAAAGTCAAGGAGGATTGGGCTTCAGAGATTTACAGGCATTCAATACGGCGATGTTGACAAAACAATGTTGGCGACTCCTACAACATCCTTCTTCCCTTACTGCTAAAGTGTTAAAAGCTAGGTACTATCCTAATACAGAATTCATCAAAGCAAAATTGGGTTATCACACATCCTATCTATGGAGAAGCATCATCTCGGCAAAAGATATCTTTGAGAGGGGTTACATATGGCGGGTTGGGTTGGAGATGGTAAAAGCATAAATGTATGGCATGAAAGATGGATCCTAACTCGTACTACTTTCAAAATTATTTCTCCAAGAGTAAATATGGTGTCGGACCTTATTGATCACAATCAGATGAGGTGGCGAAAGAGTCTTATTCACAGTATTTTCCTTCATGAAGAAACATAAGTCATCCTCACGATACCTTTACCCACAAGGGGAACCGATGATCATAGAGCTTGGGCATTTTCGAAGAATGGGTGTTTCACCGTTACGAGTGCTTATCATATAGCTTTGAAAGCGATTTCCAATAACGTTGATCGGGCTACCACTAGCAGCATAGATGAGGATATGATTTGGAAGGCACTATGGAATTGTAATATTCCTAACAAAGTTAAGCTATTTGCTTGGAAATGTTGTTGTGAAATACTACCGGTTCAAAGCCTTTTGAGGGACAAAGGTCTAAATATTGATGTAATGTGTCATCGATGTGGGGAGGAATGCGAAAGTATTATCCATTCCTTAAAAGATTGTAAGTTGGCAGCAGGTGTATGGTTTGGGAGTTCGTTGTCCTTTCGATCACAATTAATTTTGGTCTCAAGTTTCAAAGACTGAATAGAATGGTTGATTTCTTCTATCGGTGAGTAGCATCTCGATCTTTTTCTTGTAACAACATGGGTGATTTGGCAAGCTCGTAACTGTGAAGTTTTTGAAGGAATGAAGCATGACCAACTTAAAAGAAGGATATGTCGGTAATGTGGTGAAGGTTGACATTGATGCTGCTTGGGATCAAAACCCAAAAAGGGCAAGTATTGGAGTTGTTATTAGAGATTCTAATAATAGGGCAATATTAGGTTGCTTTAGCGAACATGGAACATAGTGAGACTTTGGTGGCCTTGTATGGTACTATTTTCGCTAAGGACATTGGCATGCAAGAGGCACTACAAAAAATAATTCTGTTAGCGTGGCAGTTTTTTATTAAAAAAAACTGCCGCTGCCGCTAATAGTCTTATTTTTTGTAGTGAGGCTATCTTAGAAAGTGATTCTATTAATGTTGTCAATACTATTAATGATATCGAACCAAATTTATCGAATATCAGTGGCCTAATAGAGGAAGTTAAGGAGGCATTAAATTCCTTTAAAGGGGCTATTTGTCATCACATCTGTCGTTCAAGAACCAAGGTGGCCCACGAATTAGCTAAGTATGTTTTTGGTAATGATATCATCATTGTGTGGTTGGAGGATGTCTCTCCACACATTCCTATCTTTATTTTTTTAGAATTTTAATGAATTTTCCTTTCATTCTAAAAAAATAATAATATATATATATTTTAAATAATTAATATTAACTAATAACTCACTTGTCATGCCATATGGGACCATATTAAGTTGTGAATTAGTCCGTTATATCTAATTCTCAACTCACTAGGTGAATGAGCTAATTAAATAACATATAAGTCAAAAGCTATATATGATTTGAATCATAAGGTAAAGGTCTTGTTTTGTGCTATCTTTTGATGTGTGCAACTAATGACTTCTTTTATTTCCTCCTTCAATTTAACCACCAAAGACTACTTCAAAAATGCATATGCCTATATGAGAAATGGTAAAATAAATGCTCATCTATTCTCGTAAATACATCATTGAAGGGGACTCAAAATGTGTGTTGGGTTCGATCAGTGATAACTCCTCTCCACCGTGGAAATACATAAAGTCAATTATATTCATCAAAAGGATGCCTAATAATAAGACCATTTCTTTAGCTCATGTTGGGCGAAGTACAATCGTATCAGTTGATAGCCTGGCAAAGATCGGTGCTTCTAGTTGCCCCCCTGGCTCGTAATATCTTTGGTTTGTTTTCCTTTTCCTATGGTAGCTATGCTGGCCTATTATCTGATTTTGGATGGTAATTGTGGTTGTTGTTCATAGTTTGTCTGCTTTTGAGATCCTCATTCTTTTGAGGTCAGTTCTATGGGTGTATTATATTTTCTTCTTCTCCTTGCAATAATAGTATAAGAGTCATTACTTGCACACACTTTTCAAGTGATTGCACCGAATTTAAAAGAAAGGCTTGCAAGTTTGGCGACCTCTATTATGTGAAAATACCATCTAAGTCGTTTGGTTTGAAGGCCATGATTTAAAGATACCAATTGCAAAAGATTAGAACAAAATATAATTTTATCATTTGATTAAATAGAGTCGAAGGCTATTATATAATTTTACAGTTGACTAGAATAGATCATATGACAAGTATCATGTTTTGCTCCAATTTTATGTATCAGAGATCTATTGATCATTGACTGCAAATCAGACGGCCCATATTGCATTTTTACATATCACATGTCCCTAGAACACCAAGTCTTGCTTTAAATTCGGTGCAATCACTTGAAAAATGTGTGCAAGTAATGGCTCCCATAGTATAATCATTCATTAAAAAAAAACAGAGAAATGGCAAAGCAAATCCGTCTATAGCACACAAAATGTAAATGCCTATTTTCAAAGAGTACCTTTAATTCCACTCGCAGAATCTTTTAGTTCACCCAAGCTGAAACCCATTAATTGATTTGAATCCGACGATGAAGATTAGTTTCCATTTTAATCTTTCAAATAATGGATCTTGATATCATGGGCATGCCATCAGACGATATGTTTTTTATTTCATATGGTGCACATCCCAAAAATTGACCTTATTTGAGCGTGATGAGTTCCACGTGTTGTTAAGGTCACTATTTTGGAATAGATACCATGTGAAATCAAAAACCGACGGCGGATGGTAAAAGCATGATATCAAGATGCATCATGTAAAAGATTGGGATGAAAAACGATCTGCATCGTCGGATTCAAAGCAGTCAATAGGTTTTAGCATGGGTGAACTCAAAGATTTGATGGATGGATTTAAAGGTACTCATTTTCAAATCTAAATACTCTCTTCCAACATATAACATTCAATTATCAGTCTATCATTAGAACATGTCTCAATAAAAAAATCAGGCGTATAAGTAGATGCAAGCCATTCGATTCGATCGGTGAGTTTTAACATCCGCCATTAAAACTTAAGAACAAGGATTCACATTAGAGCGTGGAGATGAGAAAATTTGAATCTTCGAGAACTAAATAGTTTTAAGAGAATTAGGTCCAAATACACTATCATTATTATCATCACAGCCTTATTTCATCTACTTGAGTCAACAGATCGAAACATTACATTTTATATGGTATAAATTTAGTCTAACAACATCCAATCCCTAATAGCATCCGAATGGCACTAGATTCAAGAATACTGATGAGCTTGCAACGCCCGTTTGTTTTTAGATACTGATATTTGAGCCCATCGGTTTAACGGTGGGTGTCTACAATAAAACTCATTAATTGCTTGAAATTAGACGATGGAGATCGCTTTTCACCCCACACAACGGATCTTGAGATTATAGCGCACCTATTACACAATCAAGATATTAATTCCACGTGGAACGGATCCCAAAAAGTAGTCACATGGAACAAATGAAAAAGTAACCCTAACTCACATGGCATGCATCGTGCTCAAATGTAAGTTTGATAGATGCATGATCTCAAGATCCATTGTATCGAAGATTAGAGTGAAAAACGATCTCCATCGTCTGATTTCAAGCAGTCGATGGGTTTCAAACATAGACGCCCTTAGTAATCATGCAGGCGCTAATAGAGGCACCCTTTACTCTTACTTTTTACGAATTTTTTTTAATTCCATCCTACCTAAAAGGGCCATTATATTAACTCAAATGGTGTGTGCATGGATCTAAATATCGTCCGATACCGATAAGTATCGTCCGATACGTATCGTTCAATAGGTATCAGTTTTGGACCTAAACGATCTGGTAAATAAGGTATTTTTCGAATTCCTTAAAAATAGTCAAATTATCGTTCAATTTATCATTTGTATCGTCGGTATTGTTCAATGTATTGTTTGTATCGTCCGATAATTTTAAATTATCGTCCAATAAAGATACAAGTTTGTCGAGTGAGGAAACAAGTTTTTCAAATTATCGGTATGGTATGTATCATTCGGAATCGATATGTATCAGTTTTGGAGTTGGACAATACGTATCAGAAAACCGAGATTTTGATCCATGAGCGTGTGGTTGCAAATTTTTCTTCGATGGATAATAATATTTAAATTTAATTCAATATTTTATTTGCTTAATAAAAGGGGGGTTGTGGAAAAAGGGTACACAATATCTGCATGTTTTCTTCATACTCCTCTGACTACCAAGTACCAATCAAATTCCGCCTTTATTTGAGGAATTACGGCAAGTAAGCTCTCTGAGAGGACCACTTGGACACAATCAAATTCGTTGAGTGCAGGAGGACTAACTATGTTGGAACATAGGTCTACACTACTCATCAGGAAGATAGTCACGGTTCAAAATATCGGCCGATGATTCAAATTATCAGCCGATATTTGTAGGTTCGGGGAAGCCTGATATGAAAACGTAAAATTTTCAGGCGATTTGTATAAGTCTTGAAATTATTGAAATTATCGGCCGATAATTTTAAGGCATCATGTGCAATTTTGGAGTCTTTTTTACATCCGAACTGTTTTTTTTTTTATTTTTTAATCAATGATCGACCAAACACTTCAAATTATCAACTGAAATTTGAAGTTTTTGGTCAAAATATCGGTTTCGGTTGAAGCCAAAATCGATATTTTGCCCGCTATTTTGATCCTTGGTCACCAAGTTAGCAATAATTCTGCAAGGTTAAAGCTCAGGAAATCAGGCAAAATTCGGTAAGTTTGGGAAATTTTCGTAGAAAAATCGGCAAAGAAAATAAAAGATAAGATTAAAAGGTCTTAAAATTTTAGAAAACTAATAAAAATCACATTTTATTGAAAAAATAATAAATTATTCGTGAAAAGTTTGTGAATTTTAAAAAATAAATAGCGATAATTCGTACAATTTTAAATTCATGAATTATTCATGAATTTTCAATAATTCAGAGAATTTGGTGACTATGATGAGGAATACCGACCCCATCATTCAGTGATTAAACAAATCTCCTACGGTATCGGTATCTGCAACCAAAGATTTGATATATGATCTCTGCAGTCAAGGTTTCTGCCGTTAAAATCGATGATTACCTTGAATTGGACGATGGAAATTATTTTTTGTCCCAATCTTCCACCCAATAGATCATGAGATCGTATCCCACCTATCAAAACTTTGGGCGTTGATTCCATGTGGCACACACCACCAAAGAGTAACTTGATCATGAGCATAGCATGACACACCACCAAAGAGTAACTTGATCATGAGCATAGCATGAGATAGGTTCTCAAGTCACTTTTGGCTGCGAAGATAGAATCGTCAGCTGTAAATACTTGTACCCTAACTCTTGTAGGATTAAGAAGACATCACCTAGGTCAATAAATGTAAGAGAGCCTTTACATCCACCCATCGAATCTTTGAGTTCACCCATGCTGAAATAGATTGGCTGCTTTGAATCAGACGACGGAGATCGTTTATCGTTCCAATCTTTCACTCGATGGATCTTCAGATCATGAGCGTACCATTAGACGGTCAGGATTTTTTTTCACAGGGCACAAATCTCAAAAAGTGACCTTCAAATCACATGCACACTCAAAATGAAATAAAAAAACCAACCGTCTGATTGTACGCCCATGATCTCAAGATCCATCATGTGAAAGATTGGAACTTAAAATGATCTCCATCGTCTGATTCAAAGGAATCAATCTGTTTCAGTGTGGGTGAACTCAAAGGTTCAGTGGGTGGATTTAAAGGTACTCAAATGTAATCCTAATCACCAAATAAAAAAATAAAAAGTGCCACGTGTTTGGTGCAGATGAGGTGAGTACCTATCCTTGATGTTCCCCGGGACAGGGCACCTAGTTAAAACTCTCTAATTGATGTGGCAGTTGTAGTACACTTGTCTTATTTTTATATGACACGGGTGTTTGATTGCTGAAATCATGCTTTGAAGAGATTAAGACATGATATAAGGCAAAAGTGATGGTTTTCATATACAATGAATTGAGGAAAAGCATACAATGGAAGCTTGAAGAAGCTAGGTGGCAGTCCAAAGTCATTGCACTCTCTGTCCCACCTCTTGACAAGCACATCAGTCAATCTGGACCGTTCACTGTCATGATTACCTTTTGAAGTTACTGACGATTCGATCCTAACCCTTGGATTAAATTGATAAATTTTGGATGGTCGATAAGGTTATACAAACTTGTCACATAAGGTTGTCAATCTGATCATCTGGATCATTGGAATGAGCTGATATATGGTTCCGAATTAAGAATCTTGACACGTGGCATCATTTTTCATCAAGTGAGTCGATGTGTGACTCGCCAACAAGTGCGGGGCGTGTTGAAGTTTAGTCCTGCATTCGGTAAATTATAGCCTTATCTCTAAAATCTCCTATTTTTATGAGTTTTAAAGTATGAAATATCGGGTCGGGTCGATTCAACCAGACCCGGCTTTGTCTCATGTTCGACACGACCTGACCTGACAAGCTAATTCTATGTACCCAACCCTATAAAATTTTGGGTCGGATCGGGTGGTGTTGGGAATTGGGCCGACCCGTAGACAGCCCTAGGTAAAAGGCTTTGTGTTGGGTAGCCCGTCGTCCTATTATGCCCAGCCTGGTTTAAGCAGGGTTTGAGCCATGGATCAAAAAATCGGATTTCCGATACATATCGTTCTTTCCTCCAGGACGATACGTATCGCATATCGTCCGATATATTGAATGTATCATTTTGATACTTCTTTTTTTTTTCAAAAAAATACTCTAAAAATCAAACGACCAAATTATCGGACGACAATTTAAAATTATCGTCCTATAATTTTATATTATCGCCCGATACGGGCGATGCGAACGATAATTTCATGTCAAACCACCAAATTATCATCCGATAATTTGAAATTATCATTCGATACAGGTGATAATTTACTAGTATCGAACAATAATTTGATTGTTTTAGGGGGTACCCGATAAAAACCTTTTTTATCGTATTGTCCCCCCTCCAAAATGATACGTATCGAACGATACGTATCGGTATCGTCCGATATTTTAATCCATGGTTTGAGCTTGACATAACCCTATTGGCTGCGCTTGGGCTAGCACTTTAAACCCAAAAGTGAAACGGGTTGGGCTTGAGCTTAAACACTTAGACCGATGGGCTCTCATGAAGCATGATTCAAAATTTCGGCGGATAACTTATTTCAGCCGATAACTCAAGTTATTGGCTGAATCTTTTTGGTTTCGGTCCTCTCCGAAACAATAATTTGAATCGAAATTTTGGTCCAAATGCTTAGAGAGGGGAAATTATCGACCAAATTTGGTTTGAAAGTCACATTTTCGGCCGAGATTTTAGTTCAAATTTTCAATTTCGGTCATGCCCAAAAACAAAATCAATATTTTGATCCTTGCATGCAAGTATACTGAGTTTCACTGGCAATACTTTTAACAAAATCTTTAAACGATTATAAAATTTCTATTTTAAACTCAAACTTTTTCGGAAATTAACATTAACTTCTTGTTAAGTATTTGCAATATAACATTTTTCTAGTTTTAAAAATATAAAGCTAAAATTTATGGCCGAGCTTGGGCTTAGGCTTGGGCTTGGGCTTGAGCTTGAGCTTGAGACTATAAGCCCATCACGGGCTCAGGCCGAACTAGGGCCAAATTAAAATCTCCAAACCCGGCCCATTGCCACCATTAGTTACACAACAATGTCAACGCCAAAGTTGGTGATCAGGCTTTAGCACCTAATAGCAACTTTTGATTGGAATATGGAAAGATAAAAGTAGTTAGAAAGAAGATTTTAAGGGAAAAAAAAAAAAAAGGTTATTAAAGCTTTGGTTTAGGCACCTGCACCACTTAAAGAAACCTTAATTAAAGAGATTAAGTAAAGACACATGGGTTTCTTTCTTCACCATCTAATCTTGACTGATACATTGTACTTTAGTATTTGATTATTATCTAAATCCGAGAGTTGCTTCTGTAGAAATTAATAAAATAAAGAAGAAATAAGAAAGATGAGAGAGAAGGTAGATATCACGAGAGAGTACATTGTTGATATCTTTATCTAATTTTATTAATCTTTGTGTCTATAAATCATGGTTCAAAATTTCGGCCGAAATTTTGAATATTTCAGTTTCGGTCCCCACCAAAACCGAAATGATAGCATATAATTTTGGGGTTTTTTGTATAGGCATCAAAATTTCGGTCCCCACCGTAACCGAAACGAAATCCGACATTTTGATACTTGCTATAAATAGACTTCTGTTTATATGTATAAAGAATAGTTCTATTTGGACAATACAAGGCTATTGCTTTGTAATGCTTTCATTTTATAATATATCAATAACAAAATAAATATGGATCAACGCAAGCAGACCCCCATTCTTAATCAAGTCGGCTTTGGATCAGCTTTGTAGTTCTTACACTCTTGATGCTTTTAATTTTATTTGAGAATTTAAAAATTTTTTCAAGATCACCTTTTTCATTTGGTCGGTTATGTGGCACAAGATCACCGCCATTTCTAATCGTAATAGAAGAGGCAGGGGCATAAGTAAAAAATGTTTCCTCAAGATGATAATCATTTATTTATTCTATGTCAAAAAGTTTGGCCCATTTAGACTATATACTTCAACGCATTCAAGGTACTCTCTTGTGTTCCCAAAAACACTACTAATCTGATCTTGGGATGGGATAAAGACCTTTTTAAAGGACTTAAAAAGTGGGATCACTTTCACATCTCCTTTATGGAACATCTGGATCACTAGAAACAATATCAAATGCAACGGATGCAGTTTTAACGAAGACAACGTTTTCAAAGAGTGCATTATTACCACTTGTGGGTGGGCTATAGCTAAAGGAGTGGAATTCGTTCCCATTTTTAACCTTCGTTGTTTTGATGCAGAGCAGCTCACTTTTTTTATCAGTGTTTTGGGTCTCCAGGTGTATTGGGCTATGTTTTTTTCCATTCTCTTTGGTGGGTTTTTCCTCGAACATTTTGGTTTCCTCCTTATAAGTTTTTTCTCATATAATTAAGGTTTCTTATATTTTCCCAAGTACCTATTTTGATTTTCTCCATGAAGTCAGATTTTTCAGATAGCAATACCTGTGGTGCTAACATATGTTATTATCGGGCTTTCCGATGCATATGTTTAGCTATTTTACTCAATAAGACACAACTTTCAGAAAAAAAAAAAAAAAAAAAAAATTTACTTATTGCCATTATACTTTTATTATAATGTGATCTTGTTTCATTGTTAAAACCTTAAAATAGTTAGTAACTTCTAAAAATATAGTTATACAAATTAGTTTAGAGAAGAAAGCTAGAGTCAAATTTGGGTACCAGTATTTACACAAAAGATTTTATCTTTTCATGATGAGATTTCACTGTGTAAATGGTAGACTGCCATGATTCTGATGATGAAGATTATTTTGATCCCAATCTTTCTCAAAATATTTTTTTAGATCATGACCCACCAATGAAATTGTCAAATGTTGATTCCATATGAAAAACATCTCAAAAGTTATCATGAGAACTCTCATGGTATGCTTATGACCACCCTCATTTTTGGGGATGTGTTCCATGTGGAAACAACACATGGTTGTCTGATAGGTGGATCATGATCTCAAGATCTATTATGTGTAAGATTAGGATGAAAAATGATCTCTATCATCAGATTCAAGGCAATCAACTCTATATATCTACCCTAATCAACCCTAAAGATTCGCTCTTACTCTCCCAAAATTGCATGTTCCTTTAAAAAATATATGTGCGATCCCTTAGATAGTCACGATGATATGGCTAGAAAATGTCTCGATCGTGTTTGTTGGTGGCTGACTATGAAGTCCATCACTGTCGCATCCTATTCATCTTTGAGTCTGTCGGAGCCAGTGGCCCACTAGATTAGATATGCCATGATCTCTCCCAAGAAAAATTGAAGACGAATCATACTATACAAATATCTTTAAAGAAATCTTATACAGATATAAAGTCTAAAAATTATTTTAGACAAAAAAAAAAAAAAAGAGTGGATCGAAGAAAGTGTGAGCTATTAAAGAACTAATACCATATAAAAATAAATAAGAAATAAGAATAGATGAGAAAGCAATGATCAAAATTTTGGGTTACATTTTGGTTTCGGAGGGGACCGAAACTGAAATTTTGAACCGAAAATTTGAATTTTGGCCGATAATTTCATTCCCATACAAAAAATGACCGAAATTTCAGTCTCATATTATCGTTTCGGTGGGGACCGAAACCGATAATTTCGGCCGAAATTTCGGTCATTTCAGCCGAAATTTTGATCCTTGTGAGAAAGAGATATCACGAGAGACTACATTATGAAAATCTTGATATAATTTCATTAATCTTTGTGTCTCTACAAATAAAAAAAAGAGTCAAGAAATTGGTGTGTAATTTTACAAAACTGAGATTTTTCGTCAATCTATGTGCAATAAGCTCTCTTAAATAATTAGCTAAAACCCCTGGTTCTTCCCACACAATATGCATACATGGTTTCAGTTTGCACTTTGCACCATCTAGTGACTCCGATTTGCTAGGTGTAGGAGTTTTGAGGCCCTGTTTGGTAACATGGAAATGCCAAATATTCATGGAAAGGAAAGTCTGCTTCTCTTTGACTGTATTAAGGAGATAGAAATAAAAGTGAGTGGGACCCATGGTTCAAATTTTCGGCCGAAGATAAATAAAAGTAAGTGGGCCCCATGGTCGAAACTCATCGCCTCCGAAACGAAATATTCATATTTTCGGTATCGGAATCAAAATAGCATCTTATTTGTTAATAATTTCAAATTATCGGCCGATATTTTGGTTCTTCAACAATTTGAATTTTTTTTTTTTTTTTTTAAAGTGCACCGAAATTTCAAAATTTTGGTTTCGGGCAGGACTGAAACCTAAAAAAAAAACTTAAATTTTGATCCTTGGTGGACCTTAGGCAGAAAGTCAGTTTCCATACATCAAGTTATTTTAGGTAGAAATACAACATAATAAGAGTTATTTTCGTTTTCATACTATTTTGGGAAAAAAAAAATATAAATAATAAGATTTATTATTTTACTATTTGAACAAAAAAACTAATTTTCAGATTCTTTTCTTACTAGACTAATCAAATAGGACAATTCAATTTCCAACAAAACACATTTCTCAAAAGCTAATTAAACTGCAAAAATTCATTTTGATCACGGAAAATCATCTCTCCAAAAATCAATTAGGAAATTGGTTTCATTTCCTGTTTAGAGTTTTCCTATTATCAAACAGGCCTAAATGAAAATGATAAATAGTTATAATCATAGTAACCAAATCAAGGTTAGGCGAGGTTTAAATTCGGAGAAATCCGAGAAGTTCAAGAAAATATTCAGAGGAAAATTGGTGAGAAAAATTAAAAATTAAAAATTAAAATATTTAAAAACTTAGAAGTCACAACTTTTTCGAAAAAATTGGGAATTACTCGAAAATAATTCGCAAATTTTTGTGATCAAGCGGATTTGTGAAAAATTCAAGATTAATTCGGGGGACCTTAAATTCACGAATTTTTTATAAATTCGGTGATTTTTGTGACTATGGTTAGGGGTGTATTCGGTTCGGTTTGGTCGGTTTTGGACCAAAACCACAAACCAAACCGGTCCTAATCGGTTTTTAGTTCTTCAAACCAAACCAAACTGTCCAACTCTTAAACCAAACCAACCCAATTCAATTCGGTTCAGTTTGGTTCGATCGGTTTCGGTTTTCCTATAAGTTCTACTTGCACATCAAAATTTTCTCAACTTCTCAACCAGTTTTCCTATAAGTTATACTTTACCGCTTTAGGATTTAGGAATAAGCTAAAGACAAAGGTAGGGTTTTATATAAAAATATGTATTTTACTTAAATGCCTTTTAAAATTAATCAAAATTCCCGCCTATATATATATATATATATATATATATATATATATATATATATATATATACTTAGAAATTATATTCGGCTCGATTAGTTTGGTTTCGGCTTGGGGAGGTTTGGAATCGAAATCAAACCAAACTTTTCGATTTTCCTTTTTCCAAATCAAACCCAAACCGGTATCCGTCCAAATCGGACCAAACCCGACAGTTCGGATCAGTTTGGTCAGTTTGGTGGGTACAGCCCTAACTATGGTTATAATAAGTTCATTTTTTATAACAAATAAATGTTTTATATCTTATTGATTAAGTAAACTTTTAAGAGTGAGGCTTATAATCAAATCATCAACTAACATTTTAGACTGCAAATTGCTTCACTAACCAAATTGAGCCAAACTACAAACTAGTTTGGAACAAATTTGTTGATGACAAAGTACATACAGCTGACATGGTGCGATATGATTGGTTGCACCAACCTGTATTAATTGAGCCACAGCGCACTTGCAGCCAATTGCGTCACGCCACATCGGTCATCTATACTTTGTCTGCATAAAATATGTTTTCCATATAATATACTGTATGTCTATAAATATACTTATGCTTACACATTTAATGAAGATAAGCATAATCCCTAAGAATCCTAATTTTAACAATTTATCTTAAGATCTCAATTCTTATTTTATATTATTTTATTTTTTCTTTTTGATAACTTGGGTGTTCGGGCCTCTTAGAACACCTGCTTAATCCCAAGGCCACATGCGCACTCCAAGTCAGCACATGTCCAATTACCACAAGATATAGGAGATTTGAACTAAGGTCTCCTACTTTATTGTTAAGTAATTTTAAAATAAATTAATGATGAATTTAGTGTTAGTAGGGATAAAATATGTTGCTCATATTATAAACTACACTCCAAGAATATTATTATTGTAGAATATACTTAAATCTTAACAAGTGGCATATAGTGCTTACCACTAAGGATCAAAATTTCGGGTTGAATTTCGATTTTGGTCAAAATTTCGGCCGAAATTTTAGACCCCATACAAATTGGACAGAAATTTTGGATTTCAGTTTCGTTTCAGCCATGCCCAAAACCAAAACATTTCGACCGAAATTTTGATCCATGCTTACCACCATCAAAGATGACAAACGACGTCATCCGTAATCACCAATTTGGATGTGAGTTTATAATGATCTAGTTCGTCCAATCAATTGGGCTATAACCCGAGACACAATCATGAGCGTCCAATAAATCGCTCATCAATTTAATTATTGGCAGAGATTGGGTAGCACTATAATCCTTCCTGGTGCTAAGCACCATCATATCAAAACTTTTAAATCCTTCATGGTGCCAAGCACTATAATCCTTCATAGTGCTAAAGCACCATCAATTTAATTACAGTGCTCCAACCTATCCAGGGTCGGAGCCAAGTGGCATTTTACACATTAGATCTTAAGATCATGGCTCATATATCATACGGTCAGATGTTGATTACACATGGCACACATCCCCCAAGTGTCTGTGACCATGGTGCACCATGGTTCACTGTGATCATCTGTGATCATACATGTGTGCCACGTGTAATTAACATCTGACCATCTGATATGTGGGCCATGATCTCAAGATCTAATATGAGGAAGAGTAGGACGACAAACTATCTTTAACATCTAATTAAAGACGGTCAACAGTGTGAGTGGTGGAATCATCAGTTGCGCCCCAGAATTTTTGGTTGTAAAAAATGCTCCCTGAGATTTTTTTTCTTTGTATGACTTTATTGAACTACGCACCTGACCTAGGCAGAATCAGGTGTCACAATTGGTGAGCCATTTGCTTAAAAAATAGGCTTAGAAGAATCATAATATGCCCAATAAGTTAGATATCTCGGCTCCATTTTCTCCATTATTTATCATATTCATGCATATTCTCTAGGGATGCAAGTTCGGTGTATCCAACCCAACTGAACCGGAATTTTTCTGTGTTCGATTCGGTACACCCCAAACCGAAACCGAAATTAAACCCATTCGGTTCAGTTCGGTTCAATTTTTTTTTTTTCTGAAACCAAAACCGAAACAAAAACTGATTCGGTTTGGTTCAGTTCGGTTCGGTGTAGATAAAATACCTACTTTGTTATTTTTTTTGGGTTTTTCGAAGTTTTTTTTTCAGTTTACTCAACTTACAACCTACTCCCTCGGTTTTCAGTTTCAAGCCACCCAAACCGAAATTGAACCGAATTGGGGTTCGGTTTGGTTTGTGTCAGGTTTTAGTCCGATTCAGGACCCTCGGTTTTGGTGTTCGGTTCAAAACTTGCGGCCCTAATATTCTCTAATCATCATTATCCAAAAGCAAAGGGGGAGAGATAAAAGGAGAAGATAAGGTGGAAAAGCACTGTTTTCCATATAAAATTCTCTGATTCTCTCTCACTCTGTTACTGATTTTGATAGTGATTAATGTGGACTTGATTCCAATTAATGGTGCTCTCTAAAAGCTTAACAGCAACTTAAGATAGGATTTGGTTGCCCCCATCATAGTGACCTAGTTGGGAATAAATCGGCTTCGAAATATCCGGAAAAATTCGTCAAATTCGGCAAAAAAAATAAATGATAGTTTTTATCAAGTTGATCGAGAGAACCGCCAATACCTCTTCTTTCACTACGGGTAGCAAGGATCAAATATTCGGATTTTGTTTCGGTTTCGGCTGGACTGAAACCGAAATTTCGACGGAAAACTTCACTCCCATACATTCTAAATCCCAAATTTTGGGTTCTCGGTTTCGTTTGAGTGGGGACTGAAACCGAAACATTTCAGCAAGATTTCGGCCAAAATTTTGATCAGTTACGGGTAGAGCTCTTTGATTTGGCGCTAGAGGTATGGAATCCAAAGAGCTCCTCTTTTTCGTATTCTAACTGAATTAGGTATTGCTCTTTGGAGGTAAAGAGCAGTCCACGTAAAAGAGCAGGTTTATATTGCTCATTTAAAGAGACCCAAATTCAACTCTTTCATTCTCCGAAAGAGCTAAAAGAATTTACAACCAAACACAGTCTCATACTAAAGTGCTCTACGCCAGAGAAGTGAGCTGCTCTTTGCCTCCAAAGAGCAATCCCAAACACAACCAAAATGAAATCAATGCGGCAAAAACCCTACCTAGAAGCACAAGAAAATTCTGCTCTTCTTGCACTTACTGAACAATAGTCCCACATCGCCTGGGTTTAAGCCTTGGGCCATATATAAACTAGAGGCAAACCTCTTCTTACAAGTGGGTTTGGTGAGGTTGAATTAGGCCCATGGGATTCTATATGACATCAGAGCAGGTAACCACAAGGACATCACCATAAGAAGAATCTCCTCACTAAAATTATGGACACTGGTTAAGAATAGGCTTCAATTCCGCATCATTGGGCTAACCCATGACCTGGCTTGGCCCAACCCACCATTGGTGAGGTATAGGGTCAGTCATGCAGGCGGGCTGCTGGCCCAACTTAATTGTCTATTCGGGCAGGTATAGGAATTTGTTCGGTTAAGGCTGGTTTGAACGGAGCCCGATCTGACCCATTGAGACCCTAGTTGTGATCTTTAAATTGCTCTTTGAAAGAGAACCAAATTCACCTCTTTTAATCTCCAAAAGAGCTAAGAGCACATACAACCAAACACGGTCTCGCACTAGAGTGCTCTATGCCAGAGCAGAGGGCCGCTCTTAGCTTCCACAGAACAATCCCAAACACAGCCTTAATTAATATGAGTAAGAGCTTTAAGATTAAGAGAGTTGCAATTGCACACCAACATTTTCTCATTGCACACCAATAAACGAAATTACGATTGCCAAATCAACTAATTTTACACGCAGACTAATTAATGAAATAAGTTATATGTATGCCAAGGAATGAAACTACTGATGGCATACCAGTTAATATTATCGCATCTTTTTAAATGATGTGCAATTAGTAAATGATGGCGTTGCAGCTCTCAAAATTAAAAGGTCCACATATTTTCGTAATTTCAAATCATTCTTTCCTTTAGATTTTGGCCGAATGATTTTTTGAGGACCTCTCAATCCCAAGGAATCAAAATCAGTATCGGTCTCGGGTATCGGTTTGCCCAAGAACAGTACGACTCGGCCGATACTGAAAAAGTCTACTTCTCGGTCGAAATCGAGACGTATTGACCAATACCCGATACGGTATCGGATACCTAAGTTGGAATACCGATCCGTATCGGTTTGCCGAGGTGATACACATTAGTATCGGCCGATTTTTTATACTTTGATCAATCCCTTTTTCTAAAAAATTTAAACCTAGCATGATATGCTAAAATTTTCTTCATGTAGTGCCTTTTTATTTTTCTCTTTGTAAAATTTTCAATGCATTGCATGGGTTAACCAAACTAATATAAGTAGCTAAAACAAACTTTGGGGCTTTATCTAGTTGGGTCAGTTAAAGAAAGGGTTTTATATGAAAAAACAATTTTCTCCTTTTATCTCCCCTTTACTTTTTAATAATCTAAACTAAAGGAGATAATTAGAGAATATGCATGAACATAATATGACAGTGGTATATAAATAATGAATAAAATGGAGCCCAGATATCTAACTTGTTGGGCATAATATGATTCTGCTAAGTCTATTTTTTAAGCAAAGGGTTCCCCACTTGTGTGATCTGCTTCTGTTTAGGTCAGGTTCACAGTTAAATAAAGTGGCACAGAGGATAAAAAAAAAAGTGTGTTGGAGGGAAACGTAAATTGAAATTAAGAAAAAGGGAATGGTCAAGTCCATTCAGGTTGAGCCCGGTTTCAAATTCAACCACATTTGCAGCCCTTGGATTGGAAGAATCTTGACTTTTATAATTTTTTTTTTGGGCACTTTAGAAAACAATGCCTCAAAAACAAACTTTTTAGCAAAAAAAACCCGACTTCAAACCTTTTAGAAAAACAATACTTTCACGGATTTTGGAATTTTAAAAAATCGTGAAAGCACCTTTTTTTAAAATTAAAATTTAAAAAAATGGTACTCTCACGGTTTTCTAAAGTTCCAAAATCCATGAAAGCATTGTTTTTCTAAAACATTTGAAGTCGGGTCTTTTTTGCTAAAAAGTTTGTTTTTGAGGAATGTTTCTCTAATTATCCTTTTTTTTTTATAGGATGGCGTGCAGTCAAGATTCTCATATTTTCAAGGACTGCTGATTTGGTTGAACTCAAAATCCTGTTCAACCTGATTGGACCTAACAGGTCCCCAAACAATCATTTGGTCGACAAGTGAAAACACTTGTAATCAAAATTATAAAAATTTCTTTATTTTATAAATGTTTCTTACATATTGACCGAATGTCTTATTGGATGTCCAAAAAATCGTGACTATTTTTTTTTCTAAAACTTTCTGGAGTACTATAATGCGCTAAAACTTTTTGCAAATAAACTTTATTTTCTAAACTATCTGTTACGACCCGAAATTCCATCTCATCTCGAGGGCCTAAAATTTCGAGTTATGACTCGCACGCATTCCAAATACGCCAAGCGGACATACACATAATCAAAGTTCTTGCATTAATATGGCTCCATGAAATTCGTAAACCCAACAAAAAAAGAATTAAATAAAATGAGCAGCCATAAATAATGAATAAATGCGATAAAATTAATAAGATATCGAATAATCGATGAAAAAATAAATATCAAACATAAATGAAAAATATGAGGCTATAAATAAACAATAATTGTACAAAACTAATCTCAGCACCGAAACTACTACTATCAAAGACTGCAAATTTGGTTGAACTCAAAATCATGTTCAACCTAATTGGACCTAACGGGTCTCTAAAAAATCATTTGGTTGACAAATGAAAACACTTGTAATCAAAATTATGAAAATTTCTTTTTTCTATAAATGTTTCTTGCACATTGACCGAATGTCATATTGGATGTCCAAAAAATCGTGACAAATATTTTTTCTAAAACTTTGTGAAATAAATGCGCTAAAACTTTTTGCAAATAAACCTTATTTTCTAAACTATCTTTCAGACTTTAAGTAGTTGGCCTTTAGAGAGCACCTTCTTGGAATCAAACCAACATTAATCACTATCAAAACCTGCAAAAGAGTGAGAGGAAGAATCAAATATTTTTATATGGAAAACAATATTTTTCACCTTATTTTACTCCTTTTATCCCCCATTTGCCTTTGGATAATCTAGACTAACTAAAGGAGATGATTTAGAGAATATGCAAGAATATAATAATGCAATGGTGTATATATATATATATATATATATATAATTAATTGGAGAAAATGGAATCTAGATATCTAATTTATTGGGCATAGAATCTTTAGTATGATTCTCCTATGCCTATGTTTTAAGCAAAGGGTTCCCTCATTCTATTATCTTTGTCCAGGTCAGACATATATTTCAATAAATAATAGTAATAAGCAGGTGGAAATTATAAAGTTAGTATTGGACACAATGTATAAATAATAGTAATGTCGATACGTATCCGGTCTTATACGGCTCGGCTAACGGCCTATACCTATCAAATTTGAATTTTTTCATTTGTTTTTAATATTTCTCTTTTAATAAAAAAAAATCATATATCTAATAGTTTAAATATAAGTCTTTTATGATACTTTTAAGACTATTGGCCTAGAACATTTTTTTCTTATTTGTTTTCAAAAAAAATCAAAGCATCGGCATATTGCCCGATACCGATATGTATCGGTCCTCTAAGAACCAATACCCAATACCGGTACCCGATTTGCTACCTTGATTAGGCACCCGACCCTAGTGCCTATCCTCTTGGTACTAGCTAGGGTCACTTTTTGGGGTGGAGTCAACATGTGTAAAGTCCATTCTACACTTATGATCTTAAGTTAAATGATGTAGAACAAGGTATCAAACTTAGTTCCAATATCATGTAAGAGTACGATCTTTAAATCAATACATATCTGCAGATACCGATACATATTAGTCGTTACCGATATTTATATTTTTTGAAAAAATAATAATAATAATATTATATCCATTGATAACGATATAATATCAACTAATATTAAGACAGTATCAGCCGAAACCGATATAGTATCGTTCATTTTGATATCGAGACCAGTATGATACGAGTATCCGGCTAGTATCAGTATCCATTTCCTAAGAAATTGATAAGCATCGTCGATATATATTAGTATCGATCAATACTGGATACCATAGCGTAAAAGATTGGGATCAAAAACAAACTCCATCATTCAATTCACGGAATGTATGTTCATTATATAGTGTTTACTATTTTATTTTTTTAAATTCTATTTCGTCATTATTTAGATTAGGTACCTAATAGAATAAGAACCACTCTGTAGGAGGCTATATTTTCACACAATGGGAAGGGTTAATGGTAAGATATTATAACCTCTTGAGCTACCATTCTAATTAAAATTAATTGTTGATGGAAGAGAAAAAATACAACTTAATGTTTTAAGGTGTTGAGAGGGCGTTTCAACCATGGTCCTATTGGCACGTGTGTCCATATTTCTGTTGTACACTACCAAAGTGGGAAACAAAGTTCCGTTTACTCGAGACACATATGATATGTGTCAAATTAATAGGAGAAATAGTTTCTTCAGAATGCCGAATAATCCGAACATTACAAGATAAAAATTGACTTACCGCTGCCTACCAAAAATATCTCAAACATATTACGAAGGTAGCAAGGTGTATATCCGTTCACGAGAGAAACACTGACATTATAAGCGATCTCCAGTCTCGTAATGAATCTCGTTTTGATCCGGCTCACATCCGACACGGCGATTTATACTTTTACTAGTATCAATTGTCAAATCTTTGACTATTTTCTCACCATCCGATCTTTTATCGTCAAATCTCCGATTGCTTCACTGTTGAATTTATGACCGTCGAATTTTTGGGCGTCAGATCTGTGGATCTCTGGATGCTTCTCACCATCCGATCTTGGTTGCTTCTCACCATCAAATTTCTAAAATTTTCTAGGCGTTGGATTTCTATTTTTTATTTTTCTCGGGGTCCGATTTACGCAACCTTTTGATAAAACAAAAACAAAATGCAGGAACCAGATTTGTTGGGAAGATAAATAGAGGTGGACTCCAAAAAATTCTTAAATCCAATTCCTTTTTTGTGAAAGGTGCAAGAGAGTAATAATCTCTTTATTTTATTATTATTTTGGTCTTGAAGTGACACTAGAGATTATTGTTGCACTTCACGCATCCTAAAGAAGGCTTTTGGAGCAAGCTAAGCCAAGTCATAGCCGGTCTTCAGATTTGTTATAAATCATAAATACCAAATTATAGTATTAGTAATTTATTTTTGGGCTACATCTTTAATTATATAACACAAATTTTCAATCCGCTTGAACCTGTGGACTCCAGAGATCAAGGACAATGCTTTCCGATCGGTAATTTATTTGGAGCACACTCTGGTCATCCTTCTCTAACCCTTTTCCCTTAATTTACTATTTTAAAAGCAAAATAGACAGTTTAGATTTTCTTTTGACACAGTATAATCGTTCATGAACTTTTTGAATTTAAGAAATTAAACAGCTTAAATTGTAACATATGAAAATATAAAATTGAATACCTCTTAATCCACGAGCACATACACTATGTGTTGAAATCGGATTCCTTTGTTCTCGGTGATAGATCATCTAAGGAAGATAGAAATAGGTTTGAAATTTTTGTGCAAGATGATTTAAATGCAAAAACTTTAATTTTAACATTTATGCAAAATAATTTGATAAAAGTTTTAGTTATTTATGTTATCACCAAAATCATAATGGAAGTCATTGCCCAAAAATATTATAATGTGTCTGAAGCCCACATTCAGTTACTCCTTCAACAATATAATTCTTATAAAATGAAAGAAAGAGATAACATTATTGAACATGTTAATAAAATGACGTTAATAACTCAAGACATTGTTATTGTAGGTAACCCAATTAATGAAAGAATGTAAACTTCAAATATCCTTAATAGCCTACCTCCCTCATGGTCCATGGTCACCACCGCTTTAAGATTGAATGGTACTATTTTAAACATGATGGATCTTCCGTTGAAATTGGCCTTCAAGATCCACCTAAAATTTAAAATTAAAATAAGTTCAAGGGAAAATTTAAAATTTTCTATAAAAATCTTAAAGTAAAAAGAAAGTAATTATAAGGTTAAACCTGCTGTACTCAAAGGAAACGGTTTCAATTGTGAGAAGCCTAGGCATTTCAAGGTGGATTGTCCTCTTGAACCAAAAGACCATGGGAGTGGAAGCAGTAGTAAAGGTGAAAGGCATCAGATCATTTATGTTGTCTCGGAATGTCTGTTTGCTGACCAAGATATCAAACGTCGGTGGATTGATTTAAGTGACAACCGTCACATCGCAAGCTTTAAGGCATTGTTTGAGCATTTCAAAGAAATTAAGGCAGGAAAAAAAATGATCTACATGAGAAATAACACCTACTCTGATGTATTGAGTGTGAGAACCTATAGGTTGAATGTGGGAACGATTGATTTTGTTCTTACGGATGTTTACTTTGTGCCTAGTATAAGGCGTAACATTGTGTCTGTATCTCACTTAATCCTCAAAGGTTTTGATGTACGCTTATGATCGGTTAAAGCATCCATCGGGAAGCATGGTCATATTTTAACATGGGGACATTTGGTTGTTGAGCATAATTTATTTGTTCTTGATGCAACCGAAAATGCTGACAATAAAAATATTATTTCTTTTTTTCTTATATTGATCGTGTTAATGTAGTTAATGCTTATACATGACATCTTAGGTTAGGACACATAGATAAGGATAAAATAATGAGATTAATTCATAAGAAATTAATTTCTAGCTTAGACGAAATAGATTTTGAAACTATATTGTTTATTTGATAAAATAATTAGAAAAACTTTTCCTAAAGGAAAAAGAGCAACGGAGTTGGTTAATATTATTCATTTTGATATTTGTGTACTTCTAAATATTAAAACTTATGGGGATATGAAATATTTCATTACTTTTATAGATGACTTCTCTAGGTCAAATGATTAAAAGAAATATTGAGGATTTGATCAATATGGATAAAACTAATATTTTAACTTTAAAAAGTATTTAAGATTAATAAGAAATACATTCTCTAAGGTTATGTTTGATAAGGTAGCAATTTCTTTGTGAAATTGATTTGCCAATTCAACTTTCTTTTGTTAAATATAAGACTTTAAAGGTGTAGAAGTGAATTGATGTGGAAACTACTATAAAAAATGAGAAAGAAAAATAAAAAACAAAAAAGGCTCTCTTTAGGGAGATTTTCAGCAGAAAAATCGGAAAGAACAATAAAATACAAGAGAGATTTAAAACAATAAAAAAATATAAAAAATCACATTTATTTTTTTTGAAATATTCAGGAACTTTTTGGGCTAAAGAATTCACGAATTTTTGAATAATTCAGGATTAATTCACATAAACTTAAATTCACGAATTTTTCAAAAATTCAACAATATTTGTGCCTATGGCACAACCAACTACTCAAGGAATTACTTATGTAAAAAAAATTGAAATATATTATAAATATTTAATGTACCAAACACTCATTCCACTCCGACCCCTAGCGAACCGGGTTCGTTGGAGAGTGGTGAAGGTGAACTTTGAACCCGAATCCAAACCGAGCAATCGCCCAAACTATGTAACATTACCCCAACCGTAATTAGGTTACTCTCGCCAAAAAAAAGGTCAAAAATGTGCTTTTACTGATTTGATGCTCACAACTATCCATGCATCGTCAAAGGTTTGACCATTTGGGCAGAGAGAGACTGACCTATGCACTTAGGGCTGTTAATGGGTTGGGTCATTCCGGGTCTTGCAAAAATAATAAGGCAGCCTGATCCTTTGGCCCTTGACTCTTTCCAACCCACTGGGCTAGAGTTAGCTCAGTCCATGGAACTAAAGTTACATGCCCGACTTAGTTTCAAAATCGGGTCGGGGTAGGCCAAATCCAAGTATCCTGACCTGCTGGGCCAAGCTTTTGAGCCCATCGCGATTAGAAAAACGGGGGCAAGTCAAAGGGCAATCCACCCTTTTGACAGCCCTAGGCGCACCCATAGCGACTGAATTCGCCTTCTTGAAAAGTCGCAAATGATTTGCAAATTTTTGAAAATCAAATAAAATTGGAATTATTTGGAATTTCCGAATAAAATCCAAATTTTCTGAATAATTTACAAATTTTACAACATTTTCCCGAATTATTCTCGATTTTGGTCAAAAACTTTTATTTTTTTATTTTTGAATAATATACTTTAGGGAGCAGTAACTTGCACATGCTTTCAAGTGACTTTACCGAATAAGTAAAATATTTAATATTTTCTATTTTTTTTAATGACTAAGCTAACCCTGATTGCACCTTGGATAGAGAGAAATCTGGAGATAGAGATATGTAAAGAGAGAAATTGGTGGAGAGAGAGGAGGAAGGAAAGAGAGGAAATGGGTGGAATCGGTTGTCTTCGAGATGTGTGCATGTAATGCATGATGCCAATAATGTTGTCCATCAATTAGCAAAATTAGGCTTTTTATGTTGTTGGTGGTGTGTGGATGGGGATGTCCCCCTTTCTCTTCTCCTCTTTGTATTATTTGATCGGTGTTAAAGAATTAAAGAATATCTGTTTGTTTTTTCCTCAAAAAATAATACAGCTTAGAGAGAGAAAGATAGGAGGGGAGAGAGAGAAAGAGAAAATGTAGTATAGAGAAATTTGGGCCAAGATAACATTTATTAAAGTGTAATTTTTTTTTTAGTTTTAGGTGCAATCACATAAAGTATGTATAAGGACAAATTTTGATTAATTTAATGCAATCACTTGAAAAGTGTGTGCAAGTAATTGGTCTCTATGTTTTATAATTTTTCCTTTTAATTTTTTCCGAATTTTGATTGGATTTTTCTCAAATTTTGTCCCATTTTTTTGAATATTTTCCAAGCCGATTTATTCCTGAACCCCACTTGGTCACTATGGTTGTGTATGGCATAGCTCTCTGCTAGTCTCTGTCATAGCAGAGTTCACCTACTTTAGCAAGTTCTCATCCTCTTTGCTAACATCCTGCTACCTACTTTAGCAGACACCCGTTCTCCTTGATAACTCCTTGCTAGGGCTGTCAACGGGTTGAGTTTCAGCCTGGGCCAGGCCCAGATGGGCTGGGTTCAGGCCCATTTTTGATAGATTTAATAAACGACCCAAGCTGCAAAGTGTAAGGCTCGGCCCGGCCTGAAAAAATAAGGCCTTTTAAAAAAAAAAAACCTTAAAAAAACTCTTAAAAACTTTTTAGAAACCCGGCCCGGATAGCTAATTGGGCCGGGTTCGGATCGCAACATTTCAAAATCGGGCCCAGCTCGGCCCGATTAGCTATCGGGCTTGGCCCAAGCCCAAAAATTTTCTTCGAAAAAACGGGTCGATGGAAAACTCGGCCCGGCCCGGTCCGAACCCAACCCTACCCGGCTCGTTGACAACCCTAATCCTTGCATAGCAAGATTTTATGCAAGATTTACCCGTTCAACAGTTCTACCTCCTGTCTACTCACTCCTTGCCAGAACATATTTTATTTGCTCTGATAGGGAGTTACCCGCAGGGGCTAGCAGAGAGCTATGCCATACATAGCGTATCTGTTCACCTAACACCAACTCATAGAATTTGTAGGGGACTTTAGTTTATTACCAATAGGTCATGGGATCGAGTGTTGGCGTATCCCTTCTGCGATAACAAAATTCCCCGTAGGGTGTGCAAATAGTAAAATACTCGTTACATGATAGGGGCAAGGGCATTCCTTAGGGATTAGTCCAAACCTAAGCTTGGGATTATCCTAAGTTATCAACAAGAACAAAAAAAAAACACCAACTAATAGCATTGGTTATGTGAAATCATTCTGCATGGCCAACATTTAAAATACGAAGTTGTGATCATATATTGAACTAAGGTGAACCCAAAAATATTCAATGCGACATTTGAACCATCTGGTCACACTCTAATATAGACAGAATATTAAAGTGTATCAATTGGATATTTGGATGGTTCAAATCAAGGTATTAAACTCGGTATTGGTTTGCTCAGACCGATACCAATACAAAGTGTCTCAGTCAAAATCAAGACGTATCGGCAGATACCCGATACGTATCGACCGATACGGTCCTATATCGGCTGATATGTGTCGGCAATACCGATATGTATCAGACCGATAAGTACTGGCTTGGCCAAAAACCGATGCATATTGGTTTGGCCGAAAACCGATACGTATTGGTATCGGCAAATTTTTGATACCTTGGTTCAAATCTCTAATGTGTGTGATCCTTTGCTTCTGATTGAAGTGCTTATCTTATCTTCTTGCACCAATGCCTAAATTTTGATGCTATGTGCCATGAGTTTGATTGATCATAACTATGTGCCACATGCCATAATAGTAGGTAGTGATTATCATATCTTCTTACAATAGTGCCTAAGGCTGTGTTTTTTGGATTGCTCTTTTCGAGACAAAGAGCACCACTTAAAAGAGTAGGTTTAAATTGCTCTTTTAAAGAGACCCAAATTCAGATCTTTCATTCTATGAAAGAGCTAAGAGTGCTTACAACTAAACATAGTCCCATTCTAAAGTGCTATGTGCCTAAAGAGTTGCTTTTTGCCTCCAAAGAGTAATACCAAACACAGCATAATCTCATCATTGGCTGCTTTGAATTAGAAAGTAGAGATCTTTTTGTCCCAATTTTCCATACAATGGATTTTTAGCGTATCATGAGATGATCAATTTTTTATTTCACATAACACATATCCTACAAAGTATTTCTAAAATTATCTTTAATTTGAGCATGACACATACCACATGACTTTTGGGTTGCTCTTATGGCATGGTGGAATCAAAACCTATCAAGATCCACTGTATGTAAGATTTGGACATAAAAATGGTCTCCATTCAAAGCAACCAATGGTAAAATTATACCTTTTCTTATAGGGGTGAGATGACAGTTTCAACGGGTGCAAATAATGGAGTCCTTAATGACCAGCTTTTAATTATTTTAGAAGTGGAGAAGGTAAAGTTGACATCATCCAGAATATCATAGCACTAATGTCTAAACCTGCCCAAATGCCGAAAACAAACGACAAAATGGGCATCTCTTATGCTTATTACAAAGACTATATAGGAATAATACTAGAATAATGAAAGTACAAATCGAAGTCAACAGTTGATCGCAAGATCAAGAGAATAATGCCGCAAAGCTGGTGATCGCCGATCAAATAGATACTATTTTTCATCAAACAATTTCTTTTTATTTTTTGATGTTTTGCTCATGACACAAAAGCCTTTTTTTATAGCTAAAATTCTAACGTTCAGATCTGTATGCATTTAATCAGTGAAATGACCCATCTTAATAGTGTGATCAATTTGCAGTAAACCCAATTACCGTTTACAAAGATTTATCTTCAAAAATATATTTAAAATAAATGTCAATTAATATAAGATATTATAAAATCAATTTGTATATAAATATGGTAACAAAGATTTATTACCGATATTATGGAAATTTATTGGAGATGCTCTCCATAATATCGGTTGTGCAACACGATGGCCATAAACCAACAAATAATAGCTCTGACCTATATTTAAACACCAAAATAGTATTTAAATGATCTTACACCATTAAATTAGAACTTTTCATGCTACCCCATTCAAGTGTGATTTTGTGTTATACAATGTGGCACATATTTGAGCTTCATCTAAATTGTTCAAGTGCCAATCCATCATTGGAACATGTGTTAGCCAAAGTTTCATGTCCATAAGTGAATGTGAACATTCCGATTGGAAAACATTAATATCAGCCGTTAAAATTAAGAACAACGGTTACTATCAGAGTACACAGATCAGATGATTCAAATGTCTCAAAAAGTACAATTTTGGGCTCATTGCCCTTTTATCTATGATCTATCATTTTGACTGTGTGGATTACCTACAACTTAAACCATTAATGGTGTATGATCATTTACACACATCTTAGTGTTTAAAAGAAAGAGTAAGGAGAGTCAGTCCAATATTAGAATAGAGACACCCCCCTATTTCAGACTGCCCATCTATTGATCATGATCTTCAAATCAGACTGCCCATATTGTATTTTTACATATCACATGTCTCTAAAATATCAAATCTCTCTTTAAATTCAGTGCAATCACTTGAAAAACGTGTGCAAGTAATGGCTCTCTTTCATTGTTTATAAGAGTACCTTTAAATCCATCCACCGAGTCTTTGAATTCACCTATGCTGAAATAGATTGATTGCATTGAATCAGACGATGAAGATCTTTTATCGTCCCAATCTTTCACTCGATGGATCTTGAGATCATAGGCGTACCATTAGACGGTCAGTATTTATTTGACAAGGCACGCATCTCAGAAAAGTGACCTTCACATCACATGCACACTCAAAAATGATTTTATGATTACTTTTTTGGGTGGGTACCAAATGAAATAAAAAATCAACCGTCTGATTGTACGCCCATGATCTCAAGATCCATCATGTGAAAGATTGGGACGATAAATGATCTCTATCATCTGATTCAACGCAATCAATTTGTTTCAGTGTGGGTGAACTCAAAGATTGAGTGGGTGGATTTAAAGGTACTCTATTTATAAAGTTGGTGTTACTACCAACCCACTTTATGTTATAATCACCTCACTTAAGCAAGTGAAAAAATTCGTTGATTGCTTTAAATTAGACTACGGAGATCATTTCTCATCTCAATCTTCCACATATTAGATCTTGAGATCATGGGCCTACTGGATCATCAGGTCCACATTCGCACACATCCCAAAAAATGAATTTTGATGGTTCGCTATGATCACATTCACTTTTTGGGATGTGTGCCACATAGAATCAACATCAAACCATCTGATGATAGTCTATTATCTCGAGATTTATTATATAGAAGCTTGGGATGAAAAACGATATCCATCGTTGGATTCAAAATAATCAAACAAATTTTTTTCTTTTATATAAGAGAGGTGGCTGTAGCACAAAGTGGCGTGGTAGGAACACAGCGTTCATTAAAAATCTCCTTTATATATATATATATATATAAGACACCATATGTGAGTGAAAAAGAACAGTGGAGACGACAACACTAGTTTTGGGAAGAGAGATATGGAATTAGTTTCCATAGCTCTGGTTTTGTTTTCTGTGTTCCTGTGGTCCGTGAGATGGATCACAGATCGATGGTACGTTGGGAAACTCGAAACAGAGACCGTTGGATCAAAAATTCCACCGGGATCAATGGGCTGGCCGGTTATTGGAGAGATAATTGATTTCTTGTGGTGTTTCAAGTTGTCAAGAAGGCCTGACGATTTCATTGCCAAAAGAAAAGCCAGGTATAGATTTCTTTCTACACCCCTTATTTTCTGCAACTATGGTAGTTGGTATTTGGTACCCCACCCGTGCAAAAAGGTTGGTGCATGACTCAATCTCCATCGGAAACATGGGGGACTCTTGGAGATGCACTGATTCACCTCTCCTAAATTTGGCTCGGGAGAATGCACCTGGTCGTAGAGAAATCTCTGCACCTAATGATATGACGCCATATAGCGACTTTTTGTGAAGTGACAGGTGTTACTTTATAAAACATTTAACCACGTTTTAATTAGAGTTGCCTCTGTATTTTAAAAACTAGATAACCTTTTTTAAATGTCATTTGCCTGACCGACCGTGTCGGTCAGAACTCCACCAACCCACCTCTTTTCCCCTAAAGGGGTGCTAGCCCTTCTTCACAACCAAGGTTTTAACTCTAGTTAGTAAAGTGGCCCATTCCACCTGCCGCTTTACAAAAAAGGGTTACATATCGCGCCCATATATATATATATATATATATATATATATATATATAGGAAAAGGTGTCTGTCCTCCATGGGAGGACCAGTCACCGTCCTCCAAGGTTCTAGGTAGAGGTCCATATGACAACCAAAACATTGTTTCAATGCCACAAACATCGGGTGCATTGCTTAGATCATTTTTAGAAAAAATAAATTTTGAAAACTCATCTCCACCATGTGTTTTTTGAGCTGTGAAATGTAGACCATTGAAATTAGTCAAACATTGACTTATGCTTTCACAAAACTTTTTTTTTAAATTGATGTAAATCATCCACCCGTGCTCCACGTGGAAACCAAAGAGTGTTTTGGGTGCCATGTGTACCTCTACATGGACCTTGGAGGATTATACATAAAAATAGGGGGATTATACATAAAAACAGGCTGTGTAAGAGGCCTATAATATAAAGTTTCCGTAAAAAAACTCGTTTAAAACACCTTTTTTTCATAAAATGTCATCTTTTTAAAAAATATTCGTATTTTTTAGAAAAATTGCAATTTTAATGTTTTAAATGCATTTTCTACAAAAAATTTCTCATTTTTTGTCGAAAAATTATTTAGTTTTTAATATTTTTAAATATATCCATTACTTTTTTTTTTTAAATACTTTCATTTTTTCAAATTGTTGAAGTTTAGTCCCACATCGGGTATTCATAGCCTTGTCTCTCCTCTTATAAGATCCTGGGGCCCTCCACTTGTAGCCCATTGGTTTTTAGACGGATGCCTAAATTTATCACAAATTTTGCCAATTTGTCACATTTATCTTTTATTTTTATTTTTTTTGCCTTGCCAATTTTTTATCCGAATTCCGTCTTGGTACATTTGTTAGAATATATTTCTCTATTGAATTGTAAATTAATGAACAAAGAAACTTTTCTTTCTTCGAGGGAATTTGGATATTGTAGGAAGTAACCTTAGAATTTGGGAGTATATATATATATGATTTAGTCTACAATGGGCGGACCATCCATATGGCAGACATCTTGAACCGCACCCTTTGTAGTGGGTACGGAGTTTGAAATGCGTGGAATTCCGCACACATTACAAGGTCGTATGGATGTGCAATTCACTTTCCCGCCCAATATAAAATATTTTAAAAAATTGATAAGATGCCCATCATAGAATAGCTCATTATATATTATTAGAAGTAGGAGACAATTTCATAGTATTTTGACACTAATGACAACCTTAGGAAACTATCAGCCTAACCTGTCAACCGAACCCAAACAAATGTTTCGGGTAGGCCCACCGCGGCCTTCAAAAAATCTGAACCGAGGAGGGCTGAGGGGCAAGTTTGGTGAGAACCGAGCTAAGGGTTTAAAGGTTAGAGTCAACCCAAGATTAGCCCAACCTGACCCAGTGACAATCTTATTCACGAGTCATGTTTTGGGACACGTAGGTTTCATTATGTGTGTTGTCTCATTTAAAGACTATGATTTTAAAATTTATAATGTTGTAGATTGGGACGGAAAAAACATCTCCATCATATGATTTGAAGCAGTCAACGATCCTTATAACTAAAGACAACTTTGTAAATCTCTTAACTCTATTAATTGTAAGAGATACTGACAGCTTTGAATTGCATTGTCTTAATCTTCGATGCCATAAATCTTTAGGTCATGGTCTTCAAATCATATGACACACATGATGAAAAGTGGCCAATGAACCAAGTCACCTGGCTGTCGAGCCACTTACCTAATACCAATTCATTACCTAAGAGTACTACCACCAAGCTTTATGAAGAGCCTTTAACCAATGAATCCCGTCGAAAGCTGACATCCACAGATGGGAAAATCAGCTTTTGGCAGGATTCATCGGCTACAGGGCTCTCATCTCTGGCCTTTCAAGAGCAAACAGGACTCCATTTTCATTTCAGAATTGCAGCAAACCTGAATTAAAATGCAAAAGCAATCCAATGCACCAAGAAATCACTTGAGATCATGATTGCTTGAACATCTTAAAATAAGAAGTTGAAATTGTTCATTTGGAAGTTTGGAATTGTTCATTTGGAAATTGTTCGTTTGGAAATTTCCTGAAAAGCAAATTATAGGCTCTTCTCTCTATCGGAACAATAGGATTATTATGCTCATTACTAAACTTGTTGAAGAGATCATGATTTCTAAGTGGAGCACCAAAAATTATATTTCCACGAAAATTTCTCGACACATGTTCCCTTTGGGTTGAATCCCATCTAAAAATCGATCAAGATTTATGGAGATTTTGTGACCAATTGTTTACAAAAGTTGATGGGAGATGCTCTCTTTATGTACCAACCAAATCAGACCATGGATTGGAGAGTTTAAGATTGATTTAAATGCAGATACTTTTAATGGATTTGTGCACGCAAAATTGTTTTTGATACTCAGTTACTCTCTATAACTGATCTTCCTTTATTTCTTTTTTTCTTATAGGTATGGAGATACTGGAATTTATAGGACCCATTTATTTGGGTCCCCCTCAATAGTGACATGCTCCCCAAATATAAACAAGCAAGTTCTTTGTAGTTTGACTGAAGAAGGAAGCTTGAGCTCAGGTTGGCCTTCTAATCAGCTTATGGGGAGTTCATCTGTTGCAGCCATTGATGGATTAAGTCATAAAAGGATCAGAAAACATTTGATGGAAGCTTTCAACAGTCCAAGGGCACTAAAAAACCATCTCCAAATTGCACAACCCACATTAATCTCAGCTTTAGAAGATTGGGCTTCTCAAAAAAAGATAGTTGCATATGATGAATCCAAAACTGTGAGTATTATGTAGTTATCAACAAGTAATTGATTTATGATTTAAAATTTTGCCCGAAATGAGTTTCGGGCTTGGAATTGAATAAATGCAAAATCACGCTCACAAATTATAAACTGCACACAACCAATGTTCTCTGTTTTGACCTCAAGGTCATGGGATCAAAGATTGATAGAAAAAAAAACAAAAGATCAAGACACACACTAAGAGGTATTCTAAAATACCTCAATGTTTAAAGGGGTTCAGCATTTAGCTCACATGGAAGGTTGACAACATTGCAACCTTAAGGTCGTAAGCTCGATCTCAGCTTAACCATATATATAGGAAAAGGCTTCCGTCCTCCAAGAATGGGGAAAACCTCCAATTGGCAGCAGGACACCAAATTGATGAGACACAAAGCACGAGTGCATTGCTTAGATCATATTTAAAAAAAAAAAAATTGAAAACTCATCTCCGCCATGTATCTTTTGAGCCTTGAAATCTAAATTGTTGAAATCAATCAAACTTTGACAGAAGCCTTAAAAAAAATTGATCAAACCTATCCCCCCGTGCTCCACGTGGCACTCAAACAGCGTTTTGGGTGCCATGGAGCTCCACAACATCTTAGAGGACGCTTGCGTCCTCCCATGGAGGACGAAAATGGCTTCCATATATATATATAGATATATATAAAGTACGACCTTTCTCCCGTATAGAAAGATTATCATAATTTAAATCAAATTGTTTTTTTTTTTCAGACGACGTTTCGCAACATCTGTGAGATGCTAGTGAGTTTCAGATCGAAGGAGCTTCTAGAGACAATGGAACGATTATACAGAGGACTCATGGCAGGAATCCGTTCGATGACAATTAACGTTCCAGGGACAGCATTTCACCATGCTCTCAAGGTCTATAAAGTTCAGAAGTAGAAATCCTTCTTTTTTTCTTTTTTCTTTGTTTTTTTTTTTTTATCAATAAAAATCTTCTAGTAAATATAATATAACACTTAAGAAATGGTCAAGATGTTGGAGAACTGAACTTGAAAGTCTTGTATATTGCTTTATGCTATTCAGTGCAGGAAGAAACTCACAAGCATCTTGCTAAATGAAATAAAAGAGAGGAAAAATATGGGTATTCAAAAACAAGATTTCCTGCAAGAGTTGATCGAGTCAAACGATGAAAATGGCGAAAAGATGACGGAAATGGAGATTCTGGAGAATATTGTTTCCCTGATTTTGGGTGGGTATGAATCTACCTCCAATGTGATGACTTGGGCTCTTTACTACCTGGCTAAGTACCCAACTGTGCTCGAGAAACTGAAGGTAGATATTACTATTGTTACTAATTTAGTATATCTTCCTTTGAATTATTGTTGCTTTCATGATTGTTGGAATTTCTTAAAAATTTTGAGAAAACCCTTCTGATCTTAAACCTTTTAAGTCCTTTTATTTCTTGAAACCCTAGAATGGGATCAGAAGACGCCATCATGGAATGTCGTTTGATGAGCGCACTATGATTTTGGTAAACAATGTGTTTTGCATGACTTATATATGATGGGCCATTTTATGTATTAAGTTACACTAGTAGAATGCATGTGAGCACATTACCAAGCGAAGAGTTTTTAGATTTATGAGTGCAAGATAATTTTAAGGGCATTTTATCATTTAAAAGAATTAATCTCACTCATAAAAGATAAAAAATTCATAAATATAATATAAGAAACGGAATAAACACCCCGTCGTCAAGATGGTAGCCAAATTTTGCTTTCCGCAATATTTTGATGGAGGGTTGCTTCTGTTCATCGCAGATAAAATTTGAGAAAAAAAAATAATAAGAATTTTCGTTTTCGGCAAGATCTGGCAATGGATTTGGCATTACTCTGGTTACGGGGAATGTAAGAAGAAAGACAGAAATGCCCTTTAGATTTTTTATTAATTTATCCTGTCTTAGCTTTATGATGTGTTGGGTATTGGTGTAGGAAGAGATTCGTTCAATCGCGAAGCATAAAGATAAGGAAGAGCTTCTTACAGTTGAAAATATCAAAGCAATGAAGTATGCATCAAAGGTAAACTTCCACAGATACTAGATAAAACAAGAACTTCAAAATGGAACCTTTTTATCTGAAGTCTGAACCCACGTCTTTTGAATTCAGGTTGTTGATGAACTGATTCGTCTGGCAAATGTTTCTCCCTTCATATTCAGAAGAGTCGTGAAGGATGTAGTTATCAATGGTAAGTATAATTAAGCAATTTCCAATATGTTGCATTTATGAACTATAGACATAATTCACCTCCTAGTTGCAAAGTTCACCCAAACCCCTCAAACTGCAAAATTGGTTTGGCTCATGACACAATTAGACTATTTCACTCCTACTTTTACTAGAGATAATATAGCGAAGTACAAATAATGTAGAACAGACTGATCACAAATCAGGTAAAAATGGTTATCTTGCTAGAGTCATGGTATCAAAACTCGGCCGAAACCGATACGTATTGGTTTCGTCGAGAACTGTATCAGTATCGGTATCGGACCCATGGATCAAAATGCCGGAAAACCGATACATATCGTCCGAGCCCAAAACCGCTATGTGTCGGACGATATCTATCGGTATCGGACAATACAGTCAATAATGTACCGTATCGTTCACCACCGATACCGATGTGTATCGTCCGATATGTATCGGTATCGGACGAAATTTTGATCCATGATCGGACCAATACGGGTTAGTATCGGTCGATACTGACTGAAATACAAATACATTTTTCTATTCTTTCGTTTGATTTCAATATATATATATATATAGCCGGTTAGGTCCTCCAATGGAGGATGGTCACCGTCCTCCAAGATTCTCATGGAGCTCCACGTGGCATCCAAAACACTGTTTGGGTGCCACATGGAGCACAAGTGGACGTTATAGATCAATATTAAAAAAAAAAATTGAAAAAAACTTTTTAAACCCACAAGTCAAAGTTTGATGGGTTTCATTGATTCACATTTCACGGTTCAAAAAACACACGGTGGAGATGGGTTTTCAATTTTTTTTTTTACAGAGATGACCTAAGCAATGCACCCGAGCTCCACGTGGCTTCGAAACAATATGTTGGCTGCCATGTGGAGCTCGACGTGGAAGCTTAGAGGACGGTGACCGTCCTCCCATGGAGGACAGAGGCCTTTTCCATATATATATTGGCCGATACCGTATCGGTCGTAGATGGACCGATACTCGATACCAATACCGAGATGGATACCTTGGCTAAAGATGCATACTTAGTGCTAGTTTTCCCTCAGGAAAAACTATTTGAGACATGTTCAATATAACTCTTATGTTGTATCTCGACCAAAATGTTTTTTTGTGGTGCCTTGTTATTCATCAGGTTACAGGTTCCCTAAGGGCTGGAAGGTCATAGTGTGGCACCGATCCATTCATGTCGACTCAACATACTATGAAGATCCATTAACATTCAATCCAGAAAGATGGGATGTAAGTGCTAAACTTCTTGTCTTTCTTGCTTTCTAATATTCAAATCATAATGCATGCAGGTGTGCTTAGAAGGTATTTATGGCTGCGTTTGGCATAGCTCCCTGCCAGAGCAGGGTTTACCTGCTTTAGCAAGTTCCCTTTCTCTTTGCTAAATCCCTGCTACCTGCTTTAGCAGGTCCCCCTTCTCCTTGCTGAGCTGGATATACCTGGTCTAGCAGTTCTCCCCTGCTCTCAGCTCACTCCTTGCCATAGCAGATTTTATTTGCTATGGTAGGGAGTTAGCAGAAAGCATGAGGTAGCTGCTAGAGCAAGTAAATCTTGCTTTGCAGGGACTTAGCAAGGAGAGGGGGGGGGGGGCTTGCTAAAGAAAGCATATCCAGCTCTGACAGGGAGCTGGCAAAGAGTTGTGCCAAACACAGCATATGTAACTATGATAGCTTACATCTAACATATAAATTGGTTCCCTAACCTTTGGTACATCTTGTAAGCATGAAAAGGAGTCCATGATTGCCCTTCTTCGCATCCATATTTTTTTTATCATTGCAAAGCTTTGTTTCATTAATAATAATGATGATCAAAGCGGCCAAGCAAGATACTCAACCAAGAAAAGAAAAAATAAACGGAAAAATAGAAAATATAGCAATAAGCAACAAAAGATATTCGCATGGTTGTCAAGGTCACACTATAGCCTAGTCATGGCGAATGGCGATGGGAAATGTCATATATAACCAAATAGCCATAATAGCGACGCCATAATGTCGCAATGACGGAATAGCATTATGACATCGCTATGCACACTATTTTATTTTTGGGGGAAAGCCCTGACTCACACTGAGCCCCAGGCAAACAAACAAGGACACATCTCCTATGTTGACCAAAGCTTCTCTCAAGATCTCCTCCACTAACAATGAGGAGCACCTGGGGGAGACGAGTAGGTCCCACATTGATACATAGATTTTACCAAGTTCTAAAGGGATCCCTTGTTAAGTAGTTGGGAGATTTCCCAACCTGCATCCAATTTCCACAACTAGCCTAGCTACTTTTACTTCCTCCATTGTAACGCAAAAAAATCGTTGTTTTCCAATGTTCATTCTTGCCCAAAGATTTCCCCATAGCATCGAACAATCGCTTTTACTTTCTGTACCTCCATCTTAGCCTCATACTGCAAGTGGACCATCTCTCTCCACTATATAGCCCCTGAAGCGACACTGACCTGCTACCGTGATAGCATTTTCAGTAGAGCTTCGTTCTCCACTGTAAAACCCCTATATCAAATAGGAAAGGGGATAGGTGATCACCCTGCCTCACCCCTTGAAGCTCCTAAAGCATCCTTTCGGTGCACCATTCCCAATGACAAAGGATATGGCTGTGGATATGCAGCTATCAACCCATTTCCTCCATCTTCTCCCAAATCCCATTCTTTCTGGCATGTAGCCTAGGAGAATCTAATTTATCCAGTCATGTGCCTTTTCCATATCCAGTTTACAAGTTAATCCTGGGACTCTAGCTCTATGATAGGTGTCAATGCACTCATGTGCAATCACTGCTCCATCTAATATATGTCTACCATCAACAAAAGCACTTTAATTTAAGGCGAAATTAGTTTTCCATTAGGGGTCTATAGGTCTTGAACTCTCAATCAATTTGCTAACACCTTTGCAAATATTTTATACACACTTTCCATCAGGCTACTTGGCCTATAGTTGTCAATTCTTTCCACACCTACTCTCTTTGGGATGATTTTTAAGAATGTATTATTTATGCATTTTCCAACCTTCCCGGTCCTAAAAATCTTCCTGAAAATTTCCATGACCTCATCTTTCAACATCCCAAAAGTGCTTGTAAAATTGCACTATGGTCCCCGCTAGATTCAAAGGTCACCTTTTGCACCTCTTCTTGGAATTCTATCCCGAAGCGTTCTTTCTCTTCACTCGAAATCCGTTGGAATTTTATAGCATTTGGAAGAGGTCTTCTCCATCCTTCGTCCTGGTAAAGATTTTTGTAGTAGTTGATCATCACCTCACCAATTTCGTTTTGTACTTCCACCGCTACCTCCTCAACCCTCAATTGATTAATCGTGTTTACCCTTTTTCAAGCATTGGTCATAGCATGGAAGTACTTTCAGCCGCCACATTTTCGTTATTTCTTTCCACATGATCTCCCCCTTCTTTGTTTTCTGGTTCTGCTCCTCCCTCCTTTATTTTTCAACTGTTGAGATTGGAACTACCTCTTCTTCTCTTTATCTATCATCTATATTTCCCCAAGATCGTTTTCATATGCATCTGAACATTTTCAAACACCTTGCACTTCCACTTCTTGATATCAGCACTTCCACTTCTTGATATCTTGCTTTAACATGCACAGTTTTGGAGGTAACTTTTGCTTGTGCAATGGTTTCCAAAAGTCCCACCATGATTTCACCAAGTTATCAAAATCTTCACACGCTAGTAATATATTCTTGAACCTAAATGGTGTTGGACCCCATCTTCCAAGCTCAGAACTCAACATGGGTGTGGTCGCATATGGATCTAGGTAAAGATGACAGTTGGAGGTTATTATATACTTGTTCCCAGTCAGCACAACTCACATACTTATCAAGTCTCGTTATCACCGACTCCTCATGCCCATTGGCCACGTAAATCTCCCCCCATTCATCATAAATTGCCTGAATTTTCTGCACCCCCATTTCTTTTCGTCACAGAATCCGATGATGTTAAAATATCCACCCACACACCATGGCATAGCCCCCTCTAAACCTTTTTTAGCTCTTCGAAAAACTTGTCGCTCCATTTCTTCTCAGTTGACCCATACACGTCAACACCCACTCTATTCATTTTCCTTATTCCTAAACTTCATACTTATCGGAGCATCTTGGTTTTTCCACATCCAACGATTCTAATATGCGACTGTCCCATGTGATCAACAAGCCCCCAGCTGCTCCTATAACGTCACCACCAGGTGAAACCGCTCTAAATCCCCTACCCTAAAACTTCATTTTCCCCCTTCCCTTCCTCATTCAGGCCTCATAATTCACCGACGGTTTTGTCGTCTTCCCATCTATATCAAATGTCTACATTAATTGGAACTTTACATCTTTATAGAAGATCTATGACCCCCATAAATAAGTTTTAATACTCGGGTTTCTTACATGAGTTGTTATTAGGTACCAGACCTGAGTGCCAAGAGTTGATTCATGGGTCACTTTTTGGGACACATGGCATGTGGTTTCATCTAGTGTGTTGTGGGATTTGAAGATCATGATCAAAAAATCTATGGTGACGAAGATTGGGAAGAAAAAATATAAGTATGTGATTCAAAGCAATCAAAGGCATTTAAAATGAACAACTAAATCTATTTTGAAGATTTACGTGTTTATTTTAGAAGCATTTGACCACGTTAAATCACGCAATGGAGATTTTTTCTACATCATAGATCTTTCAATCATAATCACCATCTCACAATGCACACTAGATGAAACCACTTGTTGATATAGAATTTAGATTTATATATTGGAATTGTATCAAAGTCGGGAAGAAGAGGAAATCGAAGAGAAAGTATACCCATGAATGGGCTTTCAAATGGCCCGTGAAAGAGTCATCGTTATACATCAGACGGCTGTGGCTTTAGAATGGAAGTCCATGAAAATAAGGGCATTTTAGAAATTAAGGGAAGGACATTCGTGGTCATATGACGTACGTCCATGAAAGTCGTCCGCAAATTGGCAGCTATACGAATTTTAGGCAAAAATTTATCATTTAGAGTTTTAATTATTTTAAGACTTTCTTATTTTGAACGCTATGTTTAGCTAGGGTTTTCTTAGCCTATATACAGGCATGCAAAGACTTTATTTGAGATTAATAATTAATAAAATTGAGAGTTGTTTTATGCAAACCTTAGAGAACTTGTGAAGAATTTTCACCCGCGAGAGCGAATCTTTCAAAACTTAAGTGAATCTTCGTTTATTATGCGCTTGGTGCGAAGCCGACGTACATCCTTGGTGTGAAGCCTTGGAACCTTATCTTTCTATTTTGTCTTTTTAATTATTGTCGGGGCTTTAATGTTTATCCTAGATCACATGTCATGTGTCCATAAAAGGACTTGTTTTACCAGTCGATTGGAGAACAGGTTGGGTACCTAATTACCATAGTGACCAAATCTAGGTACAGGAATAAAACGGCTCTGAAAATGTTTGGAAAAAAAGGTAAATTTCAGAAATTTCTAGAAAAAATGGAAATTTTCAGAAATTAAATAATATTAGTAACTATAGATAATTAAAAATATATATGTTTGACCAAACATAGGTTTTAAATGAGACAAAAACATTTTTTCGAAATAAACGGGTTTAAAATGTTTTTTTTTTTGAAAAAATAGAAATTTTGCGGTAAAAACATTTTTTGGTCACTATGCCTAATACCAACTATTCTTATATTTTATTAACTAGACCCCATAAAACTCTCTGCCAAGTTAAATCCAAAGATTTGTTGTTGGGTGCCAACAGAACTTGAAGCCAAAAATGGGAACTTATACAGTGTTCGGCCTTGGCCCAAGATACTGTCCAGGCAACAATTTTGCAAGGCATCAGGTGATGATGTTCCTTTATCATGCGTGCCTTAACTACAGGTATGTGAATCCATTTCAAAATTCTACATGCAACCATAAATATTTTCTGTAGATTCTATAATCGACTAAGTCAAGGATTTCAAATCCAAACAGGTGGGAGCTCTTGAATCCTGAAGCTGGAGTTAGATTCCAACCACACCCAAAACCAACTGATGGAGCTATAATGTATTTTAGCCATGCAACATCATAACTCAACCAAGGCTTTTTTGCAATGGGTTTCACTATGTTGGAATAATTTTGTATTTGAATATATAACTTCTCAGCCTCAATCATCTCAATAGTTTTGCTAAAAATTTTCCAATACAGATTATATCCTTCTTTCTTATTTTTGATGGGCACCGAAAAAATATTTAATAAATAAAACCTACATAAGAACCCAGCCTGAAGAGGCAGCCCGAACACCTTTTATTTTTGGCTGGCGTTATCACCACACCACTTTATGTTACAGCCACCTCACTTAAACAAAGGAAAAAATCCGTAAACCGCTTTATTTTTTCGATAACAAGGCATCCGGGCCACTTAGAGCACCCGACTAAGTCCCCGGACAAGTGCACGCCACACATACCAGTTAAGCAGGGGCAGGTGGCCGACTGGGATTGGGATTCAAACTCAGGAGCCTCGCTTCTTGAGGCATGGACCTCGCTATTGTGCCAACCCCCTCTTGGTTCGTTGACTGCTTTAAGTCAGCTGATGGAGATCATTTTCGTCCCAATCTTCTATACAGCAGATTTTAAGATCATAGGCCTACCATCAGACAGTCAGATGATGATTCCACGTGTTACACATCCCAAAAAGTGAACATGAACATATTATTAAATGTGGTTCACTTTCACTTTCTGGGATGCGTGCCACATGGAATCAATATTTGGCCGTCTGATAGGAGGCCCATGATCTAAAGATCTATTGTGCAGAAGATTTGGGCAAAAAAATCTTCATCTAATTTAAAGCAGTCAACGAACATCGTTTGATAGTAGGCCCATGGCCTCAATATCTACTGTGAAAGATTGGGACAAAAAATGATCTCCATCATCTGATTTAAAGTAAGCCAACAGATTTCCCTTTGTTTAATTGAGGTGGCTGTAACATAAAGTTATGTGCTAGTAACACTATCAGTAACAAAAAATATATATATTCAAAAGAGAAAAAAGCAGTTATTAAACCTCAAGACCAGTGAGGAGCTGGAACAAACCCAAAGAAAAACCCCAGTCTGAAGAGTCAGCTCGAAACAGACCACCAAGACCCTCTCCTAGAGAGGAAATTAGCTCATGCCCAAGGAATCAATCAAACAGCTTTTTGGCCTAACATTATTGATCAGAAATAAGAACAGCATGATCATCTCATGTTTCACTAATGTAGAATCTGTGAATCAGAAAACTATGAATGCATACTGCTACCACGTCAAAACATATGGGCGCACACACAATTATGCGCCTTTAACTTCGTATGAGGCAACTGGGAAACCTGTACAAGTTGTTGCTATAGAGAGCAAGAGAAACAATTATTCAGAACAAAATGTGTTTCGGCCACTTTTTTCTATTTCCCATTTTAATATCATTGCCTCATATGGCTTTGTTTGAAAGTTAGTCGCACTACTAAGGGCTGGCTGCATCATCTCCGTCAGGCAAATGAGATGCGTGGGTGGCGTTGGATGAACCCTGCCCAATTGGTAGATAGGACCACGCGAGAGCTGCAGAGCCAAGCGTAATGGCAAGGCCAACTGAACTCCAAACCCATTTTTGGATTCTTTTCCTTCTCTGCCGATGCCGCCTAGCCATCTCTGCAATTATATATATAACAGAAGTTACTAATCTAAACATAAAACAATCTGTAATAATGAAACTGACGCCAATCTGAACTTCAAACCATAGTATCAAAACTCAGCCGATACTGATACATATCGGTTTCGTTGAGAACCGATGCCGATACCACCTCAATACGGATCAGTATTGGCTGATACTGTCGCGGTATTGGCCGATACCGACCGACACATTTTTTTTTTCTATTTTTTTTGCTTGTTTTCAAAAAAGAAAAATATTGGCTGATCCGGAATCGGTGTACCATAGCAGTATCGGCCGATACCGCTACTGATACCGAGTTTGATAACTTGCTTCAAACAATATGTCCAAATAAGTAAGTAGAGGTATATATTATTTCAAGATTGATTCTGGACATGCACATCAATAGATAAATACTAACACTGTCACACTTTTAGGCCACATGGCACATTTCTTTGACAAATTCAATACTTCCAAGTGGCATTATTTCATATGAACTTCATTCAGTCCAAAGAATAGCCAAATATCCAATCCAAGCACTTCAATATGGACCCTACATTAGATATGAAGAAGGATCATATTGAAGAGCTTCGATCGAATGGCTTGAATCTTTTGACCACTTTTTTGGGCCAATACCATTTCATATGATGGTCTGCCATTTGGATTGGTAAAAGATGTGCATCAGGTGGCCTAGAAAGTGGCGCTGTTTGGGGTTTTTATCTATTGACTTAGGTGATGCCCCATAAATCCAGGGGATGTGTATATGCATACAACATTCACATATACATCAATGAAATGCTAAATTTTCCATAGGATGTTCTACCACTAGGATGACTTTGATCGGTAAAAAATGTGCACCACATGGCCTAAAAAGTGTGATGTTTAGGATTTTTTATCTATTGATCTAGGTGATCATGCATTCAAGCACAGCAAAGAATAAAAAGAGTGGTAGCAAGGCACTCCATGAGATATGTGTACATGCATATGACACTCACATATTCACATCAATGAAATGCCAAATTCTCACTCACACACACACACACACACTATATATACACACAAACACTGTATGTGTCCAAATTGATGTGACACGAACAGGGAAAGGAGTGATGTCCGTGTGCTTGTGTGACGGCAACATGATACAGTTTTTAAAAAGGAAAAAATTTAAACGGGAAAAAAAGAGAGAAGATAATGATCTGATAGAAGTACAATAGGTTCTCTCTCGGGGCCCATGCTGAAACCCATTGACTATTTCGAATCGGACAATTGAGATCATTTTCTGTCCCTATCTTTCATACGATGGATCTTGGGATCATGGGTGTACCATCAAACGGTCAATTTTTTTTATTTCACGTGGCACAAATCCCCAAAAAATGGTCTTAAAATCAGGGAGTGTGATGAGTACCACGTTATGTTAGGTTCACTTTTTGGGGATATGTAAAACATGGAATCAAAAACTAACCGTCTGATGGTACGCCCATGATCTCAAGATCCACCGTGTATGGGATGATCTCCATCATTTTATTCAAAGCAGTCAATGGGTTTTCAGTGTGGTACCCTCAGAGATTTGGTGGCTGAATTTAAAAGTATTCTTATTAGAATTAATTAAAAATACAGCAAGGCAGGGGGATATGAGACTACTAAGTCAGGTACTTAGTAGGCTGAACCCCAAACAAAGAAAAACAAAAGAGGAAGTCCCCCAAACAGCAATAGCAAACCCAGCTATGTCAAATACAGCAGCCACTCCCAGCAGAAAGGACCCTAACCAGTGGAAGAGAAACAGCTATAGAGACCGAAGCCCAACGGCACATGGAGTCCTCTATAAATTCTCTAATTCCAGCAATAAAACCATACTTCCCTTCAAAGATTCCAATTTCTTTCCTTTTGAATGCCCCAAAAATACTGATGAGTAACAGGCTCCAGAGAGCGGCCATCTCCTGTGGTCGAAAATAAACAAAAATAAATACGAAAATAATAACGATAAACCACAATGGCACAAAATAAACAAAAACTAAGGACTTTGGTTGCCTCAACTGTGCCCACTCCTGTGGGAACTCCTCCAAAGAGAAGCCCCAGCAGCGAGGTGATGCCAAACACCACCAAGTCAGATCCTCAAGAATTGAGCCCTTGGTGCACGGTGTACCAACGTGTGGAAAACTTATTGTCGAAGATCCTTCTTTTCCTGTCCAAACAATGATACAAGCAAAATTGCATTTTCCATATCTCAAGTTGTGCCTCAATTGAGTAAACCTTATCCCTGTCTAAATCTCTCCCATTGTGGTCTCTCTTTCTTCACGGCCAAGAGATAAATTGCCAAGTTCACAAAGCAGGGTCTCACTAAAATTTCACCTTCTCTCCTCCCACTCTACATTCGATACACACATTAAAAACTTGGGAAACTCCTTTCCAGCAACCAACCATTTCACCCCCTAGGTGATATAACCCGCCACTCAATTTCCTCTCTACAATAGTTTTGGCTGACAAGAACCACCCATATAGCATCTTTGTTCTCCTCAATCCTCCTTAGTCATTTCCCAACAAAACAAGGTTCATATCCAACAAGTCCACCCCTCTCCCTTGTGGAGCACACCAAATCCCAATTCATGAGGTGTACTTCAGGGCCTTGTTCAATGGTCCTATGAGTGTTGATTAAGAAGCTTAAGTAAATTGAGAGAAATTCTTATGGAATGGAGCAGTAGCCTTAATAAATGTCAGCCTACCACAATTCAAAAGAAGCGAGCCTTTCCACATGGATAGCTTTTTTTTAACCATTCTACCACCGGATCCCAAAGAGGTTTATGAGGCTTCCCCACAGATCCCCGTGCCTTTAGTTTTTCCAGAGTTTACGAGAACAGCTGTCGCTGCAACAATTCATTAGGCACTTTCTATCTTTTTGAACAGGTTCCCTAACCAAACTTGTCGAATATGTGTTCTAATGCCAGAAATAACACTCTACAAATCCTTCTCATTCCACCAAAAAACTGACCAAGAAGATTTCCAATGCTAACCAAACCCATCAGTTCCTCCCCTTTCTCACTCGTATTATCCCACAGACCAGATCTCCTTTTCTCCCTCATCATATTTTACATACTCAGAGCATCCCACTAAATCCAAATTTACCCCTTTGACTAAAGCTTCCACTATTATCCAAATCTGCCAACTGTTTAGTATACTCATAAGCATCGGCCAATACCCAACCTCTTTCATGGTCCATACTATCATACAGATCCATTGTTCTATGGTTCCTGTCTCACCAATCCCATCATTCATCTGACTATTCGGAACTGAAGTACTGACCAACTCAAAATTTTGTCTCAAGGTTTCCTAGTTGTGGTTGGAGTGCTTCCATTCCTGAAGCAAAATAAGGAACAAAAACCACAAAAGTGATCCAGGCATACCTTACCTGAGGGATTTGGGCATACCTAAGGAGTTGTATCTCATTGAACTCTTACCTAGGCAAAGCAGATCATCATAGGCTCAGTTGGTACCATTTTCTTGTTCTACCTCAGGCTTTGGGTATTATCATCAAGATCCCGCTGTAACACACCTCCACAGACCTTCAGAGTCAAGGCATCTACTTTAAAGGTTGAATAAGAGCAGGTTTCGGGCTCCTTCCAAGGTCGGTACTACAGTCCCCACGATACCCTATTGTGTAAGGACCGAACTGCCTCTGGTTTCCAATTGGTATGCCCAACTCCCGCACCACTTATAGCTGAGACCATGTTACCCTCCTAGACGAAGTGGTTCTTAATCACCTCAAATTCCTGCTATGGAAAGACCACTAAGCCCCAAGAGCTCACGTGCTCCACCGCACCATATTGTCCGATGAACAACCATCACTACCCATCTGCGTCATATTTGGACCCTTCAACACATTCTAAATCCCCATATCCCCACCACCACCACAAAGGGAAAAAAAAAAAATCCCTCAAAAAGCACCTAGTTTATAAACCAGTTATTGACCAGGGATGTCCATCGAGCCATATGTCACCCCCCCCAGCGATTGAATAAAACCCCTTTTCAATTCATCGTGCAACCTTACTCCCATGTATCTACAGGGGTGTCAAGGCGACGCCATGACCACACCATGGCGAATGGCGAGGGAAATCGCCATATTGAGGTACATGGAGAAATTCTCCAAATGGCGCCGCCATGGCAGGATAGCGCTATGGCACCACTATAGGAGCTATTTGACAATTGATTATTTTTTTAAAAAAAAGGGTGCTAATTTTATAATATGACTGATTATAAGTTATAAATGATAACACATTTTGTTTATAAGTTATAATTTCTAACTCATGTAATAAGTTATAACACAAGTTATAAGTTATAACAGTTCAAGTAAATGAAATAGAAACACCAAGTTGGTGTTTAATAGATGGAGATTGACCCTTGTATGCGTCAGATCTTCAACGGCTGCCGTTGGTAATCCTAACTATGAACTTTAGTACCAGTCTTTGTTCTTACTTTCAATGGCTGATATAAAGTTCATAAATTGGATGATTCACATCCACGTATAGGCTGGAGTTTTGGGTAAAAATTAAGACTCAATATCGTTTGGGAACTGTGTCACATGGAACACCGTCAAAGTCGTCTAATTTGAAGGCAATCATGTAAAAAAATGTGCAGCCAAAGATGGCACAAAACATGATCTCTATCATCTGATTTATCCCAGTCAACCATTAAATCAGATGATTGTCTTTGAATGTGTTGAATCAGATGATGGAGATCACTTTTAGCACCAAACTATGGCAAAAAGATATTTACACCATGACCTTCAAATCAGACGGGTTTGATGGTGTTTCACATGGCATAGATACGAACAATATCAAGTCTTTCTTTTCCACATGGCAAAAGAAAGATATAAAAATATCAAATCTTTAAAACATGGCCTTCAAATCTCATGTGTCGGTTGTAGCTCCCATGTAGTGATATAAATATATAATATTAATGATTCTTAATTATCTAATTCTTAATAAATAAAAAAATTTGAAAATAATATACGGTTACGCCATGGCCTTGCCATGGCATGGTGAGCCTCTTCGCCATGGCCTCGCCACACCGCCTTAACTACCTTGTGTATCTAGCAAATCCTCAAGACTCATTTCAGGTTGTTAGATTAAGGCCTTGAGCCCCTGTGACGCTCTCACCTCCATCTCCAATTCCAACAATGCCATAAAAGGTGATGTAAAAGATCCAGCGCCACCCCCAATCATCCGTTCTCGAAGTGCAGTGGCTAAAACTCATCCTTTCATCTTGCATTCTAAACCCTCTATCTCCAAATTTAGCTCATTGGGCACTATTAGACACATGATGTGAGTCATCAATCTTTGCCTCCTTCCCTTCTCCACCCACGTAACGTATGTTTTCCAAAATATCCCCCATTACTCCTTCGTTCAACCTCGAACAGGACGGAGAACCATACCCTGTAGGCTCTTACCCGCATTAGACTTGCAATTAACAGTCCAGTTGGAAGCCCTCACCTACATCCCAGCGTACTCCATTTTATTAAACTTACTGGTAGGGGTGAAAATTAAAACTGAAACCCGAAAACCGAGCCTTCCGAACCAGTTTAAAACTGACTGAAAACCAAACCGTATTGCCCGGTTCGGTTTCCATTTTATTAACTGAAAACTGAAAACCGGCCGGGTAGGGTGAGAAAACCAACCAAAAACCGAAAAAATAAAGAAAAACATGAAGAAAAACCTAAATCAACTGAAAACCAAACCGTATTGCCCGGTTCGGTTTCCATTTTAGTAACTGAAAACTGAAAACCGACCGGGTAGGGTGAGAAAACCAACCAAAAACCGAAAAAATAAAGAAAGACATGAAGAAAAATCAAAACCGAGCCAACTAAAACCGAAATCTGACCTGTTCGGGTTCAGTTTAGAAGGATGAGAAATTCGGTTAACTAAAACCAAAAATTTTCGGTTAGTGTTCAGTTTTAGGTGAACTGACACCGAAACCAAAGTTTCAGTTCGGTTAACCGAATTTATACCCCTACGCACTGGTGGTGCCACCACCCAAAGAAGTTTTCCACAATGCCCCCAGATAGTTGAGGAAACATCCCACTCTCTTGCAAAGAATGGAATCCCAAAAACCATAATTGATATCTTGTACAGTGCCATTGATAGCACCACAACATTTTGCTTAGTGTTCCACCTAGTAAAACGTATCACCTCCTTTCCCATGGAGTTTGGTCCCAGATTCAGCCAGCACCTTTGATGGCGCCTCCACTGCATCAAACGTGAAAAGCAATCTGCCCCATTCAATCTTGTAAATCTTAGGAGCATAATTACCTTTCCAATGGCTCCTTGTCTAGATCAAGTCCTCTTGGAGAACATTTAGCCCCTTTAGTTGGCCCATCACACCTTGACAGAGAAATAGCTATTTCCAGAAATTTAGCTTGTCTCCATTGAAGCCCTCGAGTACTTAACCGATATAAGTTGTGGTCCCTTCTAGCTAGCCGTTTCGGTAGTCCACATTCTCTATGGGGCTTCCTCCAGCACTGTTTAAGTTTCTCTTCATCTTCCACGATGGATTCACACCACTTCCTGATAAGCATGTCCCCTGCTTCCTCACTTTTCCACTATCATGTTTCTCCTTATCCATGTTATTAATTCTTTATACCTCTTCCCCAGCCCTTCTTTTCATCGGTAAAGATGAAGTTTTAAAGGAGCAAAAAAGTACATCATGATCAACCTAAGCGAGAACTTAGGAGGTTCCAAAGAACCCAAAAAGGAAAAAAAAAGAGAGAGCGAGAGAGAGAGAGAAAAGCAGGATAGGGACTGACCAGCCACAGTCCTCAACAAATTACATAGAAAAGATAGCACCCAGAAATTTTATTTTATTTTTTATCGATAATAAAAAGATATATTGATAAGCAGCAAGGCACTGACGAGACCAATACAAAAGGCACGACCAAAAAACTGAGAAAATACAACAGCCAACAAACTACTAAAGCCACTCACAGACCCCACCTACTTAGCCCGGATCCCACACAAAAACATCCCCACATTTAACAACCCAGAGCCACACCAAATAACGGACCTGCTTAATGATCATCCCCACCGAATGGTTTTTACTCTCAAAAATCCGATGATTCCTCTCACTCCAAAGCACAGCGAAAGGGGCAACCCTCCAGTAATCAGAAATTGGGCCCTCCAATCTGATGGACTCCTACATCAAAAACTGACAATAGGGCATCGCCGGCTTCACCCAACACATTCCAAAAGATTTACCGGCAATACTCCAAATCTCATGGGCCACCTTACAGTGAAGCAGAGGATGCGCAGCGATTCTGAATCTTTCCCCCGACGAATAAGCTGATCTATCGTTAAAATTCTATCTTTGAACAGGGTCCACGTAAAGAACTTGATTTTAGCCGGAATGGCTTCCTTCTACAACCCGGCACCACAAAACCTGACCAGGGAGTGACAGGACAGCATCTTATAGTAAGACTTAACAGAGAACAAACCCTCTCTACTCATAGTCCACATAAGCTGGTCACACACAAACTGGTTGCACTGAGAATCATAGATCAATTGCATCAGATTTGAAAATGACACCACCTCTTCATCCCTCAGCAATCTTCTGGTATTAACATTCCACAATCTACCCCCCTCAGTCTCGAAAACAAACTCGTCAATCGTGCCATGAGCACCCAAAAATTTTCAATGTTCCAATGAGAGCAAACCAGAAATCTTCAATTTCACAGCCATTTTCAAGGTCATGTTTCTAGTATGGTTGAAACTTGGGTCTCTTCCTCTTCATCCCCTCACCATCGGAGAGTAAATTCAGAACATGAATATCCATTCATGTCGTCGAGCAACAGCATTGTTTGCAGAACCTCCTAAATTTAAAGTTTAGGTGTAAGCATCTTCCAGAAAACCCAGTCAACAGCTGGCAATGTTACTGCCACCCACTTCTCTCCATCAAAAACCAGTCACAGTCCAAAGAGTTATCGGACAGTTTTAGAAGGGCTTCTGGTGGATGACAGTGAGTTTCAAATGGATTGGTTTCAGGTGGATTGTGATAGATTTCAGCTGCGATGATGGGTTTCTGCTGAGTTACGGTCAAAAAATTGATGATGATAACGATGTTTTTGGAAGCTAAATTCTCATTTCCCATCTCTCACTGGAGATAGTCCATCCTCAGTGCCCGATGGTACCACTTCAGTAAATTGAGGCCCGCATGAAACTAAAAAGATTTTGAGGGGAGAGAAAATTGAACCTCATTCCGGGATGGGATCCTTGCCTCTTAAAAGTAAGAACTGTAGATTTCAAATAAATTCGGTATCTTCAATACAGTATGCAGCTTGATGTGTTAGTGTACTATGCATGCACGCCTTTATCTCTATAAAAACAGTGTTAGTACGCACTTCTACTTTTGAGAATTTTGCCGTGCCGACACTTGGTGGCACTTGGACACTCCTCAACACGACATGACATTTCTAGAAATCATCATCATCATAGCCTTATCCCATCTATTTGGAGTCAGCACTACTAGAAATGTATGAAAAAAATTACCCGATACCATCAAAGTGTGCCTAGATTCCACATGGCAAAAAGAGTTGCTCTTTTAGGAAAAACTGTGCAAAGTTGATAAATTGTAAATGAAAAGGCTTGGGTGCTTGAAAACCATTTATATAATAGAAAATTTTAAATGAAAAGACTTCAGTTCTTGAAAACCAATTATATAATCTAGAATATTTTAAGTTAAATTCATGACATAGATAATGTATACTCTTCATCTTTTTACCAACTAGATTCTCTATTAGCTCTCTAGGATTCCCTTCAATTTTATTTTACTATATATATTTAAATTATTTAATATTTTTACTATTTTTAAAGCCGTGCCGCCATATTGAAATTTTTAGAAATTGGCATGCCAAACACTTATAACACCTTGACCCTCGGCACATGTGCCACCGTGTCACGGCAACACTGACAAAAACATGATGTAAATATCCATGTGTATACATGCTCTCCTCACTTGTAAGGATAACTATAATGATTAATACCCAAATAATTCCAAAACAGAGGCTAAAGATCACGCTTAACAGGAAAAAAAAAAAAAAAAAGAGAGATTCAATTGCTTATGCTCAAAAGGAAATAAAACAATTTTGCAATAGACATAGGGAAAAAAGAACAAGAACCTCACTCACCCATGGATTCTTGATTTCTCTGAGACATCTCTCGATTCACAGTTTCATAATACTGTAGCCGGTCCGATAACCGAGTGATCTCAAAATTCTTCGACTCTATCTGAGACTCCATCTCCAGCTCGACCTCCGCCCTAGCAGAACCCCTCCCAACAGAAGTGGACACAACCCGTGCAAGTTCAATTTGCTGACATAGCTCTTCTGCAGGATTAAAATCAGGCTGCTCACCATTCTCTAATATGATGGTCAGACTGGGAGAAAGAGTGAAGCCCACAAGTGATAACTTTTGCCTGATTCTCTGCCACTCGTTTTGCATGATATCAAGAGCTTCCTCAGCTTGTTTCCGCCTCTCAATCTCCATCAACAAATTCAATCTTATTTCACGCAGCTCAGCTTCGATATCGCAGCGAGCAGACTGTGAGGCACCCTCGCTAGAGAGTTCTATGGAAAGCAAACATGCCAAGTAAGCAAACATTGTAATTAAGCAACAGAAACAACTGCAGTGCTCTTTAGTTGTCAGAAGCAAATGCATATGCATAAACATCCATGCTTGCATAAAACTTTACGAGTTTATTATTGTAATGCAGAGTTTACAGCATCCTTGATGCATAAATAAGTGCTTAAACATGACTAAGTAATCAGCTGATACACCTAGTTGACTTGACTCAATCAAGACTAAGGTCCAGTTAAGGGGACAATTTAGGTTTAATAAATACCTGGGAAAGCTCTAGTAAGTTTTCAAAAGAACATAAAATATCAGGTATATCCTTGTTCTTTATTTTCCTTTGGATTGGCAATGAGATATTATTGATGTAAGAAAAGGATATATAAGAGGAGCAGGGAGGGGGAGGAATTAGCTCAAAAAGATAAGAAAATTATATAATATGGAAAGAAAAGGAAGCAATTGCCAAAAAAAAAAGGAATCTTGAGCCGCCCCTCTTTAGTGAGCAGCTGAGTGCTTCCATCAATTACTTCATCCAACTAGACTGAGGACACCAATGGCACTTTGCATGATCCAAAATTTGCTCAAACCAAAGTGACAAAATATGAATACAGGTTTAATAAGGTGAGTAAGAAAGTCGGAAAAAAAGAGCAAAATACGGGGAAAAAAGGGGGGAAAGGGGCAAAAACTGTAAAATATGGAAAATGAAAAATCGGAAAAAAAGGGGGGGAAATGAGATGATATTATTTTATTTTTTTAAGTTTAAAAAAAAAATACGGGAAAAAAAAGTTTCATACGTAAAAAAGGTGTTTCATTCACGTATTATATGAAAATGTGTTTTATTTAATAATACGGGTATTATACGTGTTTGGTACCTTATGGGAAAAAAAGTGTATTCTACGCATATTTTTTCAAAAAACTGGAGTATTTTGTCACAATGGCTCAAACCAACAACGAACAAGTCTCAAGTCCCTGGGCTCAAACCCACACTTGAATTTTGACGTTGTCAATCTGTGCTGGATTTAGAGACTTAAAAATTGTAAAATATGCCAACACAAAGTCATGCTGAAAAGGAAGAAGCTCCAGATGAATTAAATTTCGTCCAAAGATGAAATAATCAGAAATGTGTATCATTTCAGGACTATGCAGGTCAAAGCTGCTCAAAGAAGGTAGTGAGTAGTGACTAGTGACATGTAACTACGTAAGAGAGTGTGAAATCAGATCGCTGGAATTCATTAAAGAAGAAAGCTGGAAAAGATGTAGTCCTCTCTTTTAGGGTTTTAACTTTTTTAAACTCAAACTGAGGAGGAAAAAAGTATAAATCCTAATTTTAAAATTGAAAGACAACTATCTAGGTATTGTCTGGTGCTGTAAGCATATTTGCTTGATATTTACAATTAAGTAGTGTTGGATGCCACTTATGTCTAGCCAGGGATAATTAATTCTCTGGGTTACCCAGTGAATCGAAAACAGGTTCGGGGTTTGGTTCGCACCGGTTCGTTGGAAATGAGCGAACCGGCCTACACAATAACAGTTGCAAAAAGCAACTCCCAGGATCCGAACCTGAGCCTCTTGTGCACAATGCCACACGTTCTACCAGTGCTCCATCTCTGCTTCTCATGTATGTTGATAGCTAAATTAAAAAAAATATTAAAAATTACCTTTTATTTAGAACCTATCAACAAATCGGGTTCACTTGGATTTAGCGAATTGCGAATTACAAACTCGAATTCGAACCAAGCAAACCAGCGAACCATGTAACATTGTGTCATATGGATATGGTTACTTTGTCACGCAGGACAGGAGCACGCTAACCCTAAAATAACGCAAATCCCGCACGGAAGGGTTGATTAGGGTTCTTCGACCTTTGATTAAAACAAAATAAAAAAATAAAATAAAATAAAATAAGATAGAATGTCTCCGGATTCGCTCCATAGAAGCTTGTCGGCTTCACACCAACGATTCCGAGGCTTTACACCAAGGTTGTACGTCACCTTCGCACCAAGTCGTATGAGAAGCGAATGCTCACTCAGGTTTTGAAGAAATCACTCCCTCGATCGAAAACTCTTCGCAAGTCTTCTAGGGTTTGCACAAAAGCAAGCTCTCTTTTTCATTCAATCAATCATTTCCCTTAATAATGTTTTTACAAACCTTTATATAGGCTAAAAAATCCTAAAAACATAAAACTCAAAATAGAAGAGTTAAAAGCAAATAAAATTCAAAATGACAATTTTCCGTCACAAAATCCGTTATTCCGTTAAATCTCGAACGTATATCACGGATGTTCGCCAAGTGTTCACGGGCGTCCGTCAATGGGTCACGGATGTCCGTCCTCTGCTGACGACGCTGCTTCACGGGGCCATTTGAAAGCCCATTTATGGGTCCACTTCTTCCTTATAGATTTCCTTCACTTGATTCGGCTACGATCCAAATAGGCGGACCTAAACTCCCAGTCACTTTGTGTTGGCACGGGTTTTTATATTCTGAAAAATGGTTGAAATCTTTCTTCTAATTCTAGAGCTAAAAAATTAATGAAATTAATAAAGCTTAAATGTCTATTTATAGAAGAGAGAGGAAAATCTCCCATGCAGGGACCGCTGCGTGGAACCTCTCTTTCTTCTTTCTTTCTTTTCCCTCTTCTATGAGCCCACGCGGAACACCACCCGCGTTGACTCTTCATTTTTCCTCTCATAGAACCGAGAGGAAACTACAACGACCATTCGATGGTAACTTCCAGTAACCACCACGGTAATTCTATAAATAGCGCCCTCCCCTTCAGATTTCCGGATCAGAATTTCTCTACGCCAAGTCTCTACCAGTTTGACTCAGAAAGCTTTAGCCTTGAATACCTCATCATCGCCACAATTGACTTCGATTACCCATCGCTTATTGCGATCGCAATCAACACTAATTTACAACAATCTTTCTACGTATAGTCACAACCATCAGATTATCAAAATTAGATCATACTCAAAACTAGAGTTTCCTCACGGTTCAGATCATCATTTCCTCAAATTTAGGGTTTGGATCTTAACCTCGAGATCGGAAATTTTTTCAAAGTATTGGTCAAATCCAACAGTGAATGTGTTGACTTTTAGTCAAACGATCATAATACAAGATAGTAACAAAATCAAATGGTGGATTTGTGACATGACCAAATCTAATGATTTTGGTCAAATCCAACGGTAGATTTGTTGAATTTTGGTCAAACGATCATAATAAAATATCGTAATGATATTCAACGGTGGATTTGTCACATATTGACCAAATCTTATGATTTTGATCAAATCCAACAGTGGATTTGTTAACTTTTGATCAAACAATCATGATACGAGATCGTGATGAGAACCAACGGTAGATTTGTCACATATTGACCAAATCTTATGATTTTGGTCAAATCCAACGGTGGATGTGTTGACTATTAGTCAAACAAAATCAAAACTTATGATTTTGGACAAATCCACCAACAATGGACTTGTTGAAATTTTGGTCAAATGATCATAATACGAGATCCAACGGTGGATTTACCATGTATTGATCAAATCTCATAGTTTTGGTCAAATTCAACGGTGGATTCATTAACTTTATGATTAAATGATCGTATTATAAGATCATTACATGATCTAATGGTGAAATCATCACAAAATAATCTATGATGATCAAATCCTTAGAAATTTTGATGATATCGAACCCATAATTAGATATCCCATAGCCAAAAGTATTAATTATTTGGATGATCAAACATAAGAAAATAGACCTGGTGTTTGAATTCATCTTCCAGATGAGTGGACGAGAAATCATCATGAGACTCATCCACAAACTTCTCATGCCCATATTTGACCATGCCTATCAATCAGATGGATCTAACTTCCGGAGGAGGGGCTCTCATCCGACGTCCTCTATTTCACCTCGCCTGAATCTCTGACGAAGAGAGCATACTAGGACTCCATCTTGTACTATGAAAGATGGAAGATGTTATGAAGGCTTAGACATGGGATTTATTTATTTTAGAGATATAATTACTTTTCTTTAGTAGCTTTTAATCAGAAGTATTCATTTTGATATAATTAACGGGAAATCGACTGTGATACCCGGAAGTGTAAACTCCACCATTTCAATAAAACCCTCTCCTAGCGAGGGAAAATTTGTTGTAACTTATTTGTGTTAGATTTATATTCTACGCAAATTTATTGTTTACACTTTGCTCGGACTATCGAACTTGATATAGTAGAAAATATCATTATTTATTGTAAAGTGAAATCCACAGGATTCCATTTACATCCAACTGACATAACATCAAGTTTCTTCATTAGAAAATGGCAGCTAGAAACACTCTTTTCAGTGCAAGAATGAACGAACTACGAAGATCTTCTAAGAAAGACAATCCATAACATTCAACAATTAAATTAGTTGGTGCATTATGACGCATTGAGATGAGAAACATCAAATAAATCAAGTAGATTGAGGTCGTAAGAACTGCAGCATTCAATAATACTTAGATCATCATTATCAAAATCTTATGTTATGTATTTTGGGGTCGGACTCTATAAGTCCTATTTCTCCACTCGTTTATGATCAGCGCTAAATTTTTTGTAACTTCATAATTTTTCATATTCCTTCTTGTTGTTTTCTTCCAAGTCTTCATTAGTCTTCCTCTCTTATTTCATGTGTTCGTAGCATCTCAATTTTTGTACAGGATTTGTTTTTAGCCTCTAAAGAACATGTTCAAATCATCTCAAGCGACATTTTATAATTTTTTTTTTAGGTGTCACTCTCAAATTTCCTCTTATATACTTGTTTCTAGTTTTATCATTTCTTCTGAATCCATATATCCATCTTAGCAATAGAAGACAAATACAAACTTAATCCATGTATCTTCTTGCCTATGGTCACCAGACAAGAAATGGCATTTGTTATAACAAACATATAAAAGGAGTTTTATGTGCAAAAATGTGTAAAACGCATTTTTTTGTATACAATGTGTTTTACATGAAAAGAGGTTTAATTAAATATATTATAATATATTTTTTAATTTAATATATATATATGGACAGCGGTTAGGTCTCCCGTTGGTGAGTGTGCCCCAACTCATTCAATCTAAATCATAGCTATTGTTCAAGAACTAGAGAAAGAAAAAAGTTGACGGGAAAAACCTTTGGAATTTAATCAGGATCCTAGGTTAAAGTCAAGCTTCTAGAATTCAATGAGTTGATGCATCTGGAAACTTTCCTTGATTAATGGTGAATGCCAACCACTTCGTGAAAGGAAAACATATCTTGGGTTATATAAGAAGGTGAAGCTTGTGGCTACAAGATAGATAGCACCTGCACTTTTATGATGGAGAAATCTCTAACAAAGTTGGGAACAAAAAGGGCAGTGACTTATTGAAAATTGGGAGAGGATGATAATGTTTACAAAAGAAATTTATTACAGTAAAGTTTCTTAATCGTGAATCATAGGAAGCCTTCATTGTGACTTGTGAGGTTCATCTCACCTCCAACAACAAGAACATGTCAATGACTATGCAAAATTGCTATTGGCTATTGGCTTATAACTCTCAATGAGCTTAACAAAATGGACTGTCAGAGATCTTCGTGAGATATATAGCTGGTGTATCTGAAAATCCAAAATCTTTCTTCGTTCAAACTGGATAGCTCTATTCACACATACCAAATTATAGTGAGGGCATCTATGCTGAAAACATTGACTGCTTTGAATCAAAAGATGGAGAGCGTTTTCCATCCAATCTACCACACATGGATCTTGAGACCATGGGTGTACCATTAGACAGTCGGTTTTTTATCCACATGGCACACATCCCACAAAGTGAACTGAAAATCATGTTTGAGGGTGATGTGTACCAAGTGATTTTCAAGTCACATTGTGGGATGTGTGCCATGTGGAATCAAAAACTGACCTTCTCAAGGTATGCCCATGGTCTCAAGTAACATGGTGTGGAAGATTGGGATGAAAAACAATATCCATCGTCTGATTCAAAACAATCAATTGTTTTCAATGTAGGTTCTCTCAGAAATTCAGTAGGCGCGAATAGAGCTAGCCTTTCCAATTTAGTCAAAGAATGTTGACATCATCACATGATGATGCCAACTTGAGTTACAAATTGAGTTTTTTTACTTAACTTATTTTAGGAGCTTGATGTGATTTGGATTGTTTAGAAATAGCTTTTAGACTTCACTTAAGTAATAAGTCAAGTATGAGATTTTAGTATTACTATGGCAGAATCATAGGGCATGAGATGAGTCTTCTACAGGAATTAGTACAGAAAAAAGGCTGGGCTCCTCTCATTGCATCTAGATGCTAATTTTAAAGTTGAATTACCTCTATCTACTTAGTAAAAGTTTTGTTAAAAGATTTTCTTGACATTTTAGATTAGTTAATTTTAACTTCACTTATACATAACTGAAAATTGTTTTCTCTGCTATTTGTGGGTTATTTTTTTTGAAGATATTTACATAGTAGAAACCTTCTAAGAGTAAAAAAAATAGAAGTCACACAATTTCATTTGGATCACACATTCAAGACCCATATCATATATAGAGCTTTGCATTATATACCTCTGCTAAGGAACCCAGAAAGAAAACTTGTTGAGGGCTATCTCACATCCCACAAAGCAAAGGATAGAATCAAGACTTGTGGAGGAAAACTCATAAAAGATGAATACAACAAATAAGCACATGGTAGGGGGTTGATGAAGGTCAAAATGAATACAACATATAAGCACATGGGCGGTAGGCTGGTCCATATGTGATCATATAAAATAAAATAAAATAAGATTTCAAAATCTTTCTGCCAGCTAAAACAGGCTTTGTCTCACTGTTGGTCTTTCATGGTATAATGGTATGACAGATTTTTTATTTGTTTGTATGTGATTCACACACAACAGTCCCTTGATCCAAGTAATACTGAACCCATGTTTGTTTGAGTGTTTTACAGGTCTGGTCATATAAATATGCATATATATATGGGAAAATGGGTTCAAACCAATGGCGGTGACTCTGGGTTCAACCCCTAGATCACACACCACATGACACGTGATCACCAGTGGCTTACACCGTCTAAGGGTTCAACCGATCCCAGAGGATTTTGACCTCTTTGTCCTTTTAAACCACAGGTCAAATATCTTGGTTCGCCAGCCAAATATGGTGCATTGGAAATTTTCACTTTTGACAAATTCCAACAATGGAAAATCACTTGTTTTTATTTCTTATTTCTAGATGATCGTTATTTGACATTTGGGCATGTTGACGTACTTAGCGCCCTAGGCTTGTTTATTATGTTAACACACACACACTAAAATGACTGTAATACTCTTGCTTTTATTTTAAGGCTTGTTTATTATGTTAATAATAAAGCAATGGGTGTATTTTTCATTATTAAAGAAGATTAATAGTTGATGATATTTGTGAGATTTGGTGGTCTCCCATTATAGTGGTAAGATATATCTCGGACATAGTAGTGAAGTCCAAAAATTCAAACTCAGATAGGATGAATGGGAGTGTGTCAACTCTATTAAAAAAATTGATTAAGGACCAGATCATTCTCTAGAGTTTAAAAAAACTTGTGATGGGAGTGAGTAGCTAAAGAAGTTTTCTAAGTTTTTAAAGTAGCTAATTAAGTTTCTCATGGCTTTGTGAGACCTTAGTTATTGCCTTAACCATAGGCTTCGATGAGTTGAGTTTGAGTCAAAATGTTGAGCTTTTAATCAATTAATCAACGGTCAGAGCATTTTAGTGTCCACTTACACGCGCAGAAGCATAAAAAGACTGCATAGATTAGGTTCGGTACTTGAACATAAAGACCACACATATGATACCTATTCCTGATTTGTTTACTTGCACCTTAGTACCCTCAAATCCAGATACCATTCTAAATTGAAATCTTCATAATTAAACCTTCTTGATCAGATGCTTGTTTTTGTAAATTTAAAAGAAAAAAAAAGGAGATCAAACTTTAAAGTAGAACTTAGAACAAAAAAGGAAACAGAATAGAGATGAGATTACCTTCAAAGGCATCAAAGTACTCCCCTATAGGTGTATTAGGCTTCCAAGAATGCTCAACCCCAGTATTGTCCTCCATCTCGGTATTGCTAGCAACACTTATCGAATCCTGAGGATCAAAAAAATCTTCGCCCTCGCAATCTCTCTCCAAATCCAAAGCAATCGACACCGTTGAATTTTCAGTCCCAACAAGCCCATCACCCAAATCCCCGTCTTCAATTCTTCTGTCATCCAAACCATTGACACAAGAAACTCCTTCAACTGAATTCTCGACCTTCTGATCTCCATCTCCCCCATTCTCATCATCAGCCTTCTTCTCATGTTCATTACGCTCATGGGATTCAGTGACATCATTGACGGACAATTTCTTTGATAGACGAGGGCCCCGTCGCTTGTGATCTATGATGTACGGTGACGGAGGGTACGATGTAGGGGAATCCGGGAGTGGGGTTGCCTCAGGAGTCGTGTAGAGTGCTGGTGAAATGTATGGCGGGTGAGATTTTTTCCTTGACACCGACGGGTTCCGACTCTCCAATCTCGGTGGAAGGGAGTTGGTGGTAGTTTTATGAGCTCGAGGTTCTAGCAGCCTATCTAATGCAATGGCAGTAAACGTCGGCATGGCTACCTACGAAGCAAATTAAATAGAAAATCTAGATCACATTTGGAGCACCAATTCCATAAAAATAAAAATAAAAATAATTTTAAAAAAACGATATTTACAGAGATGCACCGTATCAAACTAATTCAAATTCTCCTTGTGAAACTTGATGATCAAATTCCGAACTTTAAAAACCTTGTCTTGACGTAATAAAATTTTCCTTTTCTTAAGTAATCTACATCATCAAATTCAAACCGAAGAACATGTACGATTCATTTGCAAGCACCAAATTCCTAAAAATTCGAAACTCTAGATTTACAAAGAACATATTTATATTTTCTAAACCATAATTGAAAGCTCGAAAACCTTGCTTCAATAAAATTCATCAAAACCCTAAGTTTCATAAGACAAAAACGAAAAAATTAAAAACATATAATACTCCAGATAAAAAACGGAGCACCAAATTCCTAAAAATTTGGAACTCTAGATTTATAAAGAACATCTTTAAAATTAATCATCCAAGCAAAAGCTCGAAAACCTTGCTTCAAGAAAATTCATAAAAACGTTAATTTTTTACAGAGACACAGAAAAAATAACCTATAATACCCCAGATAAAACGGTGTAGCCCTAGGGTTTTGATCTTCCAATCCCAATCCAAAAACCCTTAATCAAAGTAAATGATTTGTTTCTATCACCAAACCAGCCATACAAAACATCAAAAACATATAACCCTAGACAAAAAATGGAGCACCAAATTCCTAAAAATTTGGAACTCTAGATTTATGAAGAACATCTTTAAAATTAATCATCCAATTGAAAGCTCGAAAGCCTTGCTTCAAGAAAATTCATAAAAACCTTAATTTTTTACAGAGACACAACGAAAAAAAAAACCTATAATACCCCAGATAAAACGGCGTAGCCCTAGGGTTTTGATCCTCCAATCCCAATCCAGAAACCCTAAATCAAAGTACGCAGCTCAATCGAAAAAAAAAAAAAAAAAAAACCACCAAATGAATTATTCTTATCACCAAACCATCCATACAAAACATCAAAGTTGACAAAGTAAATGGAAAATAAATAACAAAAAAAAATCGATGAGATTTGTTCGGAGATTTTACCTTGTCTCGAAACCCTAATTAGTTTCGGTTTTGGCTCTGAACTTGATAAATATGAAATATTAGAATCGCATAATTTCTGGTGTTGGCGTCAAACACTCTATCAACACCCATTTCTAATCGCCTTCAGACCGTTAAAATAGAAAGCACACAACATTGACCGATGACCGGGAGATCAGGTGGGACCCTAAAAGAAGAGGGCTGCTACACGCACACCACTTTTCTCTTCTCACATATGTATTTTAGTTGCACACCAACTATTCACGCCTACATGATTACTAAAGGCACTAACATCCGAAACCCATTGACTACTTGAAATCAGAAGAAACGATCTTGATACCATGAACATACCATTAGAAGGACATTTTTGATTGATATATGTCACATGGAATCAAGAATTGACCGTCTGATGGTAAGCTCATGGTCTCAAGATCCATTGCGTGAAAGATTATGTAAAAACGATCACTATCATCTAATTCCAAGCAGTCAATATGTTTCAACGTAGGCGCCTTCTATGATCAAAATTCAACAAATGGATGGTATATATCCACTTATAAGCATATTATTTACAATTTGCCGCTTGGACAACTTAGATTATCAATAGATATGCACCGCATAGAAGTTGAAATTGAGTGTTGTCCACCAAAATTAAGTGATAGATCGCAGGTCCGATTCCAAGAATCAACCTCTCCAAAATGGGGTAAGGTTCCTATCATCTACCTCTCTTATACCACACTAAAAGCAAGAGCCTTATGCACTGAGTGCGACCTTTTATAAGTATACCTTACGACATATAGTATCGTGGATGATATAAAGTAATGATATTTGATAAAGTAATATATTTTCATAGGCATATGATCAAATGTAAACTGAAATCCATATTAATACCCAAATTGTCTTTCTAGGGAAAACCCTATAAACACACCTTTGGACGTTTGAGATTTAAAATGGCATAATAAAGCCTTACCTTTCTACTTCACTGTAGTGACCATGACAATAGACCTCCTGTAACATTAGGAAAAACGAAATCTTGGAAAATGACCCTACAACTTCAAATGTTATTTTCATTACTAAATCACATTATGTATAAAATTAATTAAGTCCTTCCAAAATTCACTTCAAACGCTTGGATATTTAGGATTGATTAGGTTTTGTGCTATATGTATAATATGACATTTAAAATATTATTTCAATGTCACGTGGAGCAAAATTTTTATATAAAATTGATCTAAACAATACACTGAGCTCCATATGATACCCAACAATATTTTGGGTGTCATATATGGACTACTGGGGCACACTTACCATGCACCATTGGGGCACATAACCCAATGGAAGATAGTAATAAGGCACTCGAATTCTATATGGTATAGAACCAAACTTAGCTTTGGTAGGAATTAGGACAGTCAAAGAGTCAGGTCGGACCAGGCTTAACTTAGCTTTGGTAGGAATTAGGACTATCAAAGAGTTAGGTCGGCCCTAAAAGCTCGGTCCGACCCTAAATGTTAAGGCTAAGGCCAAATTTTGAAACCCCTGGGGTGGGGCTTAGGTCTTTATAATAAAAAGCCCTAAAATTACAGTCGGGCTAAGATATGATAAGGCCCGGACCTAGATGTATTTTAAAAACAAAATAGTTTCAAAAAAATGTTTTTAAAGCACAAGTCAAACTTGGACTAATTTCCACAGTCAAAATTTTATTGCTAAAAAAATACATAGTCAAGATGAGTTTTCTATTTTTATTTTTTTCAGAGATGGTCTGAGCAATGCACTTGTGCTCTATGTGATATCAAAATAGCATTACGAGTGCCACATGGAGCTCCATGTAGGATCTTGGAGGATGCTCACCATCCTCCATTGGACGACGGAATCCTTTTCCAATCAATATATATATATATATATATATATATATATATATATATATATATATATATATATATATGGGAGTTGGTTAGGTCCTCCATTGGAGGACGGTGTCCTTCAAAATACACATGGAGCTCCATGTGGCACTCAAAACAGTATTTTGGTGCCACGTAGAACACAAGTGGACGGAATAGATCAATATAAAAAAAAAAAACGAAAAAAACTTTTTAAACCCACAAGTCAAAGCTTGACGAGTTTCATTGGTCCACATTTCACGGTTCAAAAAACAGACAATGGAGATGAGTTTTCAAATTTTTTTTGTTTCAAAGATGATCTAAGCTATGCACCCACGCTCCACGTGGCATCGAAACAATATTGTGGGTGCCACGTGGAGCTCCACATGGAAGCTTGGAGGACGGTGGCCGTCCTCCCATGGAGGACGGAGGCCTTTTCCTATATATATATATAAGCATTTATTCTATAATTTTGTTTTCTCAAGCTAATGCCTAATTATTAAATATATAAATTATGCAATATTTTTCTTAAATAAATTTTTTTGAGTTGATGATATCTATAGGAACTATTCTCTATCCACTCATAAATTAAGTTAAAATATCCACAATGTAATGGGTCTTATCCCAAGACTATGCGCTTTACAGTGTAATTCTCTTTGGTAGTGGTAAACTAGAATGTCTAATTGATCTTTTTGAATCCAAGTTCATATGTGTCATTATCTCACGAAACCTCTTAAAATATTAAGAAGAAGAAGTCATGAACTTTTGAAACCCTAAGAAGAATAAATCATGAAACCCTTTTGAAATTCTAAGAAGTTATGAAACTCTATTAAAAAAAAACAAGGAGGCGAAGAAGATAGAAAACTTTAAAACTCATGTACTCCATTTGAAAATTTTCTAAAAAGAATGAGAAACGTAAGAAGAAAAAGGAAAAAAAAAAAATGTGTATGTATATGTAACGGTGGGTACCCACTGTCAGTAGTTTAAAACTGACGGTAGGTACCCACTATCAATTTTTTAAATCTGAAAGTGGGTACCCACCACCAATGGGTACCCATTGTAGTTTAAGCTGATAGCGGGTACCCACCGACACAAACACAAGACAAGTTTTTTTTTTTTTTCTTCTTCTTATGTTTCATCTCTTTTTTTTTAGGGTTTCCAAGAGATTTTTATAAGTTTAAAGAGGAAGGAGAAGACAAACAAGTGATATTCAAAAGTGTTTCACAAGGATGTATTACTTGCCGGAATGAAAGGAAAAGAAGTGGGTTTCATAGGGGTATACGACTCACCGGAATACAGATATCGCCAGAACGTATAGAGAAAAAGAAGTGGGTTTCAAAAAGGGTTTCATGGGGGTATACAACTCACTGGAACAAAACGCTTGCCTAAATGAAAGACTCAACGGAGCGATGAAGAAGAGGAAGTGAGTTTCAAAGGGAATTTCACGGGGTGAACGACTCACCCGAATGGAGTACTCGCTAGAACATAATACTTGCCGGAACGATTATGGAAGAGAAAGAGGAAGAAGATGAAAATGAAAAATTAACACCAAAATAAGTAGGTGAACTTCGAGATTTCACTCACCACCAACCGAATCTTTGAGGGCACTCACAAATTACCTCTTTTTCCCTTCGTATGTGTACGTGAGTGAACTCAAAGATTTGGTGGATGGAAATAAAGGTACTCAAACATAAATGAGAATACATCCAACATGGCATCAACCTTGCCTTTCAACGGAACTAGTGCAACACCCTATATAAATTCTATTTGAAATATAACGACAAGTGAACTGATTATTGTCTCACTCGGCCCCAAGAAGCAAAATGCATCACCCGAGACATTTTGTCGCGGGCTATATATATATATATATATATATATATATATATATATATAACCTTGCTCTCAAGTCTCAAAGAGTTTTAGAAAACAAAAATTAATTAAATCAAATCATTTAAACCTTCTTATCTCAGGTCAAGGTTTCTCATCTGTCAATTTAATATAATGAGTCAAAATTTTACACTTTTGATCAACATTTAACTATAATAATAAATAAATATTTTTTTGAATACTTTTTTAGATGAATTGATCAATCTTTGGATAAGTTGTCAGAGAACCTAATACTCGTTGATCAATTGATAGGCATGGTAGATCGAACTGTCTGTGCCACATGACACCAACAAGTAGTTCGTTCATGTCACATGGTCCATCAAGTTGCACCACATCTTCTTATATTAATTTATGACAAGGGTTTGGGTTTGGGCCTACATTTTTGGTTATGAAGTAAAACAACCAATGAAGGTAGAAGTGGTGAAGAAATGCTTGTCAATGGATAAAAATGATGAAGTGGAAAGGGAAGTGATTGATAAGAGGTTGCTAATGGATAGCAGTCATAATTTGTTATTATTTGTTTTTTGTTATGGAAAAAAGAAACAAAATATATACTCTTCATTTCTTAGCCAGTTAGTTGTATAGATGTCATGCTAAAAAAATATATACCTGTGCTTTTCATTTTTTATGATTTGGAAGTTGGTTTCTCAAAAAATTAGAAATATTTTATTGTTTGACTGGTCCAACGTTCTATGAAAAGTAAAGAGGCATTAGCTTAGTTGGTATACTCCCTCCACTGTGAGTGAGTAGGTCCTGAGTTCGATTCTCATATTTCACACTGTTTCTCACCTTCGTCTTTATAGGTTGTGGACTGAGTTCTATTAAGTTAATTAACCCTCACCAATATAGTTAGTGTTCCCTCACATTACTTCGCAATTGTCACATTTGTATTTGTGTCCGCTCCTCGATTCTTGAATCTGTTACGACCTAATGGTAAAATAAAAAAATGATATAACTGGTAATTAAAGGCGCAAATGCTTATTATAATGAGTTTATATATGGAAATCGGTTAGACTGTTGTAGTTTTCTGAGTTATACCAATTGTAGTCGAATTTCTAAATTGCAATTCAAGAAAAAGTTTTAAAATGGGCAAATAAGCATAGAGAAGCATATATATATATATATATATATATATATATATATATAAAAGGCGGTTGGTTGCTGACATGGAACCGGCTCAATTTGGAGCTGACCTGTTATGCAAATTATAAAACTATATGGCCGTTTCTACAAATATGCAAACCTATAGGACCGAAAGTACAAATTATATATATATATATATATATATATATATATATATATATATATATATATATATATATATATATATATAAACTCTCCATTTCCTTTCCTCCCTTTGTTGTTATATTCAATTTATTATCGATTAATGAATTACACTTATTGGGAATAATGTTTACACAAACTTATCGGAAATCCGTTGGTTACAATTGGTTGCATACATTAGCATCGATATAGCGTGGGCAATGAGTGTTTGGACACATGGGGCATGCCTTAGACTGATCGGACAAGTCGCCATAAGCATCCACCAATCTAATGATATTGTCACCCTCTTGATCGTGACATGTGGCATCAGATTGTACAAATTTACAATCCTTCCCACTACATCCGAATTTTGGAAATGGGGTCTACCGAAAATTTCGGCGATATTCCAGTGATTTCTTTATTCTTCTTTGAATTTCGGTAAATTTTCAATAATTTCAGTAAATTGTGATAATTACACCCTGCACTCCACAAGCAATTTATAAGATGTAGCCAAAAATATAACTTGCAACCGCCTAACTTTTAAAAGGCTTAAAACCCAAAACCCAAAACCCAAAACCCAAAACCCATCGAGAGCGTTTTTGTTGAGAGCTTGAGAAATGTAAACCCTAAACCCATCGAGCTCCACTACGCGCCGTGCCGCCGTCGCCCCATCCAGTGATCCGGCGAACACACAGGTAGAGAAGATCGGCGAACCCTACCTCTTGCCGCCTACCGCCGTCCCTAGTCTTCATCTTTTTCTTCTTCCTCTTGTTCTTGTTCTTCTTCTTCTCCAGGCTTTACTTTTATTTTTTTTAGGAATCCTCAATGAGTAGGAAGCTGCAATGTCCCCGACAAACCTCCGGAGCTCCGAACCCACACAGGTGTGTCAATATTTTTTTTTTAAAAATTTTATACTTTTTTTTCTTTTTTTTTTTTCAATTTTTCAATGGATTTGTGTTTTTTTGTTGATCAAATGGGGCATTTTACCAACTGGGGCTTTATAACCAACCAGCAGCAACCCATCACACACACACATATATACTTTTTTTTCTTTTTTTTTTCAATTTTTCAATAGACCTGTGTTTTTTGTTGATCAAATGGGGCATTTTACCAATTGGGGCTTTATAACCAATCAGCAGCAACCCATCACACACACACACACACACACACACACATATATATATATATATATATATATATATATCCATTGGAGGACGGTCACCGTCCTCCAAGATCCACGTGGAGCTCCACATGGCACCCAAAATAGTGTTTGGGTGTCACGTGGAGCACAAGTGGACGGTATAGATCAATATTAAAAAAAAGAAAATTGAATTTTTTTTTTTTAAACCCACAAGTCAAAGTTTGACGGGTTTCATTGGTTTACATTTCACGGTTCAAAAAACAGACGGTGGAGATGAGTTTTTAATTTTTTTTTTTTTCAAAGATGATCTAAGCAATACACCCGAGCTCCACGTGACATCGAAACAATATTTTGGGTGCCACGTGGAAGCTTGGAGGACGGAGGCCTTTTCCATATAATATATATATATATATATATATATATATATATATATATATATATATATATAACCAACAACCCATCCTTAAGTGTGGAGAAGTGAAAAAAAAATGTGAGCAGAGTATAAAAATGCATTTCACATGATTTTGGGATTTTTGGAAGAATCTTTCTTGTTTATTGAATTATGGGTCTATTTTAATGGGTTTTATTTTGAAGTATGTAATGGAAATTCTATCTGAATCTTTTTGTTAGTATTGTTTTTCCCATTTCCCATTTATCTAATTAATTTTCTGTTTGGCTTATTGTATGTGATGGTTTTCCATTTTTTATTTAGTTATTTTTATTTTTTGTCTTTTCAATTTGCTATCATTTCCCCTTTTGCGTGATATTGCAAAAGGTTTACTTGAATCCTGTATCAATTCTTATGTGTTTAATTTTTTTATTTTATTTTTTTGGCTGATAGTAACCTCAGTCACACACCCATTATATATTTAAAAATAGTTTTTAAAGTTTAAATATGTTAGTATATATTTTAGTCATTTAAAAAAATATATTTTATATATATATATATATATATATATATATATATATATATATATAATCCCCAAAAATTTCCCGAAAGTTATCGAAATTAATCCAAAATGTACCGAAAGGATCCCCCATTGAAAAATGGCCGAAAACGACATTTGCCACTATGGCTTTATGGCATTATAAATTATTTATTATTATTATTTTTTAAATGTTTAGGCCAATCTCCCATTGCAAACAAGGAATAAAATATTGGCCAATACCGATATGTATTGGCGCCAATACGTTTTAGGTATCAACTCAATTCTTGGTTTCGGTATCGGCCAATACATCTTTTTTTCTTAATTTTTTTTTAATGGGACTGCTCCTTATCAGTATCAGCCGATTCGTATCGGTCCTCTATGGACGATTGCAACATACCATAAAAAATGATTTATGCCATCATTGATGGTCGGCCCATGATCTCAAAGTTATATTCTTTCATAGATTGAATCCAAAAAAAATCTCCACCATAAGAATTATAGCAATCAACTGTATTTTCTTGGTTTAAGTGGTGTCACAGTAACAATGCTCATACTTGGGCACTAGGGTCAATAAATCCAATTGCCTCTTGGTAGGGCTGTCAACGGGTCAAGTTGACTTGATACACGACATGATGCGAACCGATTGTTTTATCGGTTCTGGTCGGGTTTGGCATGAGACATCCAACCTGACCTTCAAGTCGGGTCGGGACAGGTCGACCAAGAGGTTTCGGGTCGGGGATTTGCCTAGTTTGTTCGGGTCGACTCAGTACTTAAAAATTTATGAAAATGGGGTTTTTTTACTGGCTCGGGTCGGGTTTTTAGATCAGTTGCCAGGTAGGCTTCAGTGCACCATCGGGTCAAGTTGGGCTGGGTCATGCATATGCAGATTTCTTGTGGGGCAGCCAAAGTTTTGACCCTACCCGACCCTTTGACAGCCCTACCTCTGGGTAAGTCATAAATGTGACACTTTATTTTTGGTCTAGTCATGAATGTGACCCCCTTATTTGATGGTTTTAGTATGCGCGGATAGAGGTACCCTATGGATGTAGGATTCAAAAGGCATCCCTCTTAGGGAAGGGCGTTATTAGGAGAGGGGTGTAGAAATTCCCTTTTCGTTCTGCTAGGGTTTCTAGGTACCATTTTTTATTTATTTTTAATCTTCTCCATCATATATCTTTAAATTTTGAACTTTATATGCCACCTCTTTTTACCCATTGAGCATAGGAAGTAACAATTTTCAATGACTTTGAATTGTCTTTCATTAACATAGTAACAAATTTTGTTTTCGGTAATATTTCGGAAGGGGGTCATGTCGGTTCACGTTGGATAAATTTTGGGTTAAATTCAAAAACTTTTGGGGAGTACAAAAACTATATATAAATTATATTCCCGCGAAATTAAAAATGGAGAAAATTAAAAAGACTTCATCAATTCCGGCGAAATTTCTTTAATTTCGCTGAAAATAGTGAATTTTTTATGATTTTAGAGAAATCACCCAAATTTCGCTAAAAGTTTCATCCGGCCCTTGTTTGGGTGAATTTCGGAGAAATTTGCCACTATGTTCATCAACCTTGTGCTCATCCACATAGAACCTAGTTGATGCTGTGCCAAAAGGAAATATTGAAGAGACTGCACCTCTTCTTTTTAATCCTCTATGTTTTAGATATGAAGATTCCCGTGATGCTTATATAGCATCAGGGGCGGTCAAAAATGACATCTACTTTGATGGTGCCAGGTGTACACAGTAGAATGCACGTGCGACACACGTGAGCATGCACACATGAGTGAGTAGAAGGAAAATATTTTGTGGGATGATTTTAGGGTTGAAGCGATTAGTGATGGTTGTTTTAAAGTGGATGAACATATCGATTATATGAGAAGTAGGTGTTGGAAAAGGAAGTTGGTTTTTGGTGGGGCATGGGTGCCCTTGTACCAAGATTTATCCTTCCAGCTCTTTTGTTGTATGGTTTAGAACCTAATACTGACCCTTGTTAAGATATTAGGTACCCAACCTCTCTTAGCGAATGGATGCAACATCTAATACTAACCGTTAGAGTGAGTGACCACCTTACTTAAAAGACCATTGCCCATAAGATTTTTGTTTCAACTAGCCAACTTCCCATAAAATTTTCAAAAAACCATATCCGATCACTTCTCCCTTCGGGAGCGATATTATCCAACGCCTAGTGGTTGGGTTTCTACCAGTCATCTTCCTTAGCGCTTATTCTTCAACGTGCAAATATTAGTTATGCAATTTCCTGTAATCTTCCAACTGCTTTAAATATTCCCCCACTAGTAAGAAACTTTCATTCTAGTATGATATAATGAGGTTTTGTATTGGATATGGATGAGTTACTTTTTTAGTCTTTTGTTTCGCTTGAAATTGTTCTTCTCAACGGATTCCGGCCATTGGTGCATGTGCTTATGCTGTAATTTAAATCCTGGAAAATCTGCAGAATTTTCCTTATTTCATCTATTTCTAAACATTTTTTTGTCAATATGTGATTTCTGGGCTGAGAAATGAAGTATGGTGCAATTTTCAATACCTCTTTGCTGAAAGTGACACTTGCTTCCTTGAAAAGAGGGCCATAGGGTTCTCGGTGACTGATTGGGTGTTGATTAAAGGCCGAGTGACTCTGTAAGGAGGTGTTTCTCTGCTGGTAGCACAGTAGTGGTTTGTTTTTGTCTGGGGTTGGAAAGGTTGTGTAGTCTTGTCGGAGTGTAGATTTCTGTGGTAACATTGGTGCCCACCGCCAATGTTTTTCCATGTTCTTCAAGAGTATGGAAGAGGTAAAAGGTCACATGGGCATGGGTAGCTCTCATGGTCTCCAAATCAACACCGTAAAGTCCATTGGCACAAATTACCTAGCATGTGTGCTAAGAGGAAGATTGAGTTTGTTGATGACACCATACAAGAACCAGCCCCTATTGGGATTGGAGGTGTGACACCACTCGAGTTATGACACCATTAGTGTGGCCTACTCTTATAGGTATGACTATGCTAAAGTATTTTGCCTCACAGAGTAGCCAGTTGTGATAGGTGGAGAAGTCTATAGGAGACTTCTACCCTCAGCTACGTGGTATGTGGGACGAGTTAGCTCAAGGTCAGAGGAAGGGCAAACGTACTCAACGTTCTATCAAGCCTCAGCTTGTTCATTGCCAATGTTCATACAATCTTACTTCATTGCCTTCATATCCAGAGTGAGGATAGTGACACCAAGAAAGATTTTTGACATGCTTCAATGGGTCAACCCTGTCTTTGAGCATGTTCCTGCCATCATATTAATTAGTGAGGAGATCCTCCGTCTTGGCATTGTCTCCCTCCTTTAGAGAGAGGAGACTTGTATGAGGTTTATGGACTTGTATGAGGTTTATGGATGTTTCCATCCAGGCACATGAGTGTAGTGCTTTTAATACCATTTATGAGTCATGAGGTCTTGGAGGGGGTAAATTTGGAGGATGTGGCTGTGGCGGTAGAGGCGACCTTTCACTAGAGGAGAATGCCAAGCTTAAGTGTACTCACGATGAAGGTGGCCTTTTTGTGGGGTACCCTGCCACTCAAAAATGATGTAAGTGTTATGATCCTTCTACAGGAGCATCCCCTGTCACTATGGATGTTACCTTCATTGAGTCCACTCCCTTTTTTGCTCCTTAGTGCCCTCTTCAGGGGAATGTCCAAGTGGTGAAGAGAGCACATAAAACCCACTTTCTCTGCGTTGTATGGGGTAGAAGGACCTTGAAGAAAATATTGAGGAGATGGCGAGTGGAAGTGATCATAATATACCACAATGGGATAAATTTGGGAAAGGTGGTGAAGGCAAGGTCTATGTAGGAAGAAAAAATGACCTAAAGTTTTGACAATCCCTTTTACTCACAACATAGATCGAAGATCTTCTCTTGAAGCAGGTTTTCTTCTTTCGAATCTTAATCCCCTATTGCCCTTCACAAAGGTACTAGACATCCCATTAGTAAACTTGTATCTTATCACGCTCTGTCATCATGTTATTCGAGTTTTATTTCACCTTTGGATTCCATCCTCTATCTCTGAAGCTTTATTGAAACCCTAATGGAAAGATGCTATGGATTAGAAATGAGAGTCGTTGAGTAGAGGAAGATAGGAGACATTACTATGTTGCTTGCTAGGAAGATGCATTTTCACTGATTTTGACGACAAAGTTTAACTGATTTCGACGGCTCATATTTTAAGGCTCAAAAAATACATGGTGGAGATGCGTTTTTAATTTTTTATGAAATATGATCTAAGCAAGGCACCAGTACTTTGTGTGTCATCAATTTGGTATCTCGATGCCAATTGGAGATTTTTTCCAATCTTAGAGGACGCTTGAGCGAGCGTCCTCCAATTGAGGACAAAAGCCTTTTCCTATATATATATATATATATATATATATATATATATATATATATTCTAGTGGACCCTGCACGTGCGATGCACGTGAGGGCCATTTATTTAAACAATTCGAAACAATTCAAGTGAACGATATGATATAAAATAAGTGATTATAAATAATGTATCCCTGTTTGCCTTCTATTTTCATAGATTCCAAAAAATCATTCAATGCAATTTGATTTCAACCCATCACAAAAACTTACTTACAAGTTCCACAAAGAGGTTGATCGGTTTATCACTAAAGTGAAGAACATATCTATGTTGATTGCTATCTTTTTTGATCGGTTTATAAAAAAAAAAAATTTCTCAAAAGAAGGGCAAAAGCTAATGTAAAAATAAAAAAATATAAGAAATATGAAAAAAATTATACAAGTAGTTTGGTCACCCACCTTGTGACCAGGCATATCAATGTGGTAAATGCAGAAATTATGAAGCAACAAAGAAGCAACATCTGGGTAAATTATGAAGCAACATCTGGGTAAAAGAATAGTCCTTGAAAGCAGACAAAACTATATAATAAAACAAACCCACGATCTAAGAATAGATACATTTTCATATTATGTTCTTCATTTTTTTAACACAATTGCATCAAAAAAGAAATATCGACCAAAATAAAAATAAAAAAATAGATAAATAATGTGGGAATGCGATTACAGTTGAGAGCAACATCTGGGTATGTAACTAAAACTATCTTTTCTTGATCCCCACAGATAAAAATAGATATAGAACCTTTTCTTGTTTCAACAAAAAATTCTTGGAAAAAAAAACACCTTGGTAAGTAAAAACAAGAAAAAATAAAGAACAAGAATCGAACAGTGCAAAATTGGGCCTCGTTGCTTTTTATTTAAGCCCAAAAGTGCTGGGTTTAGAGCAGCCTGAATATTTGTTATCCTGAAATGAGGCCTGATACAAATTAGGTGTATTCGGGTTCAGACTTTTTATTTAAGCCCAAATCCGATCTAGGGGATCGGGTTCATTTTGAGCCTAGCCCGCCAATTGATAGCCCTAAATTAATAGTACAATTTTCTGAGTTTCACCTATCCACATCCATACGTTGGGAAAAGGTGCAAGTAAAATGAGTGAAAGAGAGGTTTTGTTGATATGTTCTTGTGATTCATTTAGAAACCTTAGTTGCTCAATCAAAATCATTGATGTGCAAGTGCAATCTATACCTCACTTACCCTATGAATTAAGTGCTTGTGAGAGGTTGTTTTCAAGGGATTCAACCAAAAAAATGAACAAAATCAACAAAAAAAAAAGGGCTAATAAGATAAATCAAAACCACAATTTCTACATAATTAAGGAAAGCCCATCACTAAAATACTCAAATTAGAAGAGGAATAACAATAATAATAGATAAGAATTGAAACAAACAAAGACAAGGTGAAGGTCTCAAAAACTCAAAACCTGTCCCAAATATCCTCTTTTTCCAATCCTAATTGATCCCACTGCAAATTTGATAAAAATAAATAAACCCCACAAAGCTATAACCCATTTCAACCAAAACTTATATCCTAATCAAGTCTCAAAAGCTCAAAATCTAATCCCAAAATACCCTCTTTTCCCAATCTAAATGCCTTCTACAAATTTGATGATTCCCGAAAAACCTTCAACCTATCATCACAAAGATCACAATCAAACAGATTTTATAGATTAAAATATGTGTTAACAAATCGGCAAATAATTTAAAACTTGCCTTCATTGTCAATTGACCTTCAATTGGCTAATCATTTAAATCAACCCCACAAACCTATGACCCATTTTAACTAAAAGCCACATCTTAATTACGTCTCAAAAAGTTCCAAAATTCCCTCTTTTTCCCAATCTGAAGTGAACTCATAATTGCAAAGTTGATAAAAATACATAAACCCCACAAACTTATAACCATTTCAACCAAAACCCACATCATAATTAAAGTCTCAAAAACTGAAAATCCGTCCCAAATAACCTCTTTTTCCAATTTGAACTGAACCTATCATTGCAAATTTAATAAAAATAAGTAAACCCCACATATTTTAATCTATAAGTAGCTTGAAATGACTTTGATTTTGTTTTTGGGTTCAGCTATAAGTAATTTCAAATGACTTTGATTTTGTTTTTGGGTTCAAATTATCTTTAGCTTAACCCTTCCCATTCTAAAGTCGTTACCAAAGGTTTTTTCAAAGGTAATTTGAACCCCAAAACAAAATCAAAGTCATTTGAACCAAAAAACCCTAACCCTAAAACAAATTTTTTAAAAAACATAGAAACTAAGAAAAAATCGATAGATACTCCTAAAAAATAAAAATAACTAAATCAACCCCCATTTTAAGAAAAATAGATAAATAAAAAAAAATCAAACAAAATAAATAAACATCCCAACCTCCAAAACCCAAAAAGCCCAATTAAATTTTCAGATGCAAAAAAAAAAAAAAAAAGACAAAATTTCATATGCAAAAACCCACAAATGATATGAATATTGGAGATCAATAATTGGAGATCAGTAATATTAAAAAAGAAAACAATTTCAAAGAGGGAAAGAAACGAGCAAACCTGCATTAGGTTAGTGATTAGGATTTTCATATGGGAAAACAATACCCCTAAAACCTTCCATCCTGTGTGAAAAATACTAAAATACCAAAAAAAATTCAGATGCAAAAAACCCAAAAAAACCTTTAGGATCCCAGTCCTCCGTTTTGAGTCGGTTACTTGCCGACCACTCGCATTGTCTAATCTCTTTATCTTTAGCTTAACCCTTCCCATTCTACGAGTGTTGGAAAAAACCTTTGGTAATGGTTACTTTTTGTTTTCTTTAATCTTAAAAAACTTGGGTAGATCCCACTATATCTGTCATAGTTCTGATAGTTTGTTCACTAAAATGTGTAAACAATTTAATCTCCATTGGCAACCTCTCTAAATTTTTAAATCAAACACCTCAAATTTGGCAAGAAATGCCAATCTAGAATCTAATGAATTCATGGATATTAGATAAAAATAGGCTGAAAAGCAACGCATAGGAATATGCAAATAAAAAAAAAAAATGAAAACAACTACCCCAAGATCACAGGCGACATAAACCAAAACAAAATCTAAGCGAGACCTGTCTAAAATCAGAATGATTTAAATCGAACACCACAAATTCCGGTGAAAATGATCACAATCCAACAAAAAACCAATCCCCAATATACCAAAAATCAGATTGCAAACTTCAGAAACAAACAAATTAAATAATACCATACCCAAAAAAATGGTAAATCAATATTAAACAAAAAAAAAAAATTCAAAAAATAAAATAAAAAAGATAACCAATTAAGATAACTAAGAACAGATAATAAAACATAGTAGAGGAAAAAAAACAAAACAGAGATGGAAAAGGAGAGAGATATGAGATGACTGGTGTAGCTGATAAATCGGTCCTAAAAAGAGGTGGGAGAATCAGTTGCCTCAGAAGATTATTGTACCCCTTGGACTTTGGATGTCAGTAAAAGGAGAATAGAAGATTATAATATCAACAAAAAAAAAAGGGCTGACAAGATAAATTAAAACCACAATTTCTATATAATTGAGGCAAGCCAATCACTAAAAAACTCAAATTAGAAGAGGAATAACAATAATAATAGATAAGAATCGAAACAAGCAAAGAGAACTTAGATCTCAAAAACTCAAAACCTGTCTCAAATACCCTCTTTTTCCAATCTCAATTGATCTCATGATTGCAAATTTGATAAAAATAAATAAACTCCAAAAAGCTAGAACTCATTTCAACCAAAACTCATCCTAATCAAGTCTCAAGAGCTCAAAATCTATCACAAAATGCCCTCTTTTCCCAATCACAAAATACCCTCTTTTCCCAATCTAAATGCCTTCTGCAAATTTTGCAAATTTGATGAGACCCGAAAAACCTTTAACCTATCATCACAAAGATCGCAAGCAAACAGATTTTATAGATTAAAATGTGTTAACAAATCGACAAATAATTTAAAACTTGCCTTCATTGCCAATTGACCTTCAATCGGGTAATAATTAAATCAACCCACAAACCTCACATCTGAAAAACTCAAAACATGTCTCAAAATTCTCTCATTTCCCAATCTGAAGTGAACCCATAATTGGAAAGTTCATAAAGTACATAAACCCCACAAACTTATAATCATTTCAACTAAAACCCATATCATAATCAAAGTCTCAAAAACTCAAAACTCGTTCCAAATAACCTCTTTTTCCAATTTGAACTGAACCAATCACTGCAAATTTAATAAAAATAAATAAACCCGACAAAGCTATAACCCATTTCAACCAAATATCCCTAAAAAAAAGTCATACCCCACAAAGCTAAAACCCATTTCAACCAAATATCCCTAAAAAAAAAGCTATAACCATTTCCAATCTGAATTGGTTTACAGGGCATTCTGGAAATTCCTTGTGTAAAAGGAAAAAAAATGAAATCCTAATATCACTAAAAAAAATTCAAAGTAATTTGAACCCAAAAACAAAATCAAAGTCATTTGAACCCAAAAACCCTAACCCTAAAACAGAATTTTCAAAAAACATAGAAACTATGAAAAAGTCGATAGATACTCCTGAAAAATAAAAATAACTAAATCAAACCCCATTTTAAACAAAATAGATAAAAAAAAAAAACAATCAAACAAAATAAATAAACATCCCAACCTCCAAAACCCAAAAGATCAATTAAATTTTCAGATGCAAGAAATAAAAAAATCAAATAAAGAAAGACAAAATTTTAGATGCAAAAACCCACAACTAGTGTGAATATTGGAGATTAGTAATACAAGAAAGGGAAAACAATTTCAAAGAGGGAAAGAAACGAGCATACCTGCGTTAGGTTAGCGATTAGGGTTTTCAGATGGGAAAACAGCACCTCCAAAACCTTTCATCCTGTGCGAAAACACTAAAACATTAAAAAACCCAAACAAATTCATATGCAAAAACTAAAAAAAAAAGTGACAATTTCAGAAACGAACATACTTGCGTTAGGACTTTGAAGAGCCAATAAAAGGAATAAACGAACAAACTGGTACCAATAAGACAAAAAATAACAAAGAGTGTCTAATTAATTCGTTTTTCTTTCAAAATGAAATCCTTTTCTCCAATCCAAAATGTCCCAATGCTCTAAACACCATTAGGATCATAAGGGTCTCTATTAAAAATAAAATCAAATAAGAAGAAAAAAGAATACAATTTCTATTTCCGTTTACTCAATAATGAACATAATATAAATTCCAACAATGGGCTCTATTAAAAATAAAATCAAATAAGGAAAGAAAAGAATACGATTTCTATTTCCGTTTACTCAATAATGAACATAATCTAAATTCTAACAAAGGAAAATATAAATAAATTAGATTTTTTTTCAGGAGTTTACCTCTAAATAAACCCTGTTACACCACGGTAGATAGAAGTTCTCTGCCTAAATGTATCAATGGACTTCCTAGACACTGCTTCAATAGAGTTTTCTGATGACTTTTCTCCTTTTATCCCTGAAAATCGGGAGAGTAACATTTTAATCGGGAGATATCAAAGGTAGGGGTTTCGAGTTTTATGGATTTTCGATATAAACGGTAGAGTTTTTTAGTTTTCCGAGGTTTAGAGATGACTTTTAGATAGAACCGAATGGCCTTTCATTTTATTAGATAGAACCGAAGATAGATAGATAGAATCGAAGGGTCTTTTGATAGAATCAAAAGAAGAAAATTTAGGTGTTTTGTTTTATTAGATACAACCGAAAGGGTAGAGATAGGACCGAATGGGTAGAATTTTGTTCGTTAGTTTTACGTTTTTTATAGGTTATAGGTATAAAGAAAATGGAACAAACTGCAATCGAAATTCAAGAGCAGCAAATAAACATATAAAAATAATCAAATACATTTAATAATTGGAATTGATCAAGAATTTAGAAGAAAACTATGCTATCAATGTGAAATCACCTTCATCGCTCTAATTTGAATCAAATAACTCGCTCTGATGTTTTGTGAATGGCATTTGATTTGGGCTTTGTGGTAAGTATTCAAACTCGATCTGATGATGTCGTCTATCTGTGAGAATGATATCATGCATACAGAAAAACCAAAACAGCTTGTGATTATTCATAAAAAAATCAATGTCCCCAACTAATCATTAGTTCTACAAATTCATGCTAAATAATAACATGACAAATATTCCATGGATTATGAAAAAGGAGGGAAATTTCAAAAATAACAATAATAGTTTTTTTATCAACCCATCAAAACTGTCAGTGTATGTGAAACACTTGATAATAATGGTTAGAATTCGGCTGAAAGGTTGATTGTCCATATTAGAATTTGATTCATTTAAATGTTCTATACTCTTCTAATAATTATATGATAAATTATAAAATTATATTCGTTTAATGGGACAATCAACAAACAGATTAAAAATAATATAATTATTTTCCTAGAATCTAGGAGTTCAACAAATTCATAATTTTAGTTTTCAAGTATGATTATAAGCTATTCAACAAGATTCACTCAAAGAACTTTTATTGCAAGATTCATATAAAGAAAATTTAAGAACTCATAAATGAGGCAAAATTTCAAAACTTACCTTGTAATTATGAAGCATTCCACCCATCAAAACGCTATGAAAGCATAGATATAAAAAATACTCAATAGCAATATAATCTACTTAGAAATTGTAAAATGAAATATATTTATTTTGATTAGGTAAAATTAAATAACACATTTCATGTAGTTGTCTCAGTTGAAAAGTTTGTGCACTATATAATATATAGTACGAATATAAAGACAATATAAATACTACAATAATACTAATACTTGTTCTCTACCTAGCTATAGGTGTTCAAAGTAGAGTAGTCTCAAATTCTTCCATGGATAATGACAAGCTAAATGCAGTCGATGAGATTTATAAGCGTATGACAGTTTATCAGTCTTCAACTTTAAAGTTTATAAAGCTATAAGTAAAACAGATGGCAGGTTGTTAATATTTATGTTCAATTTCTTATTTGCAAAAAGAGTCATAGAGTCTCAAATCAATTCAATGTGCTGGCCAATGGAGCTCTAGAGTGAAATACTCCCCCTAGAATTGACTATAGAACACAAAAATGAAGCACACAAAAAATGTTCTAATGAAGTCCTAAAAATATCTATAAAATCTTTTGAAAAGCATTAAAAAACCTAGTACAATGTTTTACAATTATATATACCAGTCATACAAACAATGACCATGCAAAACCATAAAGACATACATTCCTTAAAAACTATAAAACTCACTCCAAAAAAGTTACAAAAATCTTACAGATGTTATATATATATATATATATATATATATATATATATAGAAGGAACAATGGGAAGTCTTGATATCTGACAGCTAAAAGATATTTATAAAATTGGAATGCTTAAAATTGCGTGGAACACCTATATAGTTGCCCTATTAAACAGTAAAAATTTCAGAGTTGCTATGCCTGGAATGCAACAATTCAACAGAATTCTTTCAAAATATGGCGATCAATCAGACCATAGTTAAGGGCAGAAATATCCTGCTCCAAGTGGATGGTCCATCATGGTGCATGCACATTTTTTCTGCCAGAAAAATATAGAAAAAACTATTGCTAGAAAAATATATAAAAAACTATTAAAAACTAACTACAAGGTTTACCATGTATTTAATTTTGATCCCAAAAAAATCCCATCAAAATTGATAAAATAAAAAAAATAATCAAAATCAATATTAAAAAAAATCGTTGAAAAAAATCCAAATATATGAAGAATGAACCACCTAAAAAAGAAAAATCAATAAAAAAAAACCCATAAAAATTGAAAAAAAAATCCTATAAAAATTACCAGAGAAATACATCAAAATTGAAAGGAAAAAAAAACCCTCATAAAAAACCCCAAAAGAACTCAAACTCAACCAAAAAAAAAACCGTCAAAATCGCAAAAGAGCCCATCAAAATTGACGAAAAGAAAAATTGACAAAATCTTCAAAAAATACCCCTACCAAACTTGAGAGAAACCCATCAAAATCGATTAGAAAAAAATTAATCAGAAATACCCCCCTTAAAAAACCCAAAATCCATGACATAATACCAAAACAAAAAATCCACAAAAGTCCAAGAACAAAGATTGAAACTGACCTAAGATGAAGATCTTGGATGTAAACCCGTTTATACTTAGTTTCTCATCTATCTAAAGGAGCTCGGCTTCTCTTAGTTTCATATCTTACAAATGAAACTTATATATTTGCAACATCTTGTAAATTAGGAGCCCTAGATTTTATAGTTTGCAAACCTTCCATTAAATAAGTGGGGCATCAGAGGCAAGATTTTGACAGGATTCAATACCCAAAAGGCACTTAATAAGCTAAGATGCCTCTTATGAGTAAGTCTCTTAAATAGTATACTGAGTTTGCTTCTAGTTGTGCTATTATTTTGTTTCTTTTGAAGTTTTCTACATCCATATAAAAATTACTCATTCTTTCAGATTTGATTATTACATTCAATAGCTATTGAACCCTAAAATCTAAATTACACTCCTACACATAAACCCATTTCAATTCAATGCAACGCCATCAAAACTTTCAAAAAAAAGGAGAACCCATATAAAAAAATGAAGTCAAAAATAAATAAATAATAAATAAATCACATCTTTACTTAAGTCCTGTGAGCCATTAGACCACTTGACTTCATATCTTACTCTAGATAACACTGCTATACACAAACCTATTTCAATTCAAGAAGATCACATCATATAATTTCAGCTAAACTTTTCAAAAAAAAAGAACCGAGAGAAAAAAATGAAAACTAAAATAAATAAATCACAACTTTTCCTATGTCTTGAGCTGTTGAACCACTTGGCTTCATATCTAATTCTAAATTATAAACTACCCTCATAGACACACATTCCAATTCACGACCAAAACACCATACAAATTCATCAAACCTTTCCAATATAAAGAACCCACATCAAAACCCGAAACCAAAAATAATAAATAACACAATTATTTAACTGTAAATGATTTTCATATATAGAAGCCCATTTCAATTCAAGACCAAAGTACCATACAAACACATCAAAATTTTTCCAAAAAAGAAAGAAAAAGATCCCGCATCAAAAACAAAAACCGATAACAACTACACAAATCGCAATTATCTAACTGTAACTTACCCTCATGCACACAATCCCATTTCAACTAAAAACCAAAACAACTAACAAATTCGTCTAACTTTCTAAAAAAAGAACCTGGATAAAAAAACGAAAGTGAAAATAAATAAATCACAGTACTACGTAAGTCTCGTAAGCATATTTAACTCCAAATTACCCTCCTATCACAGTCCCCTTTCAATTCAAAACCAAAAAAATATTCAAATTCATAAAAAATTCCCAGAAAAAAATCAGTTTAAAAAAAAAGGAAATCACAATCATCTAACTCGAAATTACCCTCCTATACACAAACCCAATTTAATTCTAGACCAAAACACCATACAAACTAATCAAACTTTCCAAAAAAAACTCACCCAGATAAAAAAAATAAAAAAGATTAAAAAAGAAAAGACAGAAGAAAATTTCACCCAAGTCTAGTGAGCCATTGAGACCTTTCAGCTTCGTCTTTGATCACAAAAAACCTTAGCAAAAGAGAGAAAATTAGAAACTCAATTCAATTGTAGACCAAAAGACCATACAAACTAATCAAATTTTCCAAAAAAAAAACCCACCCAGATAAAAAAAGTCAAAAAGAAAAAAAAAAGAATGAAAGAAAGAAATTTTCACCCAAGTCTGGTGAGCCATGACTTGAAACCTCTCAGCCTCATCTCTGATCACAAAAATTTCTAGCAAAAGGACATAGAAAGGTAAAAGGCAACTTATTTTTTAAAGAAAAAATGAAAACCTCACCAAATAAATTACAAATATTGGTTTTAAAGGGAAAAAGAAAAAAATTAAGCACAAAAAAAACCCTAACAAAAAAAAAAAACTCATTCTAAATGATAAAATGTGAGGACTCAAATCTCTAAGAAGGCTCTAACAAAATAGAAGCCAAAAATAAGACCCTAATAAAAGGGCATAGAAAACCTAATTTATAAAAAATAAAACCTTAATGAAATAAAAGTAATTCTAGAAACATCCCCTATGCTTTGATAGTTTGATACGCTAGATCTATTTGCACCCACATGCTCCCGACTGTCAAACCATTTGCTTAGATGGGTGCTTTTATAGTTTTAGTTGGTGCAACAGAGGTACCCATTTTGATAAGGGAACGACTGAGTTGAGTGCGGACCACTTATACACAGATGGGGATGTGGCGGCTTAGTTTTAAGCCACGTGGCACACATCTTTGATTAATGGATGGTGTTATAAAGTGGACATATTTGCAGGCAGCTTATGTGGCACGATATGGTTGACTGCACACATAGTAGGGTTCAAACATTGTAGCCAATCACCTCCTGCAACATAAGTTGCCGTCAAAATTGTCTAACAAAAATTGTTCACCGCTTATAATTTTTCGTAATTATAAAGGGTACCCTTAATCCATCCATAGTCACCACCAAGCCGGGTTAGGGCATATAAGCCGGCAAGAGAAAAAATTTGGGGTCTCAGTATTGGCCCATATCAGGTCCTATCTTTTGGGCAAATTATTTTGGAACATTTTAGAAAAAAAGGATTCAAAATGGAAAGTAGGGGGCTATTATACCTATTCAAGAAGTTTCAAGTAATTAGGACTACACGGATTTTTTTGGTCCAGCGCATGTGAACTGTCTCTTACATCTGAAAGTACAACAATGCCCTCGTATTTAAGGGGCAATCTAACTCAAAACCCTAAAACCAGCCGAGCTTTCTTCGTCTCTCTAAACGAAAAATTGGGCACCGACACAGTGTTTCACACACTCTAAACCCAGCAGAGCTTTCTTCATCTCTCCTGACGGAAAATTGGGCGTTGACACAAAGCATTTTACACAATGATTTTTTGGAGACGCATGGAATGGATGAACCCAACATTAATAATAATAAAAGAAAAAAAAAAATTATATAATTTTATTTTTAACGGTTCTGAAGTAAACAAGTCGATTGCTGGTTGGAAAAATTGATTTCATTGGAAATCGATCTCCGATCACATTAGACTTGATTTCTATTTGTTCAGCTCCACTGCAAAATCCCGTTTTGATTTGATCATTTTTTTGTTTTTATCTTCTGAGGTCTTCTTCTTCATCTGAAAGAAAACCTTAATGAATTAGAGAGAAAGAAAAGAAAAACCCACAAAAGTCCAAGAAGAAAGATGGGAACTGACGTAAGATGGAGATCTTGGACGACAACATTTGATTTTCTTGTTTCTGTGTTTACACTCTTTAATATGGGTGTCTTTTACTTGTTTAAGGTCATTAACCATTTGCTCCCAAAAGAACTATATATATATATAAGTGAAAGGAAAAAGAGAGTTTTATATTTCTTATTTTCGTTCTATCAAATGAAGCCAAAACAGCTTAGGTTAGCAAAGCCTTGGCTCAAAGCGCACAATAGCAAAACCCAGGATAGCAAAAGTCATACGTCTTACTTTTACTTTTTCTGAATGGGAAGAAGCGAATGAGAAGAAGCAGAAATAGAAAAGATGGGCTCAGGAACAAGCATCTTTGTGATTAGATGGATCAACTTTCTCACCATGGTGAGCTTTTCATCATCTTTATCAACTCCTTTTATTTATTTTTTTATTTATAGAAAAAGGTAAGTGTCCATAGTCTTCCTCATGTTGTTAGGACATTCTGAACTCCCCAAACATCTGATGTTGTTTGTTATTTCATTACTGCTTTCATATGGGTTTGGTTATTTCTCTTTTCAATAATTGCTCTTCCTTTATTTTTTCTCATTTATGGAGATTTTGTAGTAAATTTTCACCATAATTGAAAAGAGAAATAACCAAACCCATTTGAAAGCAGTAATGAAATAAATATCACAGTAGAAACATATCTTAATAAAAGAAGTAAACAGAAATTACTGAACAAACATGTACACTTACCTTTCTCTATAAATAAAAAAATAAATAAAAGGAGTTGATAAAGATGATGAAAAGCTCACCATGGTGAGAAAGTTGATCCATCTGATCACAAAGATGCTTGTTCCTAAGCCCATCGCTTCTATTTATGCTTTTCCTTTCACTTATATATATATATATATATATAACCCACCGAAGGGCACTGGGTTAGAATCGGAAGGGCACCGAAGGGTCCTATATATATATATATATATATATATATATATATATATATATATATATATATATATATATATATATATATAACTTACTACTATATAAAAGTGAAAATAGTTTTTGTCACATTTTGTAATATCAAAAATACCCTTTTAAAAATAGTTAAAGGACAGTACTTTCCTAATCTAAGTAAGCATCCCAACTAAAAGGGACTCCTGAGTTGTATGGGAGTTTGCCACGTGGTGCACTATCCCTCATGATTATATTTGAGATCACAATTGATCTCAATAAAACCACTCTTTTTCCGAGCCTAACTATGTATCACCTAAATCCATTTCCATCTTCCCTTTCTTCTCTTCTTACAAATATAATCAAAGAACACCCCTCCCCTCTTGAATTTTCTGTAACTCAAAAGAGATAGCAATAGCACTTTGGTGTTGTAAGATCAAGTAGGAGGAAATCAAAGTAGAATAAGGAACAAGAAAAATAATAATAGATGAAAGAACCCTCAACGCTTGACCCCAACCCGTGTCAGCCAGCCCAAACAGGTATCTCCCTAATCTTCGAATTTGCAATTGAACTGACTGAGCTTTAGAAAATTTTTACTTTATTTTTTTTAAAGGGAGAAATTCCTGCTTGGCTAATGTAATAATATATCCTACGACTGATCAACCCAAAACGGGTCTTATTTTGAATTGATCGATGACTATTTATTTCAATCTTCTACAAAATATATCTTGAGATCATGTTACACCATCAAACGAACCCGATTGTCCCGAAAAGAGAGTTCTACTCTAAACTACGGCTCTTAATAATAAGGGATAATTAGAGAAACATGCCTCAAAAACAAACTTGTTAGCAAAAAAGACCTGACCTCAAACGCTTTAGAAAAATCGTGCTTTCACGGATTTTGGAACTTCAGAAAACCATGAAAGCACCGTTTGTTCTAAAAACTTTAAAAAAAAAAACTGTGCTTTTACGATTTTCTGAAGCTCTAAAATTCGTGAAAGCACCATTTTTCTTGAGATCAGGTCTTTTTTGCTAAAAAGTTTGCTTTTAGGGCATTGTTTTCTAAAGTGCCCTAATAAAAATTATATAAGCTTCCATTCTTGTAGACACGTTTTCTGGTTGATGATCAATCCTTCTCTCTAGACGCCAACAACAGAGATTCAAAATTTCGATTATCGGTTGATCAACGTATCAGAAATTTAAAATTTAAGATAACACGTTTTGAATTTCAATGATTTAATGAAGAACCATTTTTTTTTTGCTCTTTATGATATGGGCTTCATTTGTTTTTCTTTAATTCATAATAACGTTTAACGTTTATGCGGGAATCCTATGAGACTTCTATCTAGGTATTGATTTTGCATCTTCTTTTGCGTGTAATTTAGTAGATTTTTGTATGTGATTTTCTGTTGTATTATGTGTGATTCAAGAAATTTCTATATGTGAGTTCCTGGGATATGATGATATTGGATTTATAATATGGATTGAATGGTTTCTGATTTCTTGGAATTTTCTGATTGTAATCTAATCTTTGTGTTGATCAAACTATTATGTTTGTGAGTTTTTTAATTCCAATGTTTATTAGTTGGTCATGCAAATTTGGCCAGAGTCAATTGTGGTTGTGATCAAACAGCCCCGCCCAATTGTTTAAGAATGATGCTTTAAAACCGAACCGCAATGATGTATATTAATGGATAAATAAATAAAACTTAGAAAAAATTAAAAATTAATTAAAATATTAAATAGGTGACCCTCGGTTCAAATCGACTGGTCTAAAAGAAAGTAGACAATGAACAGATTGAGTCGGGTCAAAATTTAGGTCTTCCCAATCTTTGGCCCTCAACCCGACCCATGGGTGCACACCAATTTAACTCGATGGTTGGGTTTGCGTGAATCCCCTGAAATATTGGGTCAGCTCATGTTGGGTTTGCGTGATCCAACCCGATCCCAATCTTTGGGTTTGCCTGACCCAAAGATCAGGATGGATACTTTCTTTCTGGCCTGGCCCAATGGGTTAAGCTTATGGCCTGACTCGTTAAAAAATAAAGTCATGATGGATCTAAAAGGCAACAAACCATCATGACCGTTGATAACCTCATCTAAATGACCAGGCAGTCAATGGCAAAGTTGGGATTGATATTTGCAACAGTTGAGCTAGACGTCCACTCAACCGCAGTCAAAATCCACTTAAGTAGGACCAAACTCTAACCATCAAACTGGTCATGCATAATAATTTGAAAGGTGTCTGTTTTGGCAACCCCAAGATCCATCCATTGCAACTAGGGTTTTGGAACGTGTGACTTTTTGAATCATCGGGGATTGAGACGTTCTCTGTCCCAACCTTTCACACAATGAATTATGACTTTTTGATATAACGCGATTCCATTAGATGGTTATATCTTGATTTCACGTGACACACATCCCAAAACGTGATTTTCTTCACTCCTGATGCTACTCTCATGATTATATTCATTGATGGGAGTCGATGTTAATTGAATTTTCGAAATTATACTTATTTGTTAGTTTTTATTTATAAATTTTATAAGTTATACTTAGTTGACAATATACGTTATATATATATATATATATATATATATATATATATATATATATATATATATATATATATATATATATATATATATATATAGCGGCCGCCCGGGCGCCGCCCAGCGATTTCCGGCCAAACATCTCCCAACTGACCGATCCCACCCAACGATTTTAAGAACATTGGCAGATAGAGATACATCAAAATAAAATTTAATTAAACCAAACAAATAACAACTCAAAATGAAATCAATCCAAAACACAATAAACTAAATTTAATTCAAAAAGTATATATCAAAATTTTCACCAATATCAAACATCTCTCCTAAACTCATCGAACCAAACAGATAACTTCTCTAAATACAAAAAGTATACATCTATTTTTTTTTTAATCTTCAAAGGCCTTTAATATCGTTTGCTTGGTTTCTTGTCAAGTTTATGATCCATGAATGCTGATAGTGACAACGACATGGATAACTTTTACAATTGTTAATCATCGTGTAGGTTCTTGTTCTCAAATTATACACTTCAACTTCCAATTCCGAATGTAGCGCTATAACTTTACTTAGTGTTAAAAAATAAATGATTGTTAATTTAACCTCCAACAGCATATCCTCTGCGGCCATATGGATCACATCTCTATCAAGCTCTATAGACATGGGAAATTTGTTTTCGAATTTATTGTGGTCAATAATGTGGATCACATGATCAACAACCATATAATATAATTGTGGTTGATCATCAAACCGTATGAAATTTTTTGTGTATTATGAAACAATGCATAAAATTTTGATGCTCTCCAAGAATAATCTCCTCATCACTCCAATCTTCTGTTTCAAGTTAGCTACTCACACAAATTTACACCAGCAGGAGTCATTTTTCATAAAATTACTCTATGGTGTTCTTGCTCACCCGCCGCTCCAAATACTATATCAGCATCAATATTATTAAAATTTTCGGGTATTTTCAGCCGTTGATACCTTTGTTCGGTTACTATGTTAAACTGATATAGCGTTCGGTCTTCTTGTATCAACAACCATTCTCTAATTTCGCTGAGAAATGTGACTCCTAGTAAATCTAATATATTTCTGAAGTTGTTTGTTCGTTGCATTGGATCAAATACTTCGACATTCTCCTCTGTCCATGCAGTGTTGATTAATAGATTATGGTTGAGAAAACCTACTTCCTGTTTTGAAGATCATGTAAATTAACAACACAAATATTAAAATTGACTAAGGACAATTTATTTTTAAAGGCTATACAAACAAAGAAAACTACTCATGGTATAAATAATATCTAGAGAGTACAGTATAAACAAAATGATTGGGCTAAGTGAGGTTTACCACTTAGAGCAAGTTTGTAAAGAAAGACCCGGGTTGTGTTCGAATGCATGGTGGATTCTTGCATTCGAATCAAAGTGGAGTCTAGGTGGCACCCATCCGATATGTATGGCCACATGACATGTGATTCCAAAACAATACTCATTTTGGGACCGTCCTCCATGTGGCATGTGATTTATAAAAAATATATAAATAAATTTGGGTGATCAAAGTGATGGATACCCCCACACATCTTGTGCATTTAATGTTTTTCCATTTGACCAGAGTTTGGACGGTGGATATGCATCGGATCATACCTAAAATTTTTGGTTGGTCCTTGATCATCTTTGGGCAAGTTATCATGAAACCCAATCCCTCAGATGGGTGCCACGTTGACTCCACCTGATTCGAATGCAATAATCTACCATGCATTCGAACCCATAACCGCGAGTTTCTTTTTACAAAATTGCTCTAAGTGGTAAACTTCACTCAACCCAATCATTTTGTTTATATTATAATCTCTAGATATTATCTATACCATGAGTAGGTTTCTCTATGTAGCTTTTAAAAATAAATTGTCCTTCAATTGTTGCTAATTTACATGATCTTCAAAACAGGAAGATGTAGGCTTTCTTAAACATAATCTATTAATTAACACTGCATGGACAGAGGAGGATGTCGAAGTATTTGATCCAATGCAACGAACAAACAACTTCAGAAATATATTAGCTTTACTAGGAGTCACATTTCTCAGTGAAATTAGAGAATGATTCTTGATACAAGAGGACTGGACGCTATACCTGTTTAATATAGTAACCGAACAAAGGTATCAACTGTCGAAAATACCCGAAGATTTTAATAATATTGATGCTGGTATAATATTTTGAGCAACGGGTGAGCAAAAACACTATAATGTAATTTTAGGAAGAATGACTCATACTGGTGTTAATCTGTGTGAGTGGTTACCTGGAGTAGAAGATTGGAGTGATGAGGAAATTATTCTTGGAGAGCATGAAAATTTTATGTATTGTTTGATAATACACAAAAAATCTCCTATGGTTTGATGATTGTTTTCAACACCAACTAAAGTGATTACTATGAGTTTATGAGAGATGTTGATATTAGTGGGAATTTTATTATATACTTTCTGAGTTAAATTTAGTTTATTTTGTTTTGGATTGATTACATTTTGAGGAGTTGCTATTTGTTTGGTTTGATTAAATTTTATTTTGAGGTATCTCTATCTGCCCAACAATCTTAAAATCGCCTAACGGGTTCGGGCCTATCCTCTGGGTTCAAAGATTGTAGTTTACTCGGACCATTCAACATTGAAATATTTATTGTCAAAGAAAGTTGCAAAGCCAAGGTTAATCTGGTGGATTTTACTTATCCAGGAATTCAACTTTGAGATCTGTGATAGAAAGAGAGTGGAAAATGTAGTTGTTGACCATCTGTCCCGAAGTGCCATTTCGATTGGAACCTATTTGTGATTCCTTTCCTGATGAACAACTTTTGGTAATAGAAGTGGTAACAATTAAAACTCCTTGGTATGCCAACATCGTCAATTGCTTTGTTACTGGACAAATTCCTTCACAATGGAATAAGACGATGAGCGCCAGAGGAAGAACATTCAAACATTTTGAATTTTTGCCACTCAAGAGCGCGTGGAGGACATTTCGGGGGGTATAATATTGCACTCACAATTCTACAAAGTGGATTTTATTGGCCTTCCATTTTTCAGGACGCATTGAAGCATTGCAAGGATTGTCTGTGCTGCCAAAAGTTGGACAATATTGCAAGAAGGGATATGCTGCTGAAACTGTTCTTAATTGTCAGTCTTTGATGTTTGGGGGATCGATTTCATGGGTCTGTTCCCTCCATCTTTTGGGTGTTTGTATATCGTAGCCGTTAACTACGTGTCAAAGTGGGTGGAGGCAATAGTCACCCGTTCTAATGACCACAAGGTGGTCGTCAATTTTCTCGAAGAAAATATTTTTAATCGGTTTGGGATACCACAGGCCATCATCCGTGATGGTGGATCTTATTTCTGCAATCGCTACTTTGCATCATTAATGAATAAATATGTTGTTACACTCAAAGTAGCAACGTTGTACCACCCACAGACAAGTGGCCAGGTTGAGGTATCCAACCAAGAAATTAAGCAGATTCTAGAGAAAACTGTACGACCAGACAAGAAAGATTGGTCTTTATGTCTGCCGGACACCTTATGGGCGTACAGGATGGCGTTTAAAACATCAATTTGAATGTCACCCTTTAGACTTGTGTTCGGAAAATCCTGCCACCTCCTGGTTGAGTTAGAACACAAAGCATTCTAAGCAATTAAAATATTTAACTTCGATATGCAATCAACAGGATCTAATCATCGATTACAATTAAACGAGTTAGATGAGCTGCGATACAATGCATATGAGAATGCACGACTCTATAAAGAAACGATCAAAGAAACTTCATGATCGACTGACCTCTAGAAAGGAATTCCACCTAGGACAAAAGGTTTGGTAGTTCAATTCCAAACTGAAATTTCACCCCGAAAAGTTGCGTTCACGATGGGAAGGACCATTTCAGGTCATCTCCATGTTGGCTTATGGTGCGATTGAAACAAGGGACCTGAAGGATAATTGATTGCTCAAAGTGAATGGACAACGACTCAAACCTATGATTGAACCATTAACCGAATTGTTCATTGAAGCAATTGACCTTGGTGATCCTCAAGTTTAAGAATGCATTTGGTCGAGCTGGCGACATTTAAACTCAGCTTTTCCTAAAAGGCAATCCAGTTACTTTGTATTGTATAAAAAAAACAGGAGTGTGTTTTGAATCGATCGATCCTTTGTGAAGCCGATCAATCGATTCCAAGGCGATAGGGTGATTCTAAGCACTGTATTTTCGATCAATTGGTTTCAATGCTTATGCTCGCGTGCTTGTGTGTTGCGATGAATTAAAATCGATCAATCCATCTTTTGAAATTCAATCGATCAATTTTAATGAGATTTGATGTCAATTCGTTTTCCATAATGGTCAACGTCACGTCTTTTCACTTCCTCGCGAAGCGTTGCACTCTTAATGTCGATTGATCGATTTCCCAAAATTGATCAATCAACTGACATCTTTCACTTGTCGAACGGTCACTGTTTCAAATCGATCGATTTCATAAGTCGATCGAGTGATTTGAAACAACGCGACTAAACAACTCGCTTGTTTTGCTTATTTAAGGACGAAATTCGGTCCTTTTTATTTCATTCTCTTCTTTTTCTTTCCTCGTAGTGTCGTTATCGCTCCGACATTCTTCCTATCCGATGGCTGCTTCCTCTTCTGCGGGTCCCATTGCACATCCTCACTGCCCACGTGGCACTCCGAAGGCCGAGCCCAAGACACTCTACAAAGATCGGTTCATCCACACCAAAGACTTCTTCGATGTGATTGCATTCCGAAATCTTCCAGAGGCTGTGCACACTCTAGCCTACGTTGATGCATTTCATCTTTATTCCCATATGACGCCGTTGCTGCTCGATGTGTACCCGCACCTTATCCGCCTCTTTTATCAGAACATAGATTGGGTGCCAGTGTCACGTTCACAAGCCCGAATCAACCATTTCAAAATCGGCATCGATGACTAAACTCAGCGTGTCCATGCGCAGGATCTGGCCGAGGCATTTGGGTTCAATCAACACAGGCCTTTGCCGCACCCGATTGGGCCTGCATTGATGTCACTCAAGATGAAGTGATCGCAGGGATGGCCCGTGGCATCATTGCTTTTGGGCACGCCACTACTTGGTCGGCGTTGCCCACGGATATTCTGTTGTGGGATAATATTCTCACAACCAATCTCTGCTTGCAGGGCAAAAAATCGCAGCGGATTGGCGATAGGGTGACGACACCATACACCGATTTCACTAACCCTGGCTCAATGCCGCTCAGTTGATGCACAATTCGATGTGGCGGTGCCACACTGACATCTCTCTACACTGACACAATGATCATGTGGTGCTGTACTTCCTGCATTTCATGATGTGCCTCCAACACTTCGAGTTCCCGATCTATCAAGATGAGGAGGGGGGTAATATGGAATTTCACCCATTCGAGTTGAAATTGGGGAATAAGAGCCTCAACGCCATCGCTAAAACGAGGCATGTAGAGCATCTTGCCGTCGCTGCTGCTGCTCCACCTCCACCGCCACTAAACCCCGCTGAACGTCAACGTCGCGGTGTTCATCAGTCGCAACCCGAGGAGCTTGCTCCGGATTTTAACTTTCAGATCTCTTTCTCACGGCTTCAGGCACAAATCGACGGGTTTCAGAGGATGCAACGGTCACATCATTCCCTTCTAATGCAAATGATTCATCGAATGTGGCCCAATGATGCTAATAAAATGATCGCCCGCTCCATGAAAGCCGAGGATAGGAGCAATGAGGAATAGATAGGATTTTATTTTCTTTATTTTATCTTTGTAATTTTCTTTTCATTAGTTTGTCTTTAAATTTAATAAAAATTATGTGTTGTGTTTCACCTTTTGTGTTGAGTTTTAAAATTTAGTGTTATGTGTTGCCTTCAATCGGTGCATGTTCGATCGATCGACACTCTTAATCGATCGATCGAATCCATGCTATTTTCTGCACACTTATTCGCAGGTTGAATTCCATTGATCGATTATCTGAATCGATCGATCGATTCCCTGTTGTTCTCTATTAGGTTGTTCACATGTTGAAATCGACCAATTGATTTTCATAAATTGAGAAAATCGATCGATCGATTCTCATAAATTGATTGATCAATTATAGACTGTGACTTTTTCAAATTTGTTCGACCGTTCTCGGGTCTTATTCAATCGATCGATTCAACTTAATCGATCGATCGATTCTGGCCGATCACGTGGGCGGTCACACAAATTTTAGAGGCTCCATGTGAATTTCTTGGGATTTTTCTTTCTTCTTTCTTTCTCCTCTCTTGCTCTACCTTCTAATTATCATGACTGGCATTCGCTTCCGCACTCGCACTGTACGAAAGTTGATGAAAGAACCAGCATGGAAGGAGGCAAGGCATTCTGCTCCTTCAAACGTCAATGATCTCACTAACGTTGAGATCATCGATCTTGAGACGCCCTTGCTTCCTCTAGCAGTCCCTGTTCCCACGCAAGCCCCCTCTCTAAACCCTACCGTGGTATGCGATGTGTTAGTACCGGTACCGAAGCCTGAACCGATTGAAGGAGGGGATGTTTGGGATGATTTAGATTTTTTTTTTTTAAGGAATTTGTTTCCCTTTTTTGTTTTATGTTTTAAGTGGTTAGGTTTAGTTCATAGTTTGCTTTCAATAAGTGTAATAACAGTTTTAAAAATTAATGAAATTTTAGTTATTTATGTTGTACTTGCATTGTTCTAAAATTTTCCCACTGGTGCTATATATTATATCTCTCTTGTGCACATTCATTTTTCCATCTTTTGTGGCAAAGAATAATTACTGCAGGTTTGAGGGAGAACTCTAATAGTTGTACATTCTACAATATCATCAGAAACAATGAGGACATTGTTACTTTCAGGTTTGGGGGTATCTTATGGTTATTTCATGGTCTATATTTTGATTCCCTTAAATTTCAATTAAAAAAAAATTGTTTTGTTTTACTTGTTTAGTTTTGTATAGTTGTTTTTTGTTTTGATTTGGCTTTAATTTTTGTAAGTTAATCATTACATGCAAGAGAAACTTTAATAAAATTTGATTCCAAACATAGTTACCATCATCCTTAAAGGAGTTCATAAATCAATGATAGGATGTAGTTGATAATCATGCTTAGATAAATTGTGCACTGTACCAAAACTGAGCTTTTGAAACTATAAATTGCTTTGAATTGCATAATTTAGATTTTAGTTTCAAAAATCATAAACCAGTGAGCTTTTCAGCCATTCCTAGTCATTGAGAGAGGACAATTCTGAATGTTGCCAATTTTCCTTTGAACTTCTTGCGTGAAACTGAAATCTCATACTTTGTTATTCGAATCCATGACTACAATTGTGTCATCTGTTATTCTAAGAATTGCTTATCATGAGTATTGACACAATATGGCAGCATTACTAGTGAAACTTGGAAATGAGAGGAGGCTTTCTTTTGATAAGTCTAAGCCATAAAAGCCAAAATCCCTTATACTTTACCTTTTGAACCCATAGTTGAAGCCTGCAGCTAAATTTCTTTGTACCCAAATCAAATTACCCATAACCAAATTAATACTATGAAATTCTTAGTCTTTTACCCTTATACTTCTGAGAATTTAGAACAAAAGGAAATAGGAGGGCTGAAGGGTGTGAAAAGTGAAAGATAGGAATGTTCTAAAAAGGGGTACTTCTGAAAAAAAAGAAGCAAAAAAGGCTTCCAAACGTTTGAAAAGATTGAAAAAGAAGTCAAGAGAATAAATGAAGAGGGATATCAAAAGATGAAAAGAAAAAGAAAAGAACTATAAATATGAGAAATTGGGAACAAGAGATCCAACTTTTTGGATCCTTATTGAAAAAGAAAAGAAAAAAAATGAAGAAGAATAAGTTAGAGTAAAGCTGAATTCTTAGAAATTTTGAACCCTTAACCTTTCTTTGGAACTTTAACCCAAGCCCCATTACAAGCCAATTAAAGACCTCTTTGATCCAAGAATCACCACAGTAAGAGCCTAGTAAAGATATTTCTTGTAAGTACTATGGAATTATGATAACACGAAAGTGGAATAAATGGATTATCTTTCCATGAGATTTATTTTTCAAGTATCCTTTCATTATTCATCATATGCATCATATTGTGAGAACCTAACAGCATCAACATCTTTTGAGAGTATGCCACAATGAGAATTGCATGAAAATATTTTTTAAATCTCCAATTTGGAAAAATTTATAATGAATAGAATTCTATCATTGGTATGTACACACTACACACTTTGCATGAGTTGAAACTGTTGAGAATCTGATGAAGGATAACTGATAGGATGGAAAGAAACTTATAGATGGAATCATATTTTTGAAAAAAAATTGCAATCATGTTGTGAATAGCTATTGTATTTAAGTATTTTGAAAAAAAAAAAAAAAAATTTCAAAAAAGAGATTTGACGTTTGTAGGTACCTTTACTGAAAATCTTCAAGAGACACAACTAGGGATCATCTAGGGGTTTAAAGGCTTGTTGCATATGTTAACTGCAATCGTGCTCCCTACAAAAGTGACATTTATTGTTTTTTTTAGGATGCTAGTTTAAGTTTTCTGTCTTCTTTATTATTCTCTTTGCTCGAGGACTAGCAAAGTGTAGGTTTGGGGGTGTGATAAGTGTCGAAATATGATCATATTTCACATCCTATGATGTGCATTTAGCTATCCGATGAAAGCAACCTGACAACTTTTGTGAAATTTTGATGGTTTCAGGTAATTTTGACCGTTGAATGCATTCAATGGCATAAAAGAGTGCAAAGACAATAAACATTGGAACATAGAACCAAGGAACCATCAGGCACAGGAATCTGTGAAAAATCGATCGATCGAATCTCAGCTCGATCGACCGAAGCTGAAAAGGTCGTCAGAAGAACTTGAAAAGATTGTCAACTCGATAAACTCGTCAGAAGAACCTGTTCAAAATCGATGGATAGCTGAAAAGGTCGTCAGAAGAACTTGAAAAGATTGTCAACTCGATAAACTCGTCAGAAGAACCTATTCAAAATCGATGGATCAAAAATTTGAAATCGATCGATTGACTTAAAGAGATTCAAATATGGAAAAGATTTTGCTTAGAATCGATCGATCGAAATTTGGAGTCGATCGATTGATTCTAAATGTTTAGGGTTTCGACCCAAGGCTAATTGAAAGGAAAATAATAATTAAGGCCGACTATCTTTTTCATTAGCTTTTAGTCTTCTTTAGTTGTTAGCATTCTCTTTTCCCTTAACCTTTTCTTATTCAATAGTTGTAAGGTTCATAATCTTTTCCTTAAAGATTCAACGATTAATATTGAAGTATTATGTTGGCGATATCGGATCTGTGTTTTATACGTAGATCGAAGATGAGGGGCTAACTCTCTTATTCAAGAAGAAAACGAACCCTAGATGAGTAAATGATTCCCCTTTAGTTTTTCATTCTTCATTTCAATTTTGAATCATAGGATAGGGCTAAGTTATTCTCATTGAATACTAGTTTCTCTTTTAAATCCGTCTATACTCATTCATCTTGTAGATCTGTGAGCGTAGAAAGATTATCTCAAAACCTGGATTAATCTTGTAGATTAATATAGGATGCCCTATGATTGATTGACTTGTTATGATTGTTTATTCATGATCTGTTATAACTTGTGCACGACTCATATCATTCGTGAATGCATCGTTGTAACTAGGATAATGTATGCGTGAATCCACGATCATATTATTTTCAACTTGTTTTGCTTGTAGTGAAACAAGGGTACATGATTGTTAGTTAAAATTTGATTTAATTGAAGGGAGGGAATTTACGAATCTATGGTGTAGCTATATCGTTGAATATTGTCGATGGCATCCTAATTTATTCCAAGTCTAAAGAAGAACACACCGAGCACTTGAGGATAGTCTTACAAACTCTTTTGGACCACCAGTTGTTTGCGAAGACAAGTAAATGTGAATTCTGCATGCATGAAGTCACAAGATTTCTGATGCTTGTAGAGGTTTTCTCAAAGATCTCTGGACCACTTACCGAACTGACTATGAAGAATGCAAGATTCAATTGAAGAGCTTTCTCGAATTGAAGAAAAGGTTAACTACTGCACCTATTCTAGTGATACCTTCTGGCAGTGATGACTTTAATAGAAAGGTAAATTACTAACTATGCAGATATATCAGATTTAAAAGATATTAGGGTTTAATTAGTTTTAAATGAAACAAGAATATAAGTTCACTGTTTTAATAGAAGGGTAAATTACTAACTATGTAAATATATCAGATCTACAAGATATTAGGGTTTAATTAGTTTTAAATAAAACAAGAATAGAGGGGATTAATGGGTACCACTTGTTGAAGCTTGAACGGTTGATCTGCGGTGGTTTGGGTTGAAGAGATCGATGCCCAAAGCGTCAGATTTATAGAGATTTATAAAAAGAGGGTGGGTTTCGATGTAGAGCCCTAACATCATGCACAATGTGGTACATCATCTAATACCGTTAAAATAGTCAACATAGGTTGAGTTGTTACACTTTCCTCTAAGAATCTAGAGATTTAGTCGTTTGATTTGTGGTTCAGTTGCCATCAAATAAAAAACCTTAACTAGATCGAAGCTCATATGAATTGCTTCAATTTGCTCTATGTTCTTTCATCATATCAACTGCTCATTTGATCTCCCTAATGCTTACCTTCTTCTGTAGAGAGAATCTCTCTTCTCTCCCTATAGAGAAGGATGTGTCGCCCTCACGAGTTCGTGAAAGCTTATTTTGGTCATCTCAATCCGAGAAGGTATCATAATTTACTCCTTTCTTGGTTTTTTTTTGTACTTGGATTCTTCATTTGTTGTTGAACGAGATTTCATGATTGAGGTTCTATCGGTTATGGTTTGGATTTCATTAATATTCTTTCGATGCCGTCAATCGTAGTACTTTTATTTAATTTCCTTTTTTCTATTTGAGCGAGTTATTGGATTATTTTATATGAAGCATTAGATTTTCAGAACCTACAGGAATTTTAGGTTAGAACACTTGTGTATGAAGAGTATAGTTGAAACGATGATAGGACTTAGGAGAGTGATATATGTTGGAAAATATGAGAAATGTTGACCCGAAATAATACGCTGAACCGACCCAAATGTCGTTGTCTTTTATCAATATTTTCCCCCACCACTTAGTGCAAGTGGTCACCAACAGGTTACCGGTAAACTGGTTCCAGGATACAATGAACCGACTGTGTATTCTTGTGATGGATTTGGCGAATCCGATCATGTTATCCAAATACCAAATATTGCAAGAACACTCTGATTAAGACCTTTAAAGACTTAACCAAAGAGAAGGATGGAGACTCTATTGTAGTGAAAATAATGATTTTAGATTCCTTAAATAGAAAATCAAGTAGCAGCCCTTTATAAAAGACACATCACTTTAAAATACACTTCTTTTGAAAAGGCACACCACTTTGGAAAGACATGTCTTTTGAAATGACACAAGTTTGAAAAGACCTCTTTGGAAAAGACACAGTTTAATATTTATTTATTTATTATTTTTATTGAATGGTTAGAAAATGAGTACCTTTATTTCCACCCACAAAATCTTTGAGTTCACCCACATAAGCGGGTGCACGCCATTTGAAAACTGATTCTTTATTTCCACTCACATATTCAATTTATTTTTGAACGTTTCAATACACCCACTGTTTTCTTTTTCTGCACACCTACTTCATCTTCCCTGTCGCTTCTTCTCGCGCGACATGTTATTTGAACTCGGTCCCTCCGAAGCCCTCAGAAACCGTATGAATCCCTCTAAAACCCCTTGAAACTGCAACTTGAGAAAGGACGAAGAAGGGATAAGAAGGACGAAGACCCTCTGAAATCGTCTTGTTAGGGTTTGTGGGGCAACGCCAATCAACGCTTTGCTTATTCTCTTCTCTGCGCTCCCTCTAAAACCATTTGTAGAATCTGAGTGAACTCTCGTCTTTATTAGATGCATAAGAAGGGACAAGAGAAGAAGAGAGAGAGGAAGTAGAGAGAATGGTAGAAGCGAGGTTTGAAGTGGGTGAAGATGAGATAGTAGAGGAAGGGACCGAAAAAGAAGATAGTGGAAGGAGAATTGAGGACGGGAGTGTGGTAGAAGGGACGGTGGAAGAAATTAGTGGAGAGGGGAGAGTGGAAGATGTGACAATAGAGGGGAGGGTGGAAGGTTGGAAGAGGGGAGTGTGGCATGCGTCATCGGGGAGAGGAGTGAGGTAGAAGGGATTAGGGAGGGGAGTGTGGTAGAAGGGACGGTGGAAGAAATTAGTGGAGAGGGGAGAGTGGAAGATGTGACAATAGAAGGGAGCGTGGAAGGTTGGAAGAGGGGAGTGTGGCATGCGTCATCGGGGACAGGAGTGAGGCAGAAGGGATTAGGGAAGGGAGTGTGGGAGAGAGTGGAAGTGGAAGGGAGTCGAAGAAAGAGTAGAAGTGGGTAAAGGTGAGAGAGTTGAAGAGATGGTAGAAAATAGGTTGCATTTATGTTTTTCATTTAAATGATGTATATATAGTTACATTTTTTTACTAAATTTGTTGTTGGTTGATGTAGGATTGAGGTACGCTTCGTTGCATACAACATTCAGCGAAACATGATGCTTTGACCCTTCGTTAAAATGTCTCGCAAGTTTAAAAGTAGAATTAAGATGGCTGGGTTGGTTGTTGGTAAGAGTTGCATTCAGGACGATAAATCATGTTTTAGTATCTTCTTGGTTGAGAGATGAATACATTTCACTTTATTATCGGTGAGATGATTATCACTCTCGACAACGTGAAGCATCTCATTGGCCTACTTGTAGTAAGAAAGACAACTGTTGCAAATCCTTGCAGTACCCCCGAATTGGTGCCCACCTGTGCTCAAGCATTTGGTATGATGTTGACGATGTGATCGAAGAATTGAATCAACAAAGGATGCAAGGGGAAAACTTTTCGCTTGGAATGGTTGCGTGCCTGTTTGAGCAAGATACCTGATGATGCATATGATGATCAAATTGACTATGCTGCAAGGGGATACATTCTTTATCTACTAGGCTGTACAATCCTTGCCTATAAATCAGACAGTATGGTGTCGACTCAGTACGTAAGGTTGTTGGTCGTTCTGAAGACAGTTGGGGACTATGCATGGGGAGCAGCTGCACTCGCTTATCTTTATAGGCAGCTGGACATCGCATTATGAAAGAAGGTCGCGCAAATTTTGGGGCTGCTTATGTTGGTTGAGGTATATTAAATTGCCATAGCAATGTCTTACTAAATTGCCTTATAATATTTAATAAGTAGTTGACGTATGTTGCTATTAAACTATATGTTGTGTATTTTCAGGCATGGAGCTACGAGGGTCAAGTTCTTGAGTGTCCAATGCTTTGACGAATGCCTTTTGATAAACTACCTTTGGTCTTTAGATGACAACAACCTTTAAGCCACCCGTGCATCCTTAATCAAAATTAGTTCTATGTGAAGCGTTCAAAGACTTGCGAATGGATCAGGTAAGATATATGTCACTGAACCTATATACACATTGCATTATAATTGTAATATCTCTCTCGTATGCTCTTATATGGTATAGACTATCTAGGATCCATATTTTAAGATTAGATCGGAATACTCGGTTCCTCCAACTGCATTTTGCACTGGATGCATGTTCTGTTTTGACATCATTTAGTATTCCCCCGCCACCACTAGCACCTGTAGAAGGTAGCATTAGAGGGAGAACTGCAAGGACGTATATAGTATATTACCAAGCTGCTCCTAAGAACTTTGAACGCCATCACAATCACCAATTATCTGTAGATGATTGTGGTTCTCAAACCTTTAGTGGGGCCACGGTGGAGGGTTATATGGAGTGATATAAGAAGTTCTCATTTGTACCTCGTGGACCCCAACCATCGCAGAAGCTTGAGGCCATCCCAAATTAGAGATGATGTCAATGAAGATTCAGAGGAATGAGTATGTATTGTGTTAATATGATATCTCTCATTTATGAGTGCTACGTTATATGAATTATATATTAACTCACTCTCATTTTGAATGCAGTGACATCACAGAGATAGGGCATTGATGCTATTAGAGGATTCGCTAGCTACGGTTGTAAATCAAGACATTGGGAATGTGATCAAGGTACAGAAGAGGGTACTCGATGAAATTCGATTTGACTGTTTGTCATTCTCAAAGGCTGCTACTACAAGTAGGAGAGTGAATGCATCCACCGTCGCTGATACTACGAGTCGAATAGTCAAAGCTGCCACAACAGGACACTGGAATCCGCCACGTGCGAAGACAAAAACTCAATTGAAGAGAAATAAGTGATATGGAGAGGATGGAGAGTTGTTTTAAGAATCTTTTCAAACAATGTTTACATGTTGGTATATGTGCATAGTCTAATTGGGTTTGAAACTTGATGGGAGAGTTTTTTTTGTATATGTATTTCATAGACTTGTTTCTCTGAGCACTTGGGTTTAACGATGGGAGAGTTTTTGTACAGTCTAATTTGGTTTAACACCTTCAAAATATATAAGGTTTTGTTTGTATATGTATTTCTTAGACTTGTTTGTCTGAGCACTTGGAAATGCGAATGCTTCATCTTGAAATGCTTTATTTGCTTCGTCTTCAAATGCTTTCTTGAAATGTGACCATTTCTTTTAAATGCTTTGTAGGCTTCAAATGCTTCAAATGGGTGGCGAAATTGAACATAAAAAGATTTATGCACACACATTTGCACTTGGGATGTTAGCAAATTGAATTTGGGTTATAGCCAATTTGGAGAGTATTTGCTAATATAAGTTTTCTGGTGGGATTAGAGATGAGGTGGATAGTGAGAGAGAGGGTGGTGAGGTGAATTTGGGGTGGTTAGTTGAAGTTGGGGTGCTGAGGTGAAGTTGGTGAGTGAAGCAGTTGGAGAAGGAAAGAAAAAGAGAGTGGGTGTATATAGCATATAAAAAAGGTGGGTGCTTGCTAAAAGGTGGGTGCATTTAAAAAAAAGCAGAATTCACAGTGGTGAGTTTGCCCCTTGATGGTCGGTACCCACTGTCAATAATTAATCCTGACAGCGAGCACCCACCATCTGTTGAAAAACCTATGTCCTGACTGTGGGTACCCTCTGTCAGTCTTGCATATTTGACAACAGGCACCCACCGTCAAAGGGCAAAGCTGTGATAGTTGCTCACAGGTGTTCGTTGCTGATCATCTGACAGTGGATGCACGCTGTCAACTTTGCATATATGGGAGCATACACTCATCGTCAAGGGGAAAACTTGGGTGACCTGCTCAGAGGAAAACCTTGCTGATCTTCTGATGGTGGGTTCTTGCTGTCAACTCTGCATATATGACAGCAGGCCGTCACCGTCAGGAGGAAAATCTTGGAGACAACATTACAACACTCTGATGGTGGGTGCCTGCTGCGAGACATACAATTATGACAATATGCACCCACCGTCAGAGTGCTAACCTGTGAGTTTGGCTCAAAGGAGCTTTTTACTGATGGCCTGATGGTGGGAGCCTGCTATCAAACCTACATTTGTGACAGTGGGTACCCACCGTCAGAGGGAAAATTCCTAATATTGCTCACAGGACCTTTTTATTGATGGTCTTACAGTCGGGGCGTGCTACCAAAATTTAGATTGGTGACAACGTCAGGGGGAAAATTTCTAATACTGCTCATGACCTTTTAATGATGGTCTGACGGTTGGAGCTTGCCACCAAAATTTAGATTGGTGACAGTGGCTACCCACCGTCAGGGGGGAAATTCACTGATACTGCTCACAGAACTTTTGTACTGATGCCCTGACGGTGGGAGCCTGCTGCCAGACCTACATTGGTGACAACGGGAACCCACCATCAGGGTGCAAACTCGCACATGTGAGTTCTGTTTTTTTTTTTTACACCCACCTTTTTTTTGCCTCCAACTGCTGCACTCACCCATTTTATCCACTCTCTTTTTTATACACCCACTCTCAGTAATAGGGTATGTCGCCCACCTACGTTGGTGACAACACTTTTTTCATCTTTTTTTTTTTGTTTAAATATACCCACCTTATTGTTATCTTATGATCTTATAATATAAAAGTTGGTTCAAAAGCTTTTGATCATTATGATCCTATGATCAATTTTTTGTGTTAGCTATGTCATCAATATGCATCTGATGACCTGATGGTGGGTGCGCACTGTCATGTCATTTTATTAGCATTTATGTTACATGTTAGCATATCTGTAGCCACATTAGCAAAACAAAATGACAACTTCAACATAAAAATTTCTTTTGTATTCATAATAACATTTATGTAGCCATACCAGTTACACAAAAAAATGCTGACATGATCATAATAATTTCACCATTTAATTGTAATGTATTGTGTCCTAACCGAAAAGAAAGGAAAAACATAACCTTTGTACCCTTGTCATATGTACCCATGCTGGTTTTAAAAAAAATTGCTAGCATGATCATCGGTATATACGTTACCCCAATAAAAAAATAATTGAATTCCTTCCATCCATCGATTAATCGAGGTCAATGATTTGATAATCTTCGGTGATAACTTTGTCATCATCATTGAGAGAGTTGAAATTGTTAGTTCGTTCCACAAACTGTGACTGCCAGCCTGCTGCACAATCATCTCAGTATCGCTTCCATATAGCCATCGGTGATGGCATGGGATTATCTTCAATGAAAGAGACTGACACGTAGTGACAACCGTTCCCGTGAGCAATGGAAATGACTTTTGTCCACAATGGGAAAAAAGACACAACTGGGTGCTAAGAAGGACTAAAAGGATACGATAGCAAGACGCTATTAGGTATCCCATGTTCGGCAAAATCATCCAATAGGCACTGTGAGCATGATCAGTGAAGCAATTAAGGATGTCATGTATAGGATGCAATCATTATTCGGTGTTAAAAGTAAATACTTCTTTGCGCAGGACGTTAACTCGACAGTCAAATCTCTTCGCACTAACTTCCATCCATCGTAGCCCATCCCTAACAAGTGTCCAACAACTCTAATTCCATAGTGCCCATCTGCCGTGACTTCCATGATATAAGATATAATAGGGTAGACAAACACAAGGAGTGACTTTAGATACAGTTTCATTTTGAGGCTTTGTTGAAGCTTCGGAACTTCCATGACTGTAGCCTTTTTCCCTTTCTCGGAGCGTACACATTCCTTGGTGGCCTTCTCCTTTGTCTTAGCCTTCACAGTAACTTCTTTCATGACGTGCTCAAACCTGAATTTATTTCTTTTCGACGAGGTATCACGTTTACGCTTGTTCCCCTTTCCCTTAGGCCTACCATGTTTGCTCTGAGACAACTTCTGCTCGACCATATAAGTCGTAGCGGGGTCTGCCACCTCATGTAACTGTCTATAAATTTGGTCCTGAACAATAGGGTCGAACCTTTCGTATCGGTCGTTTATGTGACAAAAACATTCTCGAACGACAGATTTCAGGTGATACAGTTTCTGCCACCGTGGATGAATGGAATCTAGAGGAATTTTATCACCAGCTAATAGCCATGAAGACAGTTCATGCTCGCATGGAAGGCCAAGTGTTGTGCGCCTTATATGCATGTACTGAGATTCCATAACAGGTTGCGTCTCAACTGTGACCTTGTTTGCTTCTATAATTTCCAATGCAACTCTAGACATGTAACCCACTATGAGCTCGTAGAAGTGGGCGCAATAATGATGCCCCCTCTTCAATTTACTTTCCTTGAACGAAGCTTGTATCTGTATATGCTGCAGCTCGACGACGCCATCAATCTTCTCCCATGATTGCAAGAGGTCAACAATGGAAGATCTCAACTCCCGCTTGATCTAAGTATGCGCGCTCTCGGCTCAGTTACAAGCTATATTACCGAAATGCATATGCTCGTCTGTCCATGCTGAAATAAAATTTTCCTTGTAGGGCTTTAACCAAGTCGCATATAGATATTGGAGAATATCCTGGTAATCCACATACCTATGGACCATGGTACCTACTGTGGCTTTGTAATCCTCTACCGATGAACTGTATATAACACGATTCCATTCATGGTAGAAGGCATCTCACTCTTCTGTTGTATCAAAAACTTTCCTGCAGTTCTTTAGCACACCCGTGTTGATGTGCCATACATATAAAATGTGTTTCGCATCCGGAAAAACCACCTCGATTACATTTATGAGTATCTGCTCTCGATCGGTCACAAATAGTGACAGAGGCTCACCACCCTTGAAAAGAGATTTGAAAGACTCTAAAACCCACACGTAAGCATTCTCTTTCTCGAATGACATGAATGCAAAGCTAACATAGAAGTTTTTTTGGGTTGAGGGCACTTCGATGATGCTCAAGATCGGAAGTTCATACTTGTAGGTACTTTTCTGTTACTCGCATGAGTATCATCAATCATTTGTTAGTTTGATTTAATCTATGACATTCACTTTATCTGTAGAGTACATTCTTGAAGCCTTTAGTTAGTACATGTGAAATTGTCACGAGGTTGGAGTCTTTGATTAGTACATGTGAAATTGTCAAACAAACATTTTTTTGAGTTTATGTATTTCTGCACTCTTTATTTTATTTTTTTATTATTCAGATTCTTCTTCGTAAGAATCTTCGACAAAGGTTCCTTTTTGTAATTCTTCATTCTCTATGATTCTTATTTTATTTTATTGTTCTGAAGGAGTTTTAAAATTCAGGTATTCATCAACTTATAACTTGAATAAGCTAAGTTTGTTAGCAAGTTTCTTATGGTCCAAAAGCCTAAACAGTTGTCCCTTGCTGACTTGTATACTCCATTGGGTATTCAACAAGAAGATTCACTTTGTAATTAATTTTAAATATGATTTTCAAAGGAGTGAAAAAGGGCCCTGCGACATACTTCACTTGGTCATAAAGCATTAGTAAGATTCCAATTTGAGTTTTTGACTAATTAAACAAAAAACATCCCTCCCATTTGTTCCCATGTTCATCGAATACATAACAGTAATTATGTCAACGTACCATCAATGTTGCTGCATATATTTATGAATTTATGCAGGTAACAAACTATCACTAGATCCTACACAGTGAACATGTTCAATAAATAAGATTTGTCTCATTGTTTCTGTTGTTTAGATAATTTATTAAATAGTTTGCTATTTTGGGCAGCTTTGCATGATTATGATAGTGCAGGAAAAAAGAAGCTCTCAAAGGCAAAGGTTTGGGTCAAATCATGGATGAATTTAAGGAGCTACAGGAATTTAAGCCTGTTGGGGATGACTTCGAAACAAGTATTTGGTAAGGTAAATGTCTCTCATACCAATTAGCATGTGAATCTGTTTTTCTCCAGTTCTCTGCTCTTAAAAAAAAACAGAAGTTTGTTATTGATAATTTGGTGTCTAATCTTGTCGAACTGATTTGGGTTTAATAAATAACGCAAAATTTTGGCTGCCCCTACATGTACCCAATCAGTGATCATATCCGTTCCAATCTATACTGTGGCTCTTTAAAAAACTGTTACTCCCACGCCCTGTCCTAAGCATATGCCTCTTATGCTTTGTTTGATTAAATGGGACTCACTTAAGCATATGAAGGAAGGGAGCAACACTACGAACATGATGTCCGTGAATGCTGACAAAGACCACCTGACCTTTATATTTAATAATCATACCAACACACTACAAGGACAAGAACAAGTGGGTTGTTATGCTTCGAATCAGACATGTATCATAATTAATTATTTAAAATTGGTCAGTCTTTTCTCGCCCAATTGATCCAGAAGGGTCGCTTCTAAGTGACAGCAGAGGCCTATAAATCTTGCCCAATTTGTCATTCTTCATGGCTATGCACAGGTCATCGCTTATGTTGGTGGCAGAAATGACATTGATATGAGGGGTATGAGGGCCAGCCTTAGCAAAAATGTCCAAACATGTAACGTACTGAAATTCCGAACATTGGTACACCCAATTAAGTGTTTGTGTCTAACAAGGTATACGCTACACGCCTTGGAATTTCGAAACATTTTATTTTAAAGATATACATCTTGGTGTAAAAGGTTCTTATATATATTTGCGTGAATAGTTACACAAGCCACGTGATGACACAATGGTTAGAAGCTTGGTTCGTAAGCAAGAGGTCTAGGGATCAAACTTTGTTGAGTGAATTTTAGACCTTATTTTTGGACCTTGTGATAAAGGCCTATACATCGATTCTCGGGGTGCCCACTTAACACTGATTAAACTCCCGTAAGTAATAAAGAGAAGACACTTACGCTGAAACCCAAATTACAAACTTCCGAGAATTCTATTTGAGAATAAGAGCTGAGAGAGAGAACCTCCATTTCTCCTCATTTCTCCCTTTTAGAAAAGCCCTAGCCATCATCTCACTTCTCAAATCCTTCTTCTTCACTCAAGAAGATCTTTGGTCTGTTTTGTACCTTGAGAAACTTTGATCGTTGATACCATTAAGATCGAAGAGAGGAAGAGATTGAACCATAGGACGAACGAGAAGTTTAGGCGCCGATCTCCTTTGACGTCTGCTATCGTAGACTCTGCATGCACAACTTAGGAAGGTAAAATTTATGGCTTAGTTGTATGAAATTCGTTTCAGACTTAGTTGAGGTTTATTGGGATTGAATTCAAAATTTTGCGGGATTTCGAGTTACGAGATAGTGCAGTTTCGCACTATCTCACTCGAGCGCGATTGACACTTTGCTCGAGTGAGATCCCCTCAGAAGCAAGCCAAAAATGTTATGGCAAAACTCGCTCGTGCGATTTTGGGTTGTCGCTCGAGCGAGGTAGTGAATACATTACAAGTCGTTGGAGTGATTTGGGAAGTCGCTCGAGCGAATCAGAATGAATTTGGCACCCTTTTCGGTAGAACTTGAGAAATTTTGAATTGTTATAATCATGGTCAGTCACTGACCCACCGCTTGTGAATGTGATATAGAATGAGAACCGGAGGCCGTCAATTAGGACCATTTCATTGCCTTCTCACGACACTAAAATTGAGGTAGGGGAGTTTCACTGCACAACTATATTTTGGACTTTGATTCATAGATCTTAATGATGTAATTGAATTGAAATGTGATCATGAGAAACTAAATTAGAATTTGTTAAATATGACCACATTTAACATTTGAAATCTTTGAATTACTGATTTGCAAATGAATCCTTTGAAATATCGAACCCTTTTGGATCAAATACCGATGTGAACATTGAACCTTTAAACTTTGAAATTTGGAACAGAAATGAGAATTATTTATGAATTAATAACACTCTATTACATATTAAAACTTGCATTTGATTTGAGGTTCATATGAACGAATCTTGTGCTTCGGCACTTTTGGACCGTTTTGACGATATTTGAACCACACAAGTATCTCTCACAATGCAGGGGCTTGGACACTTAGAAAATTATTCATTGAACGACGATGGTTAGGAGGGATTCTCATCGGTTATCGGCTCTAAACGCTATATTCGCGTTGGAGATTTTGAAGTTATGGATTTAAGTCATACATGAAATAAGAAGATGCATGTAAAACACAAAAATGAATAAGTAAATAGAAATCATGTGGAACTTAAGAAATGACATTATCCAATATCATTTGAAACTCAATTTTGAATCATGTGATTTTGAACCTAAGATTCTTCGAATGTTAATTTGACATTAAGCTGCTTTATAATTGATCATGGAACTCATTACTCTACAACTGTTTTGACATTAAACTGCTTTGTAATTGATCATTGAATTCTATGCATTGTTTTGATAAAATGTAAATTGGTATTGAACTTTCCCCTATTGAGTTTAGACTGTTAGCTCACCCCGACACTGTGTCACAGGTGCAGATATTGATCAGGACCCTAGACTTGCGGAGTTTTATCCGTAGTCGGTTTTGATTTTGGACTTGGTACATTTTAGTGACTAGTTCTTCTATATACATTTTGTAACTCATACCACTGTTTGCGTGACGAACAGCCGTCACCGATGGTTTATTTTGGTTTTGGTTTGATGATCGACATGAAAATGGAATATTTATTATTGTCAGTTATTGTATCTCTGCTTTGATTTTTCCGCATGTGTGTGGATGTACCAAGTATCTAACGACTTGGTGTTCCCAGAAATCCGTGTGGGAAAGTCGGGTCGTTACAGAATTTCCTCCAGCAATGCGAGACGTAAAACTCCAAAATTTTTTGCTTAAAATGTAGATGGCTTTGGTTAAATGGAGCACTTTCCAAGGAGCGGGAGAGGCCATTGAGATACAGTGTATTGCAACAAGCGAGTCGGATTCAATCCAACACTTGACTGTACTTGGAGATGAGATGATATTGAGGATCTGATGGTAATTCTTATGGGTCAATACTACAGACAACTAAAGGCATCAGCCAAGTACATTCCATTATTTGACTTGTATTTTGGATTGATTGATAATATTTGTCTTGGTAAATACCATCCATACCCAGGTAATAGATAGTTGGTTTATGATTGGACGTTTTTTAATAAGAGGATTACCTGCACTAGAGAAGTTGGCCTTTGCACATTATTTAATAGAAAGACTTCGTATGTTGGGGATACGTGCAATGTGAAAACACAATCTAGGCCGTCTGATTTGAAGATCTCTAGACCAAAAGATTGGAACAAAAAATGATCTGTATCATAGGATCTATTGCAGTCAACTGTTGAATTAGATAATAGCCTTTGTCTACATTGAATCATATGATAAAGATCATATTTCGACCTCTTTTGCACCTGATATCTTTAAATCATGGACGTTAAATTAGTCGGTGTAGATGGCATTTTCATATGGCACAGGTCCCCAAATTTGCAAGTCTTTCTTTTAAAGTAGATGCAAGGGCCAACTTGTAGGGTGCTACCGTGCAAGTAATGGCTCCCTGCTCCCTATTACCTGTGTATACAGGCAATATATCTAACATAGGTGTCCGTTTTGCCAATCGAAACATAGGTGTCCATTTGTTAACTTTGATGGAGAATCATAGGATGGGAGCATTGGAGGGTCTCCATCAAAGGTTTTTATATTGATGCATCTAATATATTATCACCCATATCTTGTTCTTGCTATTTATATCTCAATTATCTTATGAATTTGAATAATCTGAACAACATGGATGACGAGGACGCCACATACATGGACATCAGATTTGGACCACATCGGTTTTACCGGCGTCGGAAGAAGCGTAGAGGAAGCCTGGGTTCCGTAGCCTCAGAGGAGAAACAAATACAAACTGTGAGGAGAACAGTGCCGCAACGAGCCCTCATGAGAGCGAGCCTCGTGCGAGCAACTACTTAAGCTTGTGCGAGCGAGCCTCGTGCGAGCGACTTCGCTCGAGCGAGCTGCAGCGACCACTTCAGACGAGATTTTACGTGAAACTTCCCTTTTTGTGTTTATTTAGTATTAAAACTCTTTTATTTTGAACTTAATTATGGTGACCTATATATAAAGGCTTGTAAAGACTTTTAATTAGTTGATTGAATATTTTGAATGCTTTTATGCTTGAGTATTCTTTGCCTGAGATGGGTTTGGTGTGAGACCAAGGGAGTGATTCCCATCTATTATCTTTTGATCTTTTATTGTCTTTGCTCTATATTTTCTCTGTTTTCTTTGAATCCTTTACCTTATTGATCCCTATTTGTTTTCTGAATCTCAATTTATTGCTTTAGATTCAAAACCCTAAACCTTTTTTTTTTTTTGAACCCTAAATCCATCAGAGCCAAAACCCTTTTCAAACCATAACCTAAAACCAAACCATAAGCCTATTACAAACCATAAATCCCAATCACAACCCTATTTGGAGACCGTAAATCTACATCGGATTGAAGACGAGCGCCTAATCCTGAAAAAGCCAGAGTTCTATCTCTAGGCCGATCTCGCCTCAAGTCTAATAGTACTTGCGTATCAGACTGGACCCCTACTGGATCTCGCGAGATCTATGATGTGTCCTAAAATTTGTACTCGCAAGTGCACGAATCGTGATGTAGTCAGTGGGTGCAAAGTACGAGATCGTTCCCACGAGGATTGGTTAGAAAATGTAAAAACAGAAATATCAATTAACTAAAAGAATTTCCTCAGATCTTTTACAGTAACCAACAATCTAGGGTTCTGGTAACTTTTAATAAAACAAATAAATACTAACAAAATCTAAGAGATTTAAACAATTAATGAAAGATAAGGATTGGGATGCTAAATCTTCCCATCGTAGGTTTATCATTTACAAAATGTTAATCTGTGGATTGAGATGTAAGATCTTTAACAGATATCTCAAAAGAAGAACTGCCCTATACACACGTGAGTTCTAAAATATAGATCTGAGATCATGGAGATGTATGATTAACATCCCATGAGTGTATGATTAACACTCACACCTCGGACAATATTTAGAACCCAATCTCTAGGGTAATTTCTAAAGTACGATCTAAGATCAAGGAGATGTATGATTAACACCCCATGGGTGTATGATTAACACCCACACCTCAGATCGTGATTGGAACTCACCACTAAGATAAAGTCATACTATCAATCTGAGATCAAAGAGATATATGATTAACACCCCATGAGTGTATGATTAACATTCACACCTCAGATGATGGTAAAACTTCACCCCGAGATGGGTGATAATTAGGATAAAATCATTATTGCAGATATGAAATCATAGGGCATGATTAGCTCCTAGATCTCGGACTGAAATGATGATTTCACCATTTTCAATGAATATTAGGGTCTTTAACAGCATCTGACATCTCAATCACAGATTTATATTAATATAAATGTATACCTCGGATGGGGTTCATTAGATCCCCATCCTTAATAAAACTAGCCGCACATAGTAAAAGTAAATAACATGGTTAAAATGTAAATAAACATTAACATCAATATTTAAAATACCGTAAAGAGCTTTAATATTATCCATAAAAAGCTTTAATCCAAGTACGTACACCTCCTTCTTGAAAGTGGATCCAAGTCAGAAAACTAAGACTTATCTTCCTTCTCAAAATGAATAATAAAGATAGTTCAAGAAAATGGGACTCAATGCCCTTACACTTTAAAACGCAGAGAAACTAAAACAGAAGAATACAGAAAAATAAAAACTCTCTAAAAAATAGAACTCTCTAAAAAGGAGAATGCAGAAAAATAATAAGAATCAGAATAATCTCCGAAGGACTCCCCGAATGAATATATCTCCAAGAATATCTTTTTCCTTAATTGCCAAAAAAGAAGCCGCTTTTTCCTCCAAGATTTTATTCCGTAAAAAGAGTACCGAGATTCTCGCAGCCAAACAAAATTCCGAACTCAAATTCAAATTTGGTCGATCAATCGACCTCCCAGATTTTCGTGAATTCCCGCTACACTTTGTATTCAGACACTGCCTCGGTATTCTGGCCATAACTTTCTATCCCGAAATCAGATTGAGGCGATTCTTATGGCGTTGGAAAGCTGACGACGAGTTCTCCAACTTTTGTGTTTTGACAATTTTCTGAATCTAACATCTTGACGGTTCAAATTGAGCTCCAAGTTGGGATAAGTTCCGAATGATCCAATGTAGCACGAATTTGACGTTATATTATGAACTTTTGGGTTATTTCATGCTCAACATATCTCCAGGCCTGTAAATCACTAAAACTATATAAAACATGTTAAATGGCTTTCATCGGATAGCACATTAATCTACTCATCAAAATCCTGCAAACCCTAAGGTATTTTAAGATAATTTTGCGATTAAACATGAATTAATTTATTTAATTTTGGCAAAATTGCATAAAATCATAGTTACGCATTTTAGGGTTTCCATCCTACGTCAGTTTTGGTATCAGAGCCCTAGGTTTTCTAGGTTAGGGCATCTTTGCTTGTCATATTTATTTTGTTGTATTATTTTCTTTTGTGAGTCCATATTGCATTCCATATTAGAACCCTAATAGACCTTGTGATCAATATGGCTTCTGATGAGGTTCTTAATACTCTTAAAGCTATGCGAGAAGAATTATGTGTGATTAATCCACGTCTGAATACTATTGAGCAAGCCCAAACATCCTTAGGAGTTGGTAATGATAGATTACGTGATCGAATCAACCAACTGAAAGCGATGGGTGGGCTGGAAAATCAACACCAAGAGCGTGAATGTCCTCACTTTGAACGTAATGGTCGCCAAGACAACCGGAACCGTAGGGATCATCGTAGAGATGACTATGACCTCGAAGTTCAACTCCTTAAGAATGTTCGAGTTGAGATTCTGACTTTCGATGGAAGAATGGACCCTATCGTCTTCCTCGATTGGCTTTCTGACATGGACCAACACTTTGATTGGTATGCCATGAATGACGACCGTTGCGTTAGACTTGCTACAATGAAGTTGGTTGGTCAAGCTCGGCTTTTCTGGCTCAATGTTGAGCGGATTAGGGTGAACGCGAGTTGTCCTCCCATTACCCATTTGGACGACATGAAGGAATGACTTGCTGAGAAGTATGTTCCTTTATCATACAACCAACGCCTCCTCAACAAATGGAAAAATTACGCCAAGGTGGTATGCCCGTGACCGATTACATTGCCAAATTCGAAGAGTTCATGATGAGGGCAAAAGTATCGGAAGACCCTGAAATCACTCTCTCTAGATTCCGCACCGGATTGCGACTTGATTTGTAAAAAGAGTTGATTTCTCACCCCGTAGAAACTATTGAAAGATTCTATGCCGTTGTGCAAGATCTTGAACGGTACTTGAAAACTATGGTGGTGAAGCAAACCGAGCCACAATATAGTAACCAACGATCCGATGAGGGACGGTTCAATCCTCTTCCCAAACCTACACAATCCGCCCCTACCAATTCTAGGTTTGAAAAGGGAAAAGGTGTAGTCGGAGAATCCTCAAGGGTTAATTCTCAAGTAAAGTGCTATAAATGTCATGGGATGGGACACTTTGCCGCCCAATGCCCTACGAAAGAACCCCAAAGGACTCTTCATTGAGGGAGAGGAGGATGGTGATGAGGTAGTGGTTGAAGAGGAAATATTTGAGCCGGTTAGCACACCCAGTGATGAGGAGGGTGATGCTATTGGTCATGCTTTAGTTGTGAGGTGTGCCCTTACACAGCCTCAACGGGATGAAAAGGATGACTGGCGAAGGGAGAACATCTTCCACACCTATGTCAGATTTAGTGAAAAGAATTGTCGGGTCATCGTGGATAGCGGTAGTTGTACCAACGTAATATCAACTCATGCAGTACGCCGCTTAGGACTTACACCTGAAGCCCACCCGAGACCTTATAAAGTCGCATGGGTCAATTCTTTATCCATTCCCGTGTCGAAAAGGTGTCGTGTGCCGATTCAGTTAGGCTCTTATTTGGACACCTTATGGTACGATGTGGTGCCGCTGGATGTGGGCCATATCATTTTGGGAAGGCCGTAGCTTTACGACATAGACGTGACTCTTTCTAGTCGAACAAACATATGCACGTTCATGCATAAAGGCAAAAAGATCACATTACACCCTTTGCCTCCCAAAACACCATCGACCAACACAGTCGAAAAGAAGGGCGAGTCTTCTAAAGTCATTAATATTGTGAGCCCTTCTGAGTTCGAGAAAGCATCGATAGAAGAGAGTGTCGTGTACGTAGTTGTCACCGTAGAGTGTACTCCCAAGTCGGTGAGCGAGTGTCCCAAGGAGGTTGAGCCAATTTGAAAAGAGTTTACGGATGTCTTCCTTGAAGACTTACCAAACGAACTCCCTCTGCGTGATATCCAACACGCAATAGACTTGGTTCCTGGATCTGCCTTATCGAACCTGCCCTACTATAGGCTGAATCCGGTAGAGTACGCCGAGTTGACTCGGCAAGTCAATGAGCTCCTTCAGAAGGGGTTCATCCAAGAGAGTTTGAGCCTGTGGGCCGTACCTGCCCTACTCACTCCTCAGAAAGATGGTACGTGGCGCATGTGTGTAGATAACTGTGCAATCAACAAGATTACCGTTAAGTATTGGTTTTCCATACCAAGGCTCGATATAATGGTTGGTGCCACTATCTTTTAGAAAATAGACCTTAAGAGTGGCTACCATCAAGTCCGCATCCGCCCCAGTGATGAGTGGAAAATCGTCGTTAAGACTAAGGATGGTCTTTATGAATGGATAGTCATGCCTTTTGGGCTTTCTAATGCCCCGAGTACTTTCATCCGACTCATGACCCAAGTGTTGAGGCCGTTTCTATGCAAATTCCTTGTTTATTTCGATGACATCTTGATCTATAGTCATGGCAAGGATCAACACTTGAGCCACCTTAGGTTGGTTTGTGAAACCCTCAAGGGCAAGAAGTTGTTTGCCAATCTCAAGAAGTGCACCTTCATGCAACCTTCTGTTGTCTTCTTGGAATTCATTATCTCGGCCAATGGAATGGTCGCGGACCCCGAAAAGGTTAGAGCCATTGTGGAGTGGCCCGAGCCTAAGAACATACACGATGTCCGCAGCTTTCATGGCTTGGCTACTTTCTATCGTCGCTTCATCAGAAGCTTTAACACCATTATGGCCGCAATTAGAGGTTGCATGAAAAAAGAGGACTTTAAATGGGGCCAAGCGACGACAAAAGCCTTTGCTGAGATCAAACAACGAATGAGTAGTGCACCCATCCTGCGATTGCCAGACTTTTCTAAGGTCTTTGAAGTCGCATGCAACGCATCGAGTGTAGGCATAGGAGGAGTGCTTAGCCAAGAGGGTCACCCCGTGGCCGATTTTAGTGAAAAACTTAACGAGGCAAAGCAAAAATACTCCACCTATGACAAGGAGTTCTATGCGGTCATTCGATCTCTTTGGTATTGGAAACATTACCTTAGACCATAGGAATTTGTGTTGTTCTCTGACCATGAAGCCTTACGCTTTCTTGCTTCACAGAAGAAGTTAAACTCAAGGCATGCGAAGTGGGTCAGGTACCTTCAAGGGTTCACATTCGTGTTAAAGCATAAGGCCGGTGTTGAAAATAGGGCCGCTGATGGACTTAGTCGGCAAGTGGTGACTTTGCACATAATGAGCACCGAGGTTGTTGGGTTCGAAAAGTTAAAGGATGAGTACCCCGTGTGCTCAGATTTTGGGTTGAGTACACTGCTCTCCTTAGTAACCCGACCAGCACACACTCCGTGTACACCATCCAGGATGGGTACTTATTTAAAGGCAATCGCCTTTGCATCCCTCACACTTCATTGCGTGACTTTCTCATTTGGGAGTTACATGCTGGAGGGATGACCGGACATTTTGGGCGTAATAAAGCTGTTGCGCTCGTAGAGGATAGGTTCTTTTGGCCTAGCCTAATGAGCGATGTCGCTCGGGTCGTTAAGCATTGTCGTACTTGCCAAGTGTCAAAATAGACCAAACAAAATATCGGCTTGTACACCTCGTTACCCGGGCCACACACTCCGTGGCAAGACCTCTCTATGGATTTCATGCTTGGACTTCCTAAAACCCCTAGGAAGCACGACTCCATCTATGTCGTAGTGGACCGATTTTCCAAAATGGCCCACTTCATTCCTTGTTTCAAAACCTCCGACGCATCTCATATTACTAAATTATTTTTCGTGGAGGTAGTGCGTCTTCATAAGTTGCCCAAGACCATTGTGTCTGATAGGGATGTTAAATTCACTAGCTGTTTTTGGAAGACCCTTTGGCACATGATGGGCACATTGCCCCAATTCTCAACTGCTTATCACCCTCAAACGGATGGCCAAACCGAAAGAACAAATAGGAGCTTTGGAAATCTCCTTCGTAGTCTTGTTGGTGATCATGTTAGGACCTGGGGTACCATCTTACCCACAGCTGAGTTTGCCTATAATAATTCTGTCAATAGGTCTGTAGGCATGAGTGAGGTAGTGCATGGTCATAGGCCTAGGACCCCATTAGATTTGATCCCCATGTCTGTATCCCATAGAGCGTCAGAGTCAGCCAATGCATTTGCACAACATATTCATAATTTGCATGTCGAAATTAAATAGAAAATTAATTCAAACAACAATCAATATAAATTATCTGCAGATGCTCACAGGGGTTCTAAAGAATTTAATGTGGGTGCTTATGTGATGGGTCGGGTTAGACCTGAGCGGTTCCCATCGGGATCCGCAAAGAAGCTCCAATCTTGAGGCGCTGGGCCTTTTAGAATTTTGGCTAAGAATGATCCTAATGCATACGTACTTGAGCTTCCTCCAGGTACGGGGGTTAGTTCAATGTTTAATGTGAAGGATTTGGTTCCTTGGGTTTCACCCCACCTCCTACAAACTCACTCCTGCCACCTCATAGCCCTAGCCCCAGTCCCAGTCCAACCTTACAGCCTGTACCTCTCCCTTCCCCAAGCAGATAGAGAAAAGATGAGGTAGAAGATATAATCAATGATCATGCCGTCTCTACACATGACGGGGGATTTCAGAAATACTTGATTAAATGGGTCGGCAAACCGGAGTCCGAAAACACTTGGATCCACGAGAATGAGGTGCGTCGATTGAACCCCGATTTGCTTGACATCTACCACGAGTGCGTTTCATCGGTGATGAAGCCTATTTGGTCCAGGGGAATCGACAGGGATGCCACATACATGGACATCGAATTTGGACCACATTGGTTTTACAGGCGTCGGAAGAAGCGTAGAGGAAGCCCGGGTACCGTAGCCTCAGAGGAGAAACGGATATAAACTGTGAGGAGAACAGTGCCGCAGCGAGCCCTTGTGCGAGCGACCACTTAAGCTCGCGCGAGCGAGCCTCGTGTGAGCTACCTCGCTCGAGCGAGCTACAGCGACGACTTCAGACGGGATTTTACGTGAAACTTCGCTTTTTATGTTTATTTAGTATTAAAACTCTTTTATTTCAAACTTAATTATGGTGGCTTATATATATAGGCTTGTAAAAATTTTTAATTAGTTGATTGAATATCTTGAATGCTTTTATGCTCGAGTATTCTTTGCCTGAGATGGGTTTGGTGTGAGACTAAGGGAGTGATTCTCATCTATTATCTTTTGATCTTTTATTGTCTTTGCTCTCTATTTTATCTGTTTTCGCTTTGAATCCTTTACCTTATTGATCCCTACTTGTTTTCTGAATCTCAATCTATTGCTTTAGATCCAAAACCCTAAACCTTTTTTTTTTTTTTTGAACTCTAAGTCCATCAGAGCCAAAACCCTTTTCAAACCATAAACCTAAAACCAAACCATAAGCCTATTACAAACCATAAATCCCAATCACAACCCTATTTGGAGACCGCGAATCTACATCGGATTGAAGACGAGCACCAAAGCCTGGAAAAGCTAGAGTTCTATCTCTAGGCCGATCTCGCCTCAAGTCTAACAGTACTTGCGCATCGGACTGGACTCCTACTGGATCTCGCGCGATCTACTAATCAAAATTCTGCAAACCCTAAGGTATTTTAAGATAATTTTATGATTAGACAAGAATTAATTAATTGAATTTCTGCAAAATTGCATAAAATCATAGTTACGCATTTTAGGGTTTCCGTCCCGCGTCAATGGACTAATGCAATAACACTATTTTGGATCGTTTGCACACAAATTTAGCATCAAATGACTAGTAAGGAGTATGTTGGTGTTCCAGGCATGAATTATGCATCCAGAGGTTGTGCCTGAGCCTCGTATGTATCACTTTTCTGTTGTTTATTTTGGTTGTGGATGGTTTAAGATTGAATGTTGGAATATATTTTGGGTATTTTTTATTTTCTTCAGGAATGGAGGCCAAATTTGGGCTTAAGATTGAATGCTGGAATAGTATTTTGGGTATTTGTTGATGGTTTAAAATTGCATGTTGGAATAGTATTCGGTTGAGTTGGATCATTATTCGTCTTGCTATTTGATTCGCTTGATTGATCTGTACCTGTACTTTCTTCTATCCACATATTAACTGCATACGTATGGTGCATTTTCCAGGTTTCAATCATTCATCAACTAACTTTTGTGGTCTAATATCATTTGGTGTTTAAATGTCGGTCATGGGCCATTAACCCTTTTTTAACGATACAGTTTTTGGCATGTTATTTATTCCTGATTACAAGTATTAATGTTCTGGATGGGTGTTGTTGAAATTCTGGTTATCAATGTTGGGATTTGCTACTTTTTCTTGTCTTCTTTCTCTTTTTGTGATGTCATTCATTTTTCACTGAAATCTACTGTCAACAAACATGACATTAAATGTGCATAGCCCTGAAACTTTGACCCATTCATCTGTCATTCTCTCTTAACCAAAAAAAGGTGAGCTTAGCATCATAGACCATGCCAGGCTCTTTGCATATAAATAAGGGCCTACAATACTAACAAGTCAGCTATTGGTAATGAACACGCGCAGACACAAACACAGTCGCATACACAAACATTGCCGAATTGAGTACCAGTCCTCTCGATGCTTCCACCATATTTTAGCTGTTAAATTCAATGGGGTTGCTTAATATGGAAAACTTTGCCTCATTTTTGTTCTTTCTTATATGCTATTATTTCTAAATATGGAAAACTTTGCTTAATTTCTTTCTAGTTGTGATTTTTCAGTCCATCTGCTTTTCTATTCTTGGGATTAATGTTTGCATTTTGCATTCAATACTATGTTGATCATTTGCCATGCATATGTACATGTCACTATCTACTGATGATGATAACAATAGAGAATCTTTAGGGTTGTTAAGATAATTAGAAGGTCACGAAAATGCGTAACTGAAGTTTAAGTTTAGGATTAAGATCTTAAGATAAGTTTGTTAAGATTAACATTCTTTGAGATTATGTTTATCTTTGTAAATGAAAGTCTATTCATAGACAAAAAGGATTCTTTGGGATTATGTTGAGTTAGGCCCATGGAATTCTACATGGTATCAAAGCCATGACCGAGATATCTCTCCCATTCTCATCACAGAAGCCAAGATCTCATTATTATTATTTATTTATTTTTAAACTCATTTCTATGGCGATTTGCATAAGATCTGATTCGTCTTCAATTGTTTATGGGAAAGATCATGACAGACCTGATCTAGTAGGCCACCGGCTTCGACAAACTCCAAGATAAGCGGGATGCGAGAGTGAAGTCAAGACTCTAAGATGAGCGACATGCAATAGTAAGTATTTTTGTTTTACTAATCGCACACACCTTTTTCAAAGGAACATGCGATAGACTCCAAGATGAGCAGGATGCGACAGTGAAGTCAAGACTCCAAGATGAGTAGGATGCGATAGTAAATATTTTTTGCTTTACCAATCACACGCACCTTTTTCAAAGGAACATGCGATTGCGGGAGGGTAATAAAGAATTACCATAGTTGTTAAGATAATTAGAAAGTTACACATATGCGTAACCGAAGTTTAAGATTAGGATTAAGATCTTAAGATAAGTTTGTTCAGATTAAGATTCTTGGGATTATATTTATGTTTATAAATGAAAGTCTATTTATAGATACAAAAAGATAAATGAAATTACGTTAAAACCTTTCATAATGTAGCCTCTGGTGTAGCCTCTCTTTTCTCTCTCTCTCTAATCTTCTTCTTTAGAGTATTCTGTTTTAATAAAACTCTTCTATGATAAGAGTGTTTAAATTTTCAGTAGATAACAGGGCATCTCAAATTCTAAGCCCTAGCATTCTTGCCACCCACATGATGGACCACCTACATTGGATGCTATTCTACTGAATACTTCCACAATTGGTATTGGAGCTAGAAGGCAAGACCAACTTGGCCATTATGGTCTCACAGATGTATATCCAACAACTACTTGAAAGACTTTGTCTACGGTTGGAGAGAGAAAAGTTCTCATAAAGTTCTTGGTACACTTTCTAGTAAAGATCTTGGGAGGGCTGAAAACTGATGAAAGGGCTTCTCAAGGATTTTCTGTGCACTTCTTTTATGTCTCTTTGTAGAACAGAAAATTTGAAATTTAAGTACAAATCTCAAAAACTAATTATTCTTTTATTTTTTGGTAACTTAAAAATTCACGTATTTTTTTGGCCCAAACACCATTCTCAAATTCATGAAGTCCCAGAATCAGATAACCTCTGTTGGGTCCATCCAAACTGGCTCTTATTTCCTAGTTCGGATTGCCGATGATATTTCTCTATGAGATAAGCTAAGGTGTAATCCCAAATCCCGGTGAGGGGTATCCACAAATTTAACACTTTCAATTTTGAGATTGGATGGTGTTAGATGTACTGCCTTATAATTGTATTGCCATATGTACCTCATAAAGTATCCTTCTGTAAATGGTCCGAAATGTTCGTGAATAAATTCATGTTTTGTTCTATATGCATGTTTATGATGATTTATTACTGCCTATTATTTCAATTTTTTAATGCACTCTATTTTATTTTGTAGAAATTATGGCAATAAAAAACACACAACAAGCAAAACGCCAACATAAGATTTACGTGGTTCAGCAATTTGCCTACATCCACGGGTGATGCCGAGTTCTTTCACTAATCTGTGAAAACTAGGGTTACCAATCTCTCATATCTCACCTCACTCAATACAGAAATCGAGTTTCCTTTAATATAACTCTAATCTATAAGTATAGTTTATATCTAACACAAAGTATAACCACCCAATGAGCTCAGTGTGGAACTCGACCTTTACAACTGCGGCTGAGTGTACAGTCCAACTTGTTGATTAGTATCATCAACATAATTCAAAGCACAATCTCAACATATTTTATATAGCTTTAAGCTACAGAATAAGGTGCCTATGCAGCCCTAGGACACAATTTGCTCCATCAGTCTCTATGCAGCCCTACTGTTTTGGAATATCAAATCATAGCCCATTTGGGAATTGCTAGGATTTTACCATTAGAGCTTTAATTGTTAAGTTCAGATGGCTGATGCAGAGAATCTCTAGCTGTGAAATATTGATTTTACTGGTAGGATTTCTTGGATAGAAGATCCTCCTTTGCAGAGAGTTAGAAAATAGAATTGGAATCAACTAAAATAAGTGAACTCTGCTGTGGCGGGGGCTAGTAGAGAGCTATGCCATACGCAGCCTATGTTTTTATGGCACGGGGCAAGGATAGCTAGATAAATTGACCTTTATCTCAGCAGTATTTGCAAATTTGCTTGAAGCATGGAGTCAAAGTTCTGTTCCCACCTTTTGAGCCACCTGATTTAGTGAGATCCTGGTGTTGCAGAAAGCATCTAGCACCTGGCCCAAGCACAACTTGAAGGAAAGAGTTGGTATTTTGGTGGCATGTGCCATGAGGAGACAATACCTTCTAAGCCATCTGATTTGTACAACTATGATCTAGAGATAGCATTTTGTGTAAATGTGAACTCTTCATATGGGATTATGTTAATAAAATGATATTTGATGTGAATGTAAATGTGTTGTGAATGAAAATATATGTATGCATATGAGCTTCGAGTATGTGAATGTGCTTATATCAATGTGAATAGGAATATAAATGCAGGTTATGGATGTGCACTGCTTGGCAATATAGTGCATGAGGAAAAAAATTGGATTGAAAAAAATATATATATTAGAGATAGTCAAAAGCCGTCTCCATTACAAAAACTTACAACTACTCATTAGAGACTGCTCGAAGTTGTCTCCAATAGCAAAGGATAACTTATTAGAGACGATGTCAAGCAGTCTCCAATAATAGAAGATTTTTATCAAAGACAGCTACAAGCCGTCTCCAAAGTGTGGTCATCTAGGTTGCGTATGGCATAGCTCTTTGCTAGCCCCTGCCATAGTAGAGTTCACCTGCCAATAATAGAAGATTTTTATCAGAGACAGCTACAAGCCGTCTCCAAAGTGTGGTCATCTAGGATGCGTATGGCATAGCTCTTTGCTAGCCCCAACCATAGTAGAGTTCACCTGCTTGAGCATGTTCTCATCCTCTTGGCTAACATCCTGATACTTGCTTTAGCAGGTACCCCTTATCTTTTATAACTCTTTGCATAGCAAAATTTTATGCAAGATTTACTTGTACAACAATTCTACCCTCCTCTCTGCTCACTCCTTGTCAGAGTAGATTTTATTTGCTCTGGTAGGGAGTTAGTAGAGAGCAGAGAGGTTGCTGTTAGAGCAGGTAAATCCTCTTTTGTAGGGAATTAGAAAAGAGAATGAGAACCAACTAAAGCAGGTGAACTCAACAGTAGCAGGAGCTAGCAAGGAGCTATGACATACGCAGCCTTGGTCTACTAGACGTGACTATGGAGACGGCTTATGGCAGTCTCCAATAAACTCAAATATTAGGGACGACCTAAAGACATCTCCCCATTTAGTGTCCAAAGACATTGGAGATGAGGGTGAGACCACATGAAAGCCATCCCCAATACTAATGGAGACTGCTTGGTCATCTTTGGAGATGGATTTTGGCCGTCTCTAAAATAATGTATTTTATGTAGTTTGTAAAATTACAGTTCTACATTATTTTAGGATGTCCAACTCTTTTCAGATTTTCTACTTATTAATACTATAGCACATTTGAAGAAAAATAATGTCGTGTTCAAAATCAAGGGCACTTCTGTTCGTCCCTATAGGTTTGGTGAAAGTGCTCACCTCTAAAACTTATGAGAACCATTAGTGCTTGGAATTGGATGATGGAGATTATTTTTTGCCCTATCTTCCACACAATGGATCTTGAAACTATGTTCTAGTCATCACACATTCAGTTTTTATTTCATGTGGCACAAATCATAAAAAATGGCCTTAAAATCATGTTTGAGTGTTATGTGTGTCATGTGATTTAATGCCATTTTTTGGGGATGTGTCACCTGGAATGAAAACCTGATCGTCTGATGGTACGCTTATGGTCTCAAAATCCGTTTTGTGGAAGATTGGGGTGAAAAATAATCTCGATTGTCTAATTCCAAGCAAGCAATGGTTTTCAAGGGATTTCAAACATAGGTGCTTTCATAAAAACTGTAGATGCAAGCTGAGGTACCCAAAGTCAATGAAAAATCATGCTCTTTTAAAGAGCTGTTTTTCTTATTTCAAAGAGCAGCTCCCTTTTATCTTTTTCTAATTCATCTCTCTTCTCACATTTCTTTGTAATAACTAAGTGCCATTGTTGCTCTTTTCTACTCTCCAAAGAACAATGCCAAACACAGCCATAGTTGTACCTCAATATAGGAACTTAATCATTCAAATTTCAAACCACCTAATAGATGCATTTGAGCCTATTTAATACTTTGTTTCGACTTTTGAAGGTTAAAATTTGAAAGAAACATTTAAAAATATCATGGTATAAAATTAATTTTGAACATGCACGTTGATGTTAAGGCACTTCAAAAAATAAGACTATTAGTGGCAGTCATAAACTGTCGCTATTAAAAAAAAACTTCGGCTAATACTCTTGTTGCTAATAATCTTAATAGTTTTTTGGTTAATAGCGGCAGTTTTTTGTTGCAGTTTTCAAAAAACTGCCGCTAATAGTCTTGTTTTTTATAGTGAGGTCACTTTTCTGAGATATGTGTCACATGAAATAAAACAACACTAACTGGCTAATGATACACCCATGATCTCAAGATCCATTGTGTGAAAGATTGTGAGGATAAACGATCTTCATCGTCTGATTCGCCGCAGTCAATGTGTTTCAAGCATGGGTGAACTCCAAGATTCGGTGGGTGGATTTAAAGGTACCAATTTCTGTTTTGGCCACCCAAAACTGAAATTGATATGATTGGAAATTGGTTTCGATTTCGGGTAGACCGTTTTTTCAGAGATCCGGTACTAAACTTCCATCCCTATTCCCTAGAGTAGGGATGCAAGTTTTGAACCGAGAACATCGAAACCAAACCGGACCAAACCGCACTGAAACCTGATATAAACCGAACTACAATTCGGTTCGGTTTCGGTTTGGGTGGCTTGAAACCGATAACCCAGGGGGTAGATTGAGTAAACCGAAAAAAATATCCTAAAAAAATAAAAAAGTAGGTATTTTACCTACACCGAAACAAATCGGTTTCGGTTTTGGTTTCAGTTTTAGAAAAATGTGAATTGAACCGAACCGAATGGGTTCGGTTCGGTTTCGGTTTGGGGTGTACCAAACCAAACACTGAAAAAACTTGCATCCCTAGCCTAGAGTGGCCGGGTAAAATATATGGGTCGGGTCGGGCATAGGTTCGACCCGACCGACCCATTAACATCCCTGTACAGAAACCATTTTTCATCAAGTCCAACTACTCACTGCAAATTGAACAAAAATGGCGGCCATCACTTCCACTTGTTCCCTTCGTTCAGACTCTCTTCTCCCCTTCTCTTCTTCCTCTTCCTGTTTCTCTGGTCAATTCTTCCGGCGATCATTGTCTTCTACGGTCAGATTTTCCGACGTCCCTCGCCGGATTTCATGCCAGACCTCCGCCTCTGTTCCCTCGATTTCGGCTTCCGTCATCGGGAAAGGTCAATATTTTCAAGTCAAATTACTTTTTTATTCTGTTTTAAAAAATAAAAAAAAAAAATCAGAACTAGATCAGATAACTATCTATGGGATCTGCATTTGGATTTCTCGTAGTTTACAAATTCTAGCAAGGTCGATTTTGAATCGATCGGGCTGATCTCTGGGCTCAGAGGAGTTATTGGAGAAATCTGGTAAAAAAATCAGTTCTTGGTTCTTTTTAGAATTTATTGCTATGTTTTTTTGAGATTTTAAAGGTTTATGGTCGAGTATTATTATCTGCTCTTAGAGCCGAAAGGTTTGTAATCACGTAGAAAATTGGGGGGTTTTACGGTAAATGTGCTCAAATGAACACAAAAATTGTTTGAGTTGGATCGTAAAAATTATGATGGATATTTTTTTTGCAATTGATTGTTATATTTGCATTTTGCTTCATATGAACAACGTAAATGTTCTATTGAAGTTGTATAATTAAATATCATAATGGAAAATTTAGGATATTTTGAAGGGATGGCGTGAACTCTAGCAGAAGCTGTTCTTTGAGGGGGATGGAGAATGTATTGCTATTTTCAAGGATAGGTTTCTATATATTTTAGATCTTTTAAATGGATTATGGGGCATGTGCCTTTTGATCAAGACTGCGAAATTGATGGATCATCTCTTTGACCATGCCCCAATAAATGTATTGATCCAACAATTCTAACTATCCAATAAATTGCTTCGTGCCGGATATTCAATAATTCATGTGTAGCACTCCACAAACAAGTTTATTGATGGTTGCTTATGGTGGACCATCCAAGAGTTGGCCACTGGCCAGTTGATTTGATGGTCCAGATTTTAGTACAAATACACCCATTAGTGTATAGAGATGCGGGTCACCCAAATCTTTGATGTTGCCAAGCATCATGTGTTTGATATATATATATTAGACTTAAAACAGCCAAACTATAGAAGAAAAGCATCGACAATATCATATAAGTATAACAATGTAGTTTCATGTCCAAGGTTTAAATTTCAGTGTCGGAGGCTGTATCATTTGTCTCTGATACCAAGACAATATGAACCAATATAATAATATATACTGGGTGATGCACCTTCGAAAAAGAACACTGTAAAATTACCAATAAAAAAAGAACCAAATATTGGCCTGTATAATCCGATACAAACTGATATCGGCATGTATCAAAGATGTCACTGTATTGTCTAAGATTGCAATTCACGGCCATATCTGGGGTCCCATATACATATCAGACCAGAAAAAATGTGTGTCCAAAACTGTATACAAACTGGAAAGGTCGACAATCCAGAACTATTTGATGTTTCAGCTGATAATAATTAGCTGAATGAGTGTGATATTCTACTGCTTTAGTCGGAAGGTTAAAGAAGTTATAGAAACTTCCTTGTTATTAATGAACAGGAATAATAGTTTGGACCATCTTCGTGTGATCCTTCTAATTAGAGATAAACATGAATTTTATATTTTAGATGTAATTGTGGTTATTATCATTGTATCACGGTAATGCCTAAGAATTGGAATTAATATATGTTATTTTTAAATTTGAATAAAGGTACAGCTTCCTAACCTAAACCTATGAAAGATTAAATATGGATTGATAGGTTTGGGTAGCTTCCTCAGGCATTTTGTAAAGAGGATGTCCAGTAGTTTTTTGTTTGAAAGGCATTTGTAGAGGCTCTCCTAAAGGGGTCTGAGTGCCATCGTTGGTGCTTGTGCCTGTGCATCCTGTACTCATTCTTTAGCAAATGATGTGTTGTTATTGTTTTAGAAATTTCTGATAAAGTTGAATCTAAAATTTTCTTTTTAATGGCTATTGTGATCTGCTTTTTCAGTTGAAAATTAGAGATCCAGTGGAAACTTGGTGTGCCCTTGGATATATTTTCATGTAAATGAACATGATACTGGAATATTTATCCTAAAAGTTCAAAGATTAGTGAAATATAATGATCTTTCAGTTCAATTTTGGTCTGGATGTTCCAATTCTACATTTTCTTTTTGGAACTATACACCAGCCCATTTGGATAGAATGTTTATTTATTAAAGTTTTGCAACCAAAATGCTCTCTTTTATCTGTAAATAAGAGATAATAGTAAAGAGATAAATACAACCCACAATCACCATCACCTAACGTATACAATTGACTCCTCAGTCAAAAGTCATTCTAAATTCAATGCTCCCAATATAATTTATATCATAACCATACCAAACTCACAGAAGGAAAGCTACCAATAAAAAAGTCTCTTCTTAGTGTATTTGCTACTTTTCGGCTTTCCTATGAACGTGTTTAAATATGCATAAACTCTTAACCAATCAACTCCAACTCATCTTGAAGAAAGCAAGCCATTAGAGACTCTGCCTCTACTGACACCCACTTGACTTGGCTGAAGAGTCTTGACTATTTTACCTTTAGCTTAACGCTTTGGTGCCACAATTGAATTCCATTTCGTACAGTTAAAAAAAGCTCTTCCCTTTCTTGAAAGCACAACTACCTTTAAGGGATATTCATTGCTTAGGACTATGTTGATTGTTCATCGTAGTCGAGAATAACAACTAGTAATGAATTATAGGGAGTGATGCTCAAACCAATCAACACACTAACTTTCCTTGTTCGCCATCTCTTGGTAGTTTTCGTCAATTTTACCTCTTGCCTTTGCTTTCTTTCATTTATTAGCTATCGCTCTCATTGTTTGCTTTTCTTCCTTTCTTTCGGCTGGCCATAAGGTATCCCTCACTTCTAATAGTTAGCATAGCTTGTTTGCATTAAGCTTAGCTCTTTGGTACACCAATTTAATTTCCTTTCATACAGTTAAATGAGGTCCTCTTTCTTGTAAAAACAATGACCTTTAAGGGCTTTGATTGCAGGCATTCATTGCTTTCATACAGTTCATCCTAGTCTAGAATACAACTGGTGATGAACCAGCTTCAGGTGAATACACAAGCAATTCTTCATACTAGACTTGTTTGCCATCTCATTGTAGTTTATGAAGCTATATCTCGTGCGTTTGCTTTCTTCAATTTATTAGCTATCCGTTTAATCGTTTTCTTTACTTCCTCACTTTGAACCAGCCATAAGTTATCCCTTGCTTCTAATAGTTAGTATATCTCGTTTGTTTTAAGCTTTGCGCTTTGGCACAACAATTGAACTCTCTTTTATACAGTTAAAGGAGCTCCTCCCTATCTATGAAGAACAACTATCTTTTAGGGCTTTGCTCGTAGGTATTCATTGCTAAGGACTGTTGATTATTCAGTGTAGTCGAGACATGCAGCCAAGTCAACATTTGAGTGGGCAATTAGAGATGGAGACCCTGATTGTAAGAGTAGTCCATGCGTAATGTTGCCTTTGAGAAAGCGCAATATCCTTTTGACCACATTCAAATGTGCTATCCTTTGGTCATACATAAATTGGCACTCTTGGTTGATGACAAATGGGATGTCAAGTCTAGGAAAATTTAGATACTGAAGTGCACCACCCATTATGCTGTGATACTCAGTGGTGCCTGAGAAAGGGTGTCATCTGACAAAGATAACTTACAGCCACTAACCGCTAGTGAACTAAGTGGTTTGGTACCCTCCAATTTGGCTCGAGGAAGGAAATTGACAATTACTTAAATTGGGATAAATGCAGGTCGGTGGGGGTTTGATGATCCTTAATACTCAAAAAGTTGTTAATGGGGCCTAGATCCTCCATCGCAAATGAATGCCCTAGATTGTTGATGAGGGTGAAGATGACAACCATTTTGTTGTCGATGATGATGATGTCGTCAGCAGAGGTCAGGAGCATGAGGATCGAGCCATCAAGTTATTGAGTGAAGAAAGAGCTGTTAGTTGTGGATCCCATCCAAGACCCTGAAGATACATGGTAAATCGTAGGAACTAAGCACGGAGTGTTTGTTTGAGTTCATAGATGGGTTTTGGGAGGTGGTAAACATTATGAAGGTCAACAAAGCCTTGTGGGTGGGTCATGTAAACTTCTTCAAACAGAATCACATATAGGATGCATTGTGAATGTGCATTTGGTAAATCTACCACTCGTTTGAACTTTGAACTGCAAGTGAGAACAATTGAATGATTGTCAGTATGACTACATGACTAAAGGTGTCACTATAATCAATTCCAGGTTGACGAAATCCTACCGCAACCAAGCACACTTTATAGTGTTTATGGGACCCATCCAACTTTTGTTTGATCCAGTAAGTCCATCGATAACCATCAATATTTCGTTGAGGATGAATAAGCACAAGAGACCACGTGCTGGTCTGAACTAGGGGGCCCTTTCATAGCCTCTTGCCAAGCAGGTATTTTGAAGGCCTGAGAATTACATGTGGTTTCTTTGGGAGCCATAAGTGACACGGGACAATGACCCTAAAATGCGGAATTTGATTTTATGCAGATTTTACCGAAATTAAATAAAGTAATTCAAGTTTAATCACAAAATCATCTTAAGATGCCTTAGGGTCTGCAGAATTCTGATGGGTAGATCACAAGAGATCTAGATAGGGTTTTGTCCGATGTGCAAGTACTTTTCGAGTCGAGGCAAGATCGGCCTAGAGATAGGACTCTAGCTTTTCCAGGATTAGGCACTCGGCTGCGGTTCAATGTAGATTCACGGATTCCAAATTAGGTTATGGAATGGAATTAGGGTTTGTAAAAGGTTTATGGCTTTTAGATCGGTTTATGGTTTGGAAGGGTGTTGGCTTTGAGATTTAGGCTTCAAATGGATTTAGGGTTTCGGAACTCTAGGTTTCAGAAATCTAGAGTTTCATAATCGAAGGAAGAATTTAGGCTTGGGGTTTAGAGAAGCACACAGAGATTTAGATAGCAAGTATGATAGAGAAGATAACAATGACTTTTAGGAATCACTCCCTTGGCCTCACACCAAACCCATCTCAGGCGAAGAATATTCAAGCATAAAAGCATTCAAAATATTCAATCAACTAATTAAAAGTCTTTACAAGCCTCTATATATAGGCCACCAATAATTAAGTTCTAAATAAAAGAGTTCTAATACTAATAAAACAAGAACATGAAAGTTTTCAGCGTGAGTTTAAGTTCTCGGTCAAGTCGCAGAACTCGCTCATGCGAGATAATCATCGCCGAGCGAGTTTGTTACGCTTCAGGCGAGGTTACGCTGGGAACCGCTTCTCTCCTCGCTTTATTCGCTCTGTGCTTCCTCACGCTTCCTCGACGCCAAGAAACCGATGTGGTCCAAATCCAATGTCCATGTATGTGGCATCCCCGTCAATTCCCCTGGATCAAAAAGGTTTCATCACCGATGAAACGCGATCGTGGTAGATGTCTAGCAAGTCGGGGTTCAAGCGGCGAACTTCATTCTCGTGGACCCAAGTGTTTCCGGACTCCGGTTTGCCGACTCATTTAACCAAGTACTTCTGAAATCCCCCGTCATGTGTAGAGACGGCATGATCGTTGATTATATCCTCTATCTCATCTGATCTCTGTCTGTGTGGGGAAGGAAGAGGTATAGGTTGCAAGGTTGGATTGGGGCTGGGACTAGGGGGTGGCTGGAGTGGGTTTTCAGGAGGTGGGTGAAACCCAAGTAAGGAACCAGGTCCTCCACATTGAATGTTGAACTAACCCCCGTACCTGGAGGAAGCTCGAGCACGTATGCATTAGGACCACTCTTAGCCAAAATTCTAAAATGATCAGCGCCTCGAGATTGGAGCTTCTTTGCGGATCTCGATGGGAACCGCTCAGGCCGAACGCAGACCATCACATAATCACCCACGTTAAATTCTTTAGAACGCCTGTGAACATCTGCAGATAATTTATATTGATTGTTGCTTGAATTAATTTTCTGTTTAATTTCGGCATGCAAACTATAAATGTTTTGTGCAAATGCATCGGCAGACTCTGACACTCTATGGGATGCAGACATGGGGATAAAGTCTAATGGGGTCCTAGGCCTATGACCATACAATACCTCAAAAGGACTCATGCCTATGGACCTATTGGCAGAATTATTATATGCAAACTCAGCTGTGGGTAAGATGGTATCCCAAGTCCTAACATGATCACCGACAAGACTACGAAGGAGATTCCCAAGGCTCCTATTGGTGCTTTCGGTTTGGCCATCCGTTTGAAGGTGGTAAGCAATTAAGAATTGGAGCAATGTGCCCATCATGTGCCAAAGGGTCTTCCAAAAATAACTCGTAAATTTAACATCCCTATCAGACACAATGGTTTTAGGCAACCCATGAAGACGCACTATCTCCGCGAAAAATAGTTTAGCAATATGAGATGCACTAGAGGTCTTGGAACAAGGAATGAAGTGGGCCATTTTGGAAAATCGGTCTACTACGACATAGATGGAGTCGTGCTTCCTAGGGGTCTTAGGAAGTCCAAGCACGAAATTCATAGAGAGGTCTTGCCACGGTGTGTGTGCCACGAGTAATGGGGTGTACAAGCCGGTATTTTGTTTGATCTGTTTCGACACTTGGCAAGTACGACAATGTTTGACAACCCGAGCGACATCTCTCCTTAGGCTAAGCCAAAAGAACCTATCCTCTACGAGCGCAACAATTTTATTTCTTCCGAAATGTCCGACCATCCCTCTAGCATGTAACTCCCAAATGAGAAAGTCACGCAATGAAGTGCGATGGATGCAAAGGCGATTACCTTTAAACAAGTACCCATCCTGGATGGTGTACGCAGAGTGTGTGCTGGTCGGATTGCTAAGGATAGCAGTGTACTCAACCCCAAAATTTGGACACTCGGGGTACTCATCCTTTAACTTTTCGAACCCAACGACCTCAGTGCTTATTGTGCGCAAAGTCACTACTTGCCGACTAAGTGCATCAGCGGCCCTATTTTCAGCACCAGCCTTATGCTTTAACACAAATGTGAACCCTTGGAGGTACTCAACCCACTTCGCGTGCCTTGGGTTCAACTTCTTCTCTGAAGCAAGAAAGCGTAAGGCTTCATGGTCAGAGAACAGCACAAATTCCTGCGGTCTAAGGTAATGTTTCCAATACCAAAGAGATCGAACGACCGCATAGAATTCCTTGTCATAGGTGGAGTATTTTTGCTTCGCCTCGTTAAGTTTTTCGCTTAAATAGGCCATGGGGTGACCCTCTTGGCTAAGCACTCCTCCTATGCCTACACCCGATGTGTCGCATGCGACTTCAAAGACCTTGGAAAAGTCCGGCAATCGCATGACGGGTGCGCTACTCATTCGTTGTTTGATCTCAGCAAAGGCTTTTATCGCCGCTTTGCCTCATTTAAAGTCTCCCTTTTTCATGCAATCGGTAATTGGGGCCGTAATGGTGCTAAAGCTTCTGATGAAGCGATGATAAAAAGTAGCCAAGCCATGGAAGCTGCGGACATTTTGTATGTTCTTAGGTTCGGGCCACTCCACAATGGCTTTAACCTTTTCAGGGTCCGCGACCATTCCATTGGCCGAGATAATGAATCCCAAGAAGACAATGGAAGGTTGCATGAAAGTGCACTTCTTGAAATTGGCAAACAACTTCTCGCCCTTGAGGAAAACCAACCCAAGGGTCAAAATACCGGAAATCCAGTACGTATCGTCCTGACCTCCAGGACGATACGTACCGGGTATCGTCCGATACATTCAATGTATCGGCGATACAATGAATGTATCGGTTTGATACATTCAAAAAACCGGTATTTTGAAAAAAAATCCCAAAAAATTCCCAAAAAATCCCAAAAAATCTGAAAAATTATATTTATTTATTTTGTATTTATTTCAACTATTTTTGCTTTTATTTTTTACTTATTTGATGCATTATTTAGATGAATATATAAGTAAGATGCCTATTTTGTAACTTAACCCAAGTCACATGCCTATTTTGTAACTTATTTTGACTTAAGATCACATTTTTGACTTAATGTAATAGATCTTCTAACATTATGTTCGACCAGCTGATCACATGCCTATTTTATTAACAATATTTCATAATTTGATCTGAACCATGATCACGCATAAACTAAATTACAATGTATATTGACAAAATAAATTATATATTGTCAAAAATAATAGTTATGTTGATAAAATAAATTTAATTGTACATGAAAAACTTACTTTAGAGCCACATTGAATTTCGTGTGGTGGTTCTTGGCCCTCATGATCATTGTCATCATCGGTCTTGTGAAGCTTCCGGCCTTTTCCTATAATGTTGCCCATATTGATACCCATGATTATATGTGCCCCTTGAAACCGAGGCTCGATGTAGTATGTAAAGGCTCCTCCAAAAATCGACCGAAGTCATATGGCACCGAATAGGTTTGTTGTGGCTGGTAGTATGGGTTACTAGTTGCTGAATCTTCGGTATTTTGCAAACTGAATCCCCCGAAGCTAGAAGTCATATAACCCATATCCGTATCATCTTGTGGTGGTGGTGGTGTTTGATATGATCCCGACGCTCCTCTTCCTTCAACCCCTCCCATTCTAAATGTTGTTAACGGCGTCGAGTCATCGTCCCATGCCGCCATATCTCTATAAGGATCATAGGTACCAGCATCCTCCCCTCCACCACTAGTGCCAACGTCCCCTCCACCATCATCCTTACCACTCCCATCATCACTACCGGGTTGCGTTTCGTCATCAGATCCAACCACTGAATGACGATTCAATCTTCTTTTCCACCTCGGTGGTTTGGAAGCCTGCTGCTCCGCTACTCTTTCAGCATTGTCCAGCCATTCAGTGCTCTCACTATCCAAGACTGGCTCTTCTCTCTCTTCGATCCATTCATTCAAAGGGTCATCCTCCTCGAATATATAATCCAACTGGATGGGATCAAAATAATCACCGTCTGCAAGGTAGAATATGATAGATGAATTAGTATAATATGTAAGTAAGACTTTATATAATTGAGGATCTAAGACTTCATGTAATTGCTTACCACGGTTGGTCCTCTGTATATTCCTAACCCTTAATCGCATGTTGTAGTGGCAGTAGACTAACTTTTCTAATCGGTCCATATTTAGTCTATTCCTTGTCTTAGTATGAATGAGAGAGAAAGTGCTCCAATTCCGCTCGCAGTTGGACGAGGAACACGTTTGCGACAATACCCTCATTGCTACCCGCCTCAATATCGGACCATCACCTCCATAATGCATCTACCAATCAGCGGGTTTGTCGTGTTTAATTTGGGATTGCGCCAACGGGGTCCCAAATGACCCATGTCTCTTGCGAAACATGTCAATTTATAAAGATGAAACACAGTAAGGCACATATCAATAAATAGATGATAATATCACATGACATTTGACTTATTACTTATGAGGTATAATATTATGATCACTCACATCTCTTATGGCTTGACCTTGGTCCGCCAACTCAGGGAGCATTCTTTGGATTACATTGGGCAAACCGGTATACACTTCATTAGTGTCACTCAGCTCGAAGCGTCGCGTATACTGGAAGGCTGGATTCAAGTAGTGTGCTACACATCAAATATGAGCAATTTCATCAGTATATGAAAATAATGAATAAATAAATAAATATCACTACATAATTGTGCAACATGTTATACCTGCTGCATGCAAGTACTGGTGAAATTGTGCATCCCACCTCTTGTCGATAATCGCCCAGTATCGTTTATATTTTGTAGGGCATTTGGTTTTTATAGCCAATTTTGCCTTATCCATTGACTCATAAACGTACCCCATCGTTGGTTTGTCATCACCATCAACCAATCTGCCCCAAAGTCTAGATCGGTCACGGTGCAAGCTAGTCTCTTCGCTCAAGAGAGTCCTATTTCATGTTGATTCCATTCTTCCGACGACACCATGCTTTTGCTCACGCCATATCTAGCCAAACTCGTAGGGCTAAGAAGCGTGTTAAAACGCGATAATCGTTGGTCGGAGCAACTCATTGTTCGTGAAGGCTCTCATTAAATTGACCGACATCACCTTCTGTACAAGTAAAATGTCGTTCTTCCCTTTTGAATAGTTGCTGTGCCTTGCTTCTCTTTCCTAAATCCTCAAGAATGAGGTCCACGAATATGCGGCACACGGGGTCCGATCGGTGGCGTCTCTTCGCCATTAGTTTTAATCCAAATGACTTTGTAGTTTGCCGCATTATGCATTACCACACACACCCGCTCTCCAACCTCATGAACTACCATATCCATTAGTTGAAAGAGGTAGTCAGCAGTCTTTACGTGTCTAGAAGCATCAACTGATTTCAAAAATACTGTCTCGGCATCGCTGTAAACCAAAAAGTTTATCAAACTCTTCTTTGTGGGACCAGTCCATCCATCGCACATAATTGTGCAACCTCTCTCATCCCATACATCCTCAAAGCTTTGTACATAGGCAGTTATCTCATCGTACTCATCTGTTAGTAAGGGCCCAGATATCTCGTATGGAGAAGGCTTTTTAACTCCTGGACCAACTTCTGCACTTGTATCAATCATGCTTTTGAAGTACGACGAGTCTGCTACTTGGCTCGGAATGTAGTTGTATATAAAAAACTTGGCAATGGATTTTCCAAGCTTCTTCCTCATTTTTGTAAGTGAGATTGCACTCAATTTGGTTTGTTTGAAGCTTTCAGTGCGATACATGAATGGATCCATGGGGGCTGTAGTACGGCCTCTAGTAGACGGCCTATAATCCCTCCCAGATGCTGACCTACGCAACGGCTCGCTCAACATCCTCATCATCCTCAACAACATGTGGCCTATGACTAGATCCACCACCGGTAGCAGGCATGGATGGGCCCCTCAACCTGGACCGAAACCGATAATCGGCTTCTTCCTGATCTCGCCGCTGTTGTGCTTCTCTGGCACTCTCTCTCATAGCTCTCGCTATCTGCTCATCCTCATCCTCATCCTCATCATCCTCAGGTGCAGCTGATGTAAACTCTGGATCTGGCCTCCTGATTCTCTCATACATTTCCCTATCACGATCGGCTTCAACTTTTTTCTTTCCCTTTGCCGCTTGTAAACTAGCTCTGATATTTTCTTTTACCTCTCTGGGTACACTGGGACACCCTCTTGTCTCTCCCTTTACATGAGCCAGATGCTCCTTTAACCGTGTGATACCTCCTCCCAGCAGTTTTTTTTCACAAAGCTTACATTGTATCTGGAGTCTATTACCATCTATTGTTGTACCGTATTGCCACGCTGGATCTGTCGAACGTACCATATTTATTTATTTCACCTGCATGAATGAGCAAACGATTGCATTAAAGTAAACATCTAATTTACACTTGAAAATAAAATTTATTTTTTAATTATTGCTATTTTAAAAATATTAGATTATATTTTATTAAATTTATTTGATATTATTCTAATTTTTATAAAATTTAGATTACATTTAAATTTTTATTTTATATTATTCTAATTTTTGAAAGATTAGATTATATTTTATCAAATTTATTTGATATTATTATAATTTTTGAATATTTATTTGATATTATTATAATTTATGAATGTTTATTTGATATTATTTTAATTTATGAATATTTATTTGATATTATTATAATTTATGAATGTTTATTTGATATTATTATAATTTTTGAATATTTATTTCATATTATTTTAATTGTTGAATATTTATTTGATATTATTTTAATTTATGAATATTTATTTGATATTATTATAATTTTTAAAAATTTATTTGAAATTTATTCCATATTATTCTAATAATTTATGGGACATATCCCATAATATTAATTATTTTAATTATATGTGACGGTCACATATAATCAATATGGGTCACATATAATTAAATTTATTATTAAAATTAATATGAGTCACATATAATTTAATATGTGACCCATAAATTTAATTATATGTGACCCATATTAATTTTAAGTTTAAATTATATGTGACTCATATTGACCCCATTATTTTATTAATTATATGTGACCCATATGATGTGTGACCCATATGATATGTGACCCATATTGATTACATGTGATCCTTAATTATAATTATTTATATTATTTTTGACCCATCAATTTAAATATTTTAAATGGGGTCACATATAATTATTTTTGACCCATCATATTATTTTTGACCCATCATATTATTTTTGACCCATTATTTATATTATTTTTAATTAATTTAAATATTTTAAATTATTTTTTCCCTCTTCTTAATTTAAATAATTTATTTAAATATTAAATATTTTAATTATTTCAAATAATATTAATTATTTTAAATAATTTAAATAATTTAAATAATTAATATTATAGGTAAATGATAAAATTTAAAGGTAGATCTACCTAATTTAAGGGTAGATCTACACTTATATAAGGTAGATCTACACTTATTTAAGGTAGATTTATACTTATTTAAGGTAGATCTACACTTATTTAAGGTAGATCTACAATTATTTAAGATAGATCTACCTTTAAATTAGGTAGATCTACCTTATTTTAGTATTTAAAATGAAATAAAACGATGGTAAAATGATAAACACGTACCTTCCACGTTGATCCCGTGATTTTTTGTGCGATTTGGCACCGATTTAGGGTGTAAATAATCCAAAAATGAGAGAGGAAGAAGGAAGAAAATGGGGGAAAAAAAAAGGGTTACCCGACCTTTAGTCGGGCCAATGGGTGGTGGGGCCTACCTTTTTTTCAAATTATCGTCCGATACGAACGATAATTTGAAATTATCGTTCGTATCGGACGATAATTTCAACTTTTTTTTAAATTTTTTATTTTCAGTCAAATTATCGGACGATAATTTGAAATTATCGTCCGATACGGACGATATTTTATCCATATCGGACGATAATTTACTTATTTTATACAGGGTACGATACATACCCTATGTATCGTACCGCTGACCTCTAAAACCGATACATATCGGTATCGGACGATATTTTGACCCATGAACCAACCTAAGGTGGGTCAAGTGTTGATCCTTGTCGTGACTATAGATCAATATGTCATCGAAATAAACAACAAGGAATTTGCCTAGAAACGGCCTCAACACTTCGGTCATGAGTCGCATGAAGGTACTCGGGGCGTTAGAAGCCCCAATGGCATGACCATCCACTCATAAAGATCATCCTTAGTCTTAAAGGCGATTTTCCACTCATCACCGGGGCAGACGCAGACTTGATGGTAGCCACTCTTAAGGTCTATCTTTGAAAAGATCTAGGCACCAACCATCATTTCAAGCATGTCATCGAGCCATGGTATGAGAAACCGATATTTAACAGTAATTTTATTGATCGCACAACTATCCACACACATGCGCCACGTACCATCTTTCTTAGGAGTGAGTAGGGCAGGTACGGCACACGGGCTCAAACTCTCTTGGATGAACCCCTTCTGAAGGAGCTTATTGACTTGCCGAGTTAATTCAGCGTGCTCAACCGGATTCAACCTATAGTGGGGCAGGTTCGGAAAGATAGATCTAGGAATCAAGTCTATTGCGTGTTGGATATCACGCAAGGGAGGGAGTTCGTTTGGTAAGTCTTCAGGGAAGACGTCCGTAAACTCTTTTAAAATCGGCTCAACCTCCTTGGGACACTCACTCACCAACTTGGGAGCACTCTCTACGGTGACAACTACATACACTACACTCTCATCTTTCGATGCTTTCTCGAACTCAGAAGGGCTCACAATATTAATGGATTTAGAAGACTCGCCCTTCTTTTCAACGGTGTTGGTTGATGGTGTTTTGGGAGGCAAAGGGTGTAAAGTGATCTTTTTGCCCTTATGCATGAACGTGCAAATGTTTGTTCCACCAGAAAGAGTCACGTCCATGTCGTAGAATCACGGCCTTCCCAAAATGATATGGCCCACATCCATCGGCACCATAAGGTGTTCGAATAAGAATCTAACCATGGGTCAAAATATCGTCCGATACCGATACGTATCGGACGATGTATCGGTTTTGGAGGTCAGCGGTACGATACATAGGATATGTATCGTACCCTATATAAAATAGATAAATTATCGTTTGATACGGACAAAATATCGTCCGTATCGGATGATAATTTGACTAAAAGTAAAAAAATAAAAAAAAGGACGAAATTATCGTCCGATACGAACGATACTTTGAAATTATCGTTCGTATCGGACGATAATTTCAAAATATCGGTGGGCCCCACCCTTTGACCCGACTAAAGGGTCGGGTTTCCCTTTTTTTTTCCCCATTTTCTTCCTTTCTTCTTCCTCTCTTCTTCCTCTCTCATTTTTGGGTTATTTACACCCTAAATCGGCGCCAAATCGCACAAAAAATCACAGGATCGTGGAAGGTACGTGTTTATCATTTTACCATCATTTTATTTCATTTTAAATACTAAAATAAGGTAGATCTACCTTAAATAAGTGTAGATCTACCTTATTTAAGGGTAGATCTACCTTAAATAAGGGTAGATCTACCTTAAATAAGGGTAGATCTACCTTAAATAAGTGTAGATCTACCCTTAAATTAGGTAGATCTACCTTTAAATTTTATCATTTACCTATAATATTGATTATTATAATTATTTAAATTATTTAAAATTATTTAAAATAGTTAAAATATTTAATATTTAAATAAATTATTTACATTAAGAAGAGGGGAAAAATAATTTAAAATATTTAAATTAATTAAAAATAATATAAATAAAGGGTCAAAAATAATATGATGGGTCAAAAATAATTATATGTGACCCCATTTAAAATATTTAAATTGATGGGTCAAAAATAATATAAATAATTATAATTAAGGGTCACATGTAATCAATATGGGTCACATATAATTAATAAAATAATGGGGTCAATATGAGTCACATATAATTTAATCTTAAAATTAATATGGGTCACATATAATTAAATTTATGGGTCACATATTAAATTATATGTGACCCATATTAATTTTAATAATAAATTTAATTATATGTGACCCATATTGATTATATGTGACCGTCACATATAATTAAAATAATTAATATTATGGGATATGTCCCATAAAATATTAGAATAATATGGAATAAATTTCAAATAAAATTTTAAAAATTATAATAATATCAAATAAATATTCATAAATTAAAATAATATCAATTAAATATTCAAAAATTAAAATAATATGAAATAAACATTCAAAAATTATAATAATATCAAATAAACATTCATAAATTATAATAATATCAAATAAATATTCATAAATTAAAATAATATCAAATAAATTTGATAAAATATAATCTAATCTTTTAAAAATTAGAATAATATAAAATAAAAATTCAAATGTAATCTAAATTTTATAAAAATTAGAATAATATCAAATAAATTTAATAAAATATAATCTAATATTTTTAAAATAGCAATAATTAAAAAATAAATTTTATTTTCAAGTGTAAATTAGATGTTTACTTTAATGCAATCGTTTGCTCATTCATGCAGGTGAAATAAATAAATATGGTACGCTCGATGATCCAGTAAGGCAATACTAAGACAACAATAGATGGTAATAGACTCCAGATACAATGTAAGCTTTGTGAAAAAAAACTGCTGGGAGGAGGTATCACACGGTTAAAGGAGCATCTGGCTCATGTAAAGGGAGAGACAAGACGGTGTCCCAGTGTACCCAGAGAGGTAAAAGAAAATATCAGAGCTAGTTTACAAGCGGCGAAGGGAAAGAAAAAAGTTGAAGCCGATCGTAATAGGGAAATGTATGAGAGAATCAGGAGGCCAGATCCAGAGTTTACATCAGCTGCACCTGAGGATGATGAGGATGAGGATGAGGATGAGCAGATAGCGAGAGTTATGAGAGAGAGTGCCAGAAAAGCACAACAGCGGCGAGATCAAGAAGAAGCCGATTATCGATTTCGGTCCAGGTTGAGGGGCCCATCCATGCCTGCTACCGGTGGTGGATCTAGTCATAGGCCACATGTTGTTGAGGATGATGAGGATGTTGAGCGGTGATCCGGTGCGGGGTCAAGATCATCGGGAGGGATTATAGTGCTACTAGAGAGGTCAGACCATGACCCATGGATCCATTCATGTATCGCACTGAAAGCTCCAAATAAACCAAATTGAGTGCAATCTCACTTACAAAAATGGGGAAGAAGCTTGGAAAATCCATTGCCAAGTTTTTTATATACAACTATATTCCGAGCCAAAGTGGCATATTGCATACTTCAAAAGCATGATTGATACAAGTGCGAAGTTGGTCCAGAGTTAAAAAGTCTTCTCCATACGAGATATCCGCCCTTACTAATGTATGAGTACGGCGAGATAACTGCCTATGTACAAAGCTTTGAGGATGTATGGGATGAGAGAGGTTGCACAATTATGTGCGATGGATGGACTAGTCCCACAAAGAAGAGTTTGATAAATTTTTTGGTTTACAGCGATGCCAGGACAGTATTTTTGAAATCAGTTGATGCTTCTAGACACGTAAAGGCTGCTGACTACCTCTTTCAACTAATGGATATAGTAGTTCATGAGGTGGAGGCAGTGGTGGTAATGCATAATGCGGCAAACTATAAAGCCTCACTGGATTAAAACTAATGGCTAAGAGACGCCACCAGATCGACTGTCGACATTGCGTGGACCTCATTCTTGAGGATTTAGGAAAGAGAAGCAAGGCACAGTAACTATTCAAAAGGGAAGAAACATTTCGCATAACAAAGGACAAGCTAGTCAATTTAATGAGAGCCTTCACAAACAATGAGTTACTCCGACCTGCGATTACACGTTTTGCAACACAGTTCTTAGCCCTACAGAGTTTGGCTAGGTATAGGCGTGAGCTGAAAAACATGGTGTCGTCGGAAGAATGGAATCAACATGAAATAGGACTCCCACGAGCGAAGAGACTAGCTTGCACTGAAGTTGTCGACCGATCTGCAAAGACGCAGCTTTTGGGATGTCGACCACCACCGATCGCCTACTACCCCTGCTGGTGCAAGTGTTGAGATTGGTTGATGGTGATGACAAACCAACGATGGGGTACGTTTATGAGTCAATGGATAAGGCAAATTTGGCTATAAAAACCAAATGCCCTACAAAATATAAACGATACTGGGCAATTATCGACAAGAGGTGGGATGCACAATTTCACCAAAGATTGCATATGCAGGTATAACATGTTGCACAATTATGTAGTGATTTTTATTTATTTATTCATTATTTTCATATACTGATGAAATTGCTCATATTTGATGTGTAGCACACTACTCAATCCACCTTCCAAAGATAATGACGCTCGAAATGAAAAGTGACACTGATGAAGTGTATACCGGTTTGCTCAATGTAATCCAAAGAATGCTCCCTGAGTTGGCGGACCAAGGCCAAGCCATAAGAGATGTGAGTGATCATAGTATCATACCTCATAAGTAATAAGTTAAATGTCATGTGATATTATCATCTATTTATTGATATGTGCCTTACTGTGTTTCATATTTATAGATTGACATGTTTCGCAAGAGACATGGGTCATTTGGGACCCCTGCTATGCAATCCCAAATTAAACACGACAAACCCGCTGATTGGTAGATGCATTATGGAGGTGATGGTCCGATATTAAGGCGGGTAGCAATGAGGGTATTGTCGCAAACGTGTTCCTCGTCCAACTGCGAGCGTAATTGGAGCACTTTCTCTCTCATTCATACTAAGACAAGGAATAGACTAACTATGGACCGATTGGAAAAGTTAGTCTACTGCCACTACAACATGCGATTAAGGGTTAGGAATATACAGAGGACCAACCGTGGTAAGCAATTACATGAAGTCTTAGATCCTCAATTATATGAAGTCTTACTTACATATTATACTAATTCATCTATCATATTCTACCTTGCAGACGGTGATTATTTTGATCCCATCCAGTTGGATTATATATTCGAGGGGGATGACCCTTTGAATGAATGGATCGAAGAGAGAGAAGAGCCAGTCTTGGATAGTGAGAGCAATCAATGGTCGGACAATCGCTAAAGAGAAGTGAGCAAAGAAGCTTCCCAACCACCGAGGCGGAAAAGAAGATTGAATCGTCATTCAGTGGTTGGATCTGATGACGAAACGCAGCCCGGTAGTGATGATGGGAGTGGTGAGGATGATGGTGGAGGGGACGTTGGCACTAGTGGTGGAGGGGAGGATGCTAGTACCTATGATCCTTATTGAGATATGGCGGCATGGGACGATGACTCGATGCCGTTAACACAGTTCGACACTCCTACATTTAGAATGAGAGGGGTTGAAGGAAGATGAGCGTCGGGATCATATCAAACACCACCACCACAAGATGATACGGATATGGGTTATATGACTTCTAGCTTGGGGATCTGGTTTGTAAAATAATCAAGATTCAAAGAACTAGTAACCCATACTACCAACCACAACAAACTTATCCGGTGCCATATGACTTCGTTGGTCAGATTTTTTGAGGACCGGCCTTTACGTACTACACTGAGCCATATTCGTTGTTACCTCAGAGCACATATAATCATGGGTATCAATATGGGCAACATTATAGGCAAAGGCCGGAAAGCTCGCGCACCGATGATGACGATGATTATGAGGGTCTAAGAACCACCACGAAATTCATTGTGGCTCTAAAGTAAGTTTTCCATGTACAATTAAATTTATTTTTATCAACATAGCTATTATTTTTGACAATATATAATTTATTTTTGTCAATATACATTGTAATTTAGTTTATGCATGACTGCGTGTCTGCGTCGATCAAATTATGAAATATTGTTAATAAAATAAGCATGTGATCAGCTGGTCGAACATAATGTTAGAAGATCTATTACATTAAGTCAAAAATGTGATCTTAAGTCAAAAATAAGTTACAAAATAGGCATGTGACTTGGGTTAAGTTACAAAATAGGCATCTTACTTATATATTCATCTAAATAATGCATCAAATAAGTAAAAAATAAAAGCAAAAATAGTTGAAATAAATACAAAATAAATAAATATAATTTTTCAGATTTTTTGGGATTTTCTGGGATTTTTTTGGTATTTTTTTTTCAAAAAATCGGTTTTTTAAATGTATCAAACCGATACATTCAATGTATCGCCGATACATTCAATGTATCGGACGATACCCGGTACGTATCGTCCTGGAGGTCAGGACGATACGTACCGGATTTCCGGTATTTTGACCCTTGAATCTAACTGAATCGATACACGACACCTTTTCGACACGAGAATGGATGAAGAATTGACCCATGCGACTTTATAAGGTCTCGGGTGGGCTTCAGGTGTAAGCCCTAAGCGGCAGACTGTATGAGTGGATATTACATTAGTACAACTATCGCTATCCACGAGGACTCTACAATTCTTTTCACCAAATCTGGCATAGGTGTGGAAGATGTTCTCCCTATGCTAGTCATCCTTTTCATCCCGTTGAGGTTGTGCAAGGGCACACTTTACAACTAAAGCATGACCAATAGTATCACCCTCCTCATCACTAGGTGTGCTAACCGGTTCAAATACTTCTTGTTCAACCACTACCTCATCATCATCCTTCTCTCCCTCAATGAAGAGAGTCCTTTGGGGTTCTTTCGTAGGACATTGGGCGGCAAAGTGTCCCATCCCATGACATTTATAGCACTTTATTTGAGAACTAACCCTTGAGAATTCCCCGACTACACCTTTTCCCTTTTCAAACCTAGAATTGGTAGGGCGGGTTGTATAGGTTTGGGAGGAAGATTAAATCGTCCCTCACCGGATCTTTGACCGCTCTATTGTGGCGCAGTCCTCTTCACCACCGTAGTTTTCAAATACCGTTCTAGATCTTGCACAACGACATAGCATCTTTCAAGAGTTTCTACAGGGTGAGAAATCAATTCTTTTTGCAAATCCAGCCGCAATCCGGTGTAGAATCTAGAGAGAGTGATTTCAGGGTCTTCTGATACTTTTGCCCTCGTCATGAAATCTTCAAATTTGGCAATGTAATCGGTCACGGGCATACCACCTTGGCATAAATTTTGCCACTGGTCGAGGAGGCGTTGGTGGTATGATAAAGGAGCATACTTCTCAGTAAGTCGTTCCTTCATGTCGTCCCAACGGGTAATGGGAGGACAACTCGCGTTCACCCTAATGCGCTCAACATTGAGCCAAAAAAGTCGAGCTTGACCAACCAACTTCATTTTAGCAAATCTAACGATTCATGACATACCAATCAAAGTGTTGGTCCATGTCAGAAAGCCAATCGAGGAAGACGGTAGGGTCCATTCTTCCATCGAAAGTCGGAATCTCAACTCGGACGTTCTTAAGGAGTTGAACTTCGGGGTCATAGTCATCTCTACGATGATCCCTACGGTTCCGGCTGTCTTAGCAACCATTACATTCAAAGTGTGGACACTCACGCTCTTGGTGTTGATTTTCAAGTCCACCCATCGCTTCCAGTTGGTTGATTTGATCACGTAATCTATCATTACCAACTCCTAGAGATGTTTGGGTTTGCTCAATGGTATTCAGACGTGCACTAATCGCACCCAACTCTTCTCGCATACCGTTAAGGGCATTGAGAATCGCACTCGAGTCCATAGTGATCACAAGGTCTATTAGGGTTCTAATATGAAATGCAATATGAACTCACAAAAACAATGCAAATAAGTAAATATGACAAGCAAAGATGCCCTAACCTAGAAAACCTAGGGCTCTAATACCAAAACTAACGCGGGACAACGACCCTAAAATGCGGAATATGATTTTATGCAGATTTTGCCGAAATTAAATAAAATAATTCAAGTTTAATTGCAAAATTATCTTAAGATACCTTAGGGTCTGCAGAATTCTGATGGGTAGATCACAAGAGATCCAGATAGGGTCCAGTCCGATGCGCAAGTACTTTTCGAGTTGAGGCAAGATCGGCCTAAAGATAGGACTCTAGCTTTTCCAGGATTAGGCACTCGTTTGCGGTCCGATGTAGATTCACGGATTCCAAATTAGGTTATGGAATGGAATTAGGGTTTGTAAAAGGTTTATGGCTTTTAGATCGGTTTATGGTTTGGAAGGGTGTTGACTTTGAGATTTAGGCTTCAAACGGATTTAGGGCTTCGGAACTCTAGGGTTTCAGAAATCTAGCGTTTCAGAATCGAAGGAAGAATTTAGGCTTTGGGTTTAGAGAAGCACACAGAGATTTAGATAGCAAGTATGATAGAGAAGATAACAATGGCTTTTAGGAATCACTCCCTTGGCCTCACACCAAACCCATCTCAGGCGAAGAATATTCAAGCATAAAAGCATTCAAAATATTCAATCAACTAATTAAAAGTCTTTACAAGCCTCTATATATAGGCCACCAATAATTAAGTTCTAAATAAAAGAGTTCTAATACTAATAAAACAAGAACATGAAAGTTTCACATGAAATCCCGTCTTACGAGCTCGCGCGCGCGAGTTTAAGTTCTCGCTTGTGCGTCTGAAGTCGTCGCTATAACTCGCGTGCGCGAAGATAAGTTGCCCGCTCGCGCGAGGTTACGCTATGGAACTGCTCTCCTCGCTGTTTGTATCCGTTCCGGGCTTCCTCTACGCTTCTTCCGACGCCGGTAAAACCGATGTGGTCCAAATCCGATGTCCGTGTATGTGGCGTCCCTGTCAATAAGGTTGAGGAAAATCCACATGTAGCAAATGGGGGTAGCCACCCAAGCTATATGTTTGAATATACCTCTGGTTTGCATTGAGTGGGAGGGAAGATATGGGTGAGGGGTTTGCACAGGCAGGTGAGAGGAGGTGTCTGCCAGTTGGGTGCGCCATGAGGAGGCTGGGGTGGTTGTGTGTGAGGGGGGGGGGAGGGGGGGGGGGGAATATAGGTGGCAGACTTACTATTGATGGTGATCCATAACCATAGGAGGGACAAAATATGGTGAGATGGGAACAATTCAAGAACAATAGAGGGATGGAATTTGGAAGTGTCAGGAGTGTGATGGCGTTATGATCCATTACATATATGCATCCATTTCGAGGGTCTAGCTTCTAATAGCCTCAATCATTTAACTTGTAACTGATTAAAATCCATTGAGTAGATTTACAGCTCAGTTTATCAGGTGAGTAAGGTCAAAGTAAAGAGTTGCACACCCCAAACTACATAGAAAATTATAGTCAAGAGAAGAGGAAACAAGCTTTCCATATGTTGAATGATTGGCTACAGTTGAACTTGGCATCCGGTTGGTTCAAGAAAAGTTGTGGTTTCCACAATGTGCCGATGGTTTTTTCGGCATGGCCATTTTATTGTTATGTCTGGGGGACATGATATGCAATGGGAGATAACCCTAGTTACAGGTTGTGTAAATTTGTGACTAATGTATTCCTAATCACCATCGATTTACAAAGTTTTGGTTTTCTGATCCAGTTTGTTTTCAATTAAAGTTAAGCACAACAAATGCATCATAAGCTCGAGTAGATAAAGAAAACTATCACTAATACCAACTAAAATCATCAATAAAACTAAAATGAGCATAAGCCATCAATACTATAACCTTGGAATAGGATCTTCTCCTTAACAAAAAAAAGAGAGTAAGTGAATACAAAAGTGGTAGTAATTATCTTTGGCGAAATGGTGCACCGACAACTTCTTGTTTGAACTGTTAGGTTCGTGCATAATATTGTTCATGTGAAGTAAAGGGGCTTATGAGGCAAAGATGTTGCTAAGGACATTGTCTATTCCTTGGTATTTGGAATAAAGAGAGTGGTTACCAAGGTCTCTTGTGATGTAGTAGGATGCGCCGGTGTCAGGGAACCATGTGTTGTCGTGCTGATTGGTTATGGCCCTTGGTTGGAGTTTGTGAGGAGGCTGATGGCCTTGGTACAACAGATCAAGCTGATGGAAGTAATCCAACGCTAAATGATTGGTACGATTACAAATCTGACATATGGGAGGATTTGGGACTTGGTATTTGGATTTCGATTGGGGGGGGGGGGGGGGGGGGGAATTAGACAGATCCACGTCCTCTGTTGTCGTACCTGTAGGGAGTGTTGAAAGCGGTGCGGTAGTGGCTTCAGCAAGATAGAGGAGCCTCAATTGGTGGACAATGCTGTCATAGTTTGATCAATACCAATCGGCTGAGATTGAGACTCAAGCCACAGCTCAAGAGAGTAATTGACCATAAAAATCATCAAAACAAATTGGGTTTTCTTGATTATTTATGTAGTTTATGTGCAGGTTTCACTGTGGGCCAAGGCCATTGGGTGTACCAGTAAAACCAACATAATCAGAACAAGTTGAGCAATGGCATCTGAGGCATCGGTGATGGATTTCATTTTATCCAAGTAATCAGTGATGGGCATACCTCCTTGTTTTAGAGATTGGAGTTTCTGACATAGTTGCATAACGTGGGAGCGAGCGTGAGCAAAGTTGATCAAGGGGTAGCCACACTTCTCTTGACATAGAGAGTCTATATACACTGCAAGAACGAACTCAGCAAGTGTAGCATAGCCCAAACTGAGGAGAATAATCTTTGCTTCATCCATGTGGAGTCGGCTGGGTTGAAGGTGTTCATGATCTTATTATAGGAATCATGAACAAACTGCTTGAGGCATCATAAATAGCCGTTGATATAACACAGAGAATGGGTAAGAACTGGCCACGTCATAGTAGATATTTATCACCAGTTAGCTTGATGGATACAAGGTTGCCGATGTTGGAACTTAGAAAGATGCATGGAAGAGGATGAAGAGGTCATGATGAGGTGGGAGGAAGATAAGCAAGGAAAAGAATCAGGATCAACTTAGGATAAATCCTAACAGACTGTCTCATACATGTAAAATGAGATTTTTGCGTGTTCTCTTCACTTTCAAAATGAGAAGAGAGGCTGAATTCAATCTCCATTATATTGGGAAAGATAGTTGAACAGTGTTATAGGAATACATTATAGTAACCTTATCACATGGTGATTTGTTGATGTCACCCTCCACACAGAAAACGCCTTCACCACCTCCTACTTGTTCTCTAACCAGTGAATGCTTGATGTGAGATGCATGGTGCTATGAACAAGATCTACTCATGCTGAGCCTTACTAATGCCATTAATTAGAACTATAGGTACTCTTATTCATTCAAGGGTAAAGGTAGCCTGCTACCATGGACCAGGTAACTTGCCTGGTCGCACGCTAATTTGCAGCCACGTGGCACCCAATCTCAAGATCTAGTGTCATGGATGGGAGCGACTCTATGATCATAATTCATAGCTATTTTGTGAAAAAAATTAAAATAAAAATGTATAAAACTGCATAGTCAATGGCGTCAACCATGGTGAGAAATGAACGGAAAAACCAAATGTGATTTTTTCCGTTCATTTGATGTGTAATTGACTCTTGAGTTTGACTGCATGAATTTATATTCTTTTTATTTTATGTTTTCACAAAATAATTGTAATCATCAAGCCGCTCGTATCCATGGAATCCGGTCATGTTATTGGGTGCCACGTGGCTGCAAATTAGTGTGGGATCAGGTAAGTTATCTGGTCCATGGTACCAGGCTACCTTTACCCTTCATTCAATTTCACTTTTTAAATTGTTCTATCTGTTAAAAACCTGATTTAACAAATTCTCGCATCTTTTCTAGAGGGCAGGTTGTTTCAATTTTTATTTTTTTATTTTTTTTTGGTCTTAGCTTGTATTGCTCTTTTCTTCTATCATAAAAAACAAACATTGAAATTGCAATTAGAAATGACCTGCAATATTGATATCTAACTTCTATAAATTTCAATTAAAAATGATCTGCAACTTTGATAACTCACTTCTACTATGTTTATAGCAAAACAAGGCCTTAAGGATTTCCTGCACATCAGCGATTTCGACAAGGCCACTATTTTGGAGATCCTTCACCGTGCTGCTGAGGTCAAGGCATTGCTAAAATCAGGAGATCGTACATTTCTCCCATTTAAAGGAAAGACACTAGCAATGATCTTTGCCAAACCATCTATGAGAACTCGGGTTTCATTCGAGACAGGATTCTTCTTGCTAGGTGGGCATGCCATATATTTGGGACCAGATGATATCCAGATGGGTAAGCGGGAGGAAACACGTGACGTTGCTCGAGTGCTGTCTGGTTATAATGATATCATCATGGCACGTGTGTTTGCTCATCAGGTATGGTAGTGAGTCTTTTGTATTATTATTTATTCTATCTTTCTTAGTTTGAGGTAGTGTTGGAATCCATCGTGTTTTGTTGCCATTCTTTAAAAGCAAATCAATAGTTGTTCTTTTTGTGCACGTTCTAAAATCTCCAAATAAACTAAATAGAATTAGATTATTGGAATCCTACTGCATCCAATTCCTCCCTATGTTGCTTCAAGATCTGTAAAATAACCTTAATAGTAGAGGCCAGATCTATGTTACTTAATTCACTACACCACTGTGCGAATGGCGAATTGGTTCAGAGCGATCCAATTCACCATTTGATTCAGCCTTATTGGGTGAACTGGGCGAATCGGAGTTTGTATATAAAAATGCTTTAAAAAAAGCACAGAGGTGGGGAGAATTGTACTCACGACCTCAATTACTAACATCCAAAGTCCATAGTTGAGTAACCAGCTAATCTTACGGTTGTTTTAGCATAAGAGTTTATGGTAGATATTATATTTCTAGTTATTGCTAGGTTATAAAAAATAATAATAATAAATAAATAAATAAAAACTCATCCTACCCCTATCGAATCGAGTTCACATAAAAATAGCGAATTGCGAATTGCGAACTTGAAAATGAATTGAGTGAATTGCGAATTAAGTAACATAGGGCAAAATCATTAAAACCAGTACGGTTCCAATAGATAGCCTAGAAAATTTTGCAAGAACTACTAAAAACACAAATCCCCAATTTGCCTTGGCAGATTCACTTATCTGCATATAGAAAAGCTAGGAAATTGTGCAAATGAATCCATTTTACGCACAACCAGGAACAAATTTAGCAAGAGCCATTTAAATGTCATGACCCAAAATCCACGCACCTGGATCTCGAGCCGCGGCCCAGATAGATCAGAAGAAACCTGAAATAAAAACTTTTCTAACAAGGGATATACTACCACTAGATTTCAAAACACAGCAGAAACTTTTTCTTTCATTCTCAAGAACTGGTCAAAACCATTTACTATATTTAGTCTCACAACTTTTTTTACAACAAGGCCCAACCGACTATATACAAAAAGTTTGACACTACTACAAGCCATACACTATGAACATACCCTATACATAGATAATCATACAAAAGACAGAAGTCTTACCAAAGTGACGGGGAACGTCAAGAAAAAAAAAATAATTTTGATTTTGCCCCTTTATTGTCCGTAGGTCACGGACGTCCGTGGGGCACTACGGACGTCCATGGACGTCGTGACGGGCTTCCGAATTTTGAGTTTTTTTTGGCGAAAACATGCCTTTTTTGTGTTTTATTTCTATTAGAACTCTTTATTTCGACATTTAATTATTGGTGGCCTATATATAGAGGCTTGTAAAGACTTTTTAATTAATTATTGAATATTTTGAATGCTTTTATGCTTGAATATTCTTTGCCTGAGATGGGTTTGGTGTGAGGCCAAGGGAGTGATTCCCAAAAGCCATTGTTATTTTCTCTATTATCTATCACTGTCTTCTTTGGATTTTGCCTTATAGATCCCTGCTTGTTTCTCCTACATCTTAACCTATTGATTTCTTAATCCCTAAAATCATAAATCCCTTTCAGAATCTCAAATCAAACAGAGCCCAAAAACCCTTTTCTAAGCCATAAATCAAACCATAAGCCCATTACAAAATTATACACCTATTTCCAAAGCCCTAGTTAGAGCCTGCGAATCTACATCGGATCGAAGACGAACGCCCAAGCCTGGAAAAACTAGAGTTCTATCTCTAGGCCGATCTCGCCTCAAATCTAAAAGTACTTGCGCATCGGACTGGACCCTACCTGGATCTCGTGTGATCTACTCATCAAAATTCTCCAACCCTAAGGTATCTTAAGATAGTTTTGTGATCAAACTTGAATTACTTTATTTAATTTCGGCCAAATTGCATAAAAAATTATATTCCGCATTTTAGGGTTATCGTCCCGCATCAGTTTTGGTATCAGAGCCCCAGGTTTTCTAGGTTAGGGCATTTTGTTTGTCATATTTATTTTATTGCATTATTTTCTTTTTGTGAGTCCATATTGCATGCCATATTAGAACCCTAATAGACCTTGTGATCACCATGGCTTCGGATGAGGTTCTTAATACTCTTAGAGTTATACGAGGAGAATTGGGTGCGATTAGTGCACGTTTGAATACCATTGAGCAAGCCCAAACATCCCTAGGAGTTGGTAATGATAGATTACGTGATCAAATCAACCAACTGGAAGCGATGGATGGGCTGGAAAATCAGCACCAAGAACGTGAATGTCCCCACTTGGAACGTAATGGTCGCCAAGACAACTGGAACCGTAGGGATCATCGTAGAGATGACTATGACCCCGAAGTTCAACTCCTTAAGAATGTCCGAGTTGAGATTCCGACTTTCGATGGAAGAATGGACGCTACCGTCTTCCTCGATTGGCTTTCTGACATGGACCAACACTTTGATTGGTATGCCATGAATGACGACCGTTGCGTTAGACTCGCAAAAATGAAGTTGGCTGGCCAAGCTCGGCTTTTCTGGCTCAATGTTGAGCGCATTAGGGTGAACGCGGGTTGTCCTCCCATTACCCGTTGGGACGACATGAAGGAACGACTTCGAGAAGTTTGTTCCTTTATCATACCACCAACGCCTCGACTCAAAGGGCAAACTTACGCCAAAGTGGTATGCCCGTGACTGGATTACATTGCCAAATTCAAGAATTCATGATGAGGGCAAAAGTATCGAAGACCACAAATCACTCTCTAGATTCGCCTTGGATTGCGACTTGATTTGCAGAAAGAGTTGATTTCTCACCTCGTAGAAACTCTTGAAAGATGCTATGCCGTTGTGCAAGATCTCGAACGGTATTTGAAAACTACTGTGGTGAAGAGGACCGAGTCCCAATATAGTAGCCAACGATCCAGTGAGGGACGATTCAATCCTCCTCCCAAACCTACACAACTCGCCCCTACCAATTCTAGGTTTGAAAAGGGAAAAGGTGTAAGCGGAGAATCCTCAAGGGTTAATTCTCAAATAAAATGCTATAAATGTCATGGGATGGGACACTTTGCCACCCAATGCCCTACGAAAGAACCCCAAAGGACTCTCTTCATTGAGGGAGAGGAGGATGATGATGAGGTAGTGGTTGAAGAGGAGGTATTTGAACCGGTTAGCACACCCAGTGATGAGGAGGGTGATGCTATTGGTCGCGCTTTAGTTGTGAGGTGTGCTCTTGCACAGCCTCAACGGGATGAAAAGGATGACTGGCGTAGGGAGAACATCTTCCACACCTATGCCAGATTCGGTGAAAAGAATTATAGGGTCATCATGGATAGCGGTAGTTGCACTAATGCTATATCAACTCATGCCGTACGGCGCTTAGGGCTTACACCTGAAGCCCACCCGAGACCTTATAAAGTCGCATGGGTCAATTCTTCATCTATTCCCATGTCGAAAATGTGTCGTGTACCGATTCAATTAGGTTCTTATTCGGACACCTTATGGTGCGATGTGGTGCCGATGGATGTGGGCCATATCATTTTGGGAAGGCCGTGGCTCTACGACATGGACGTGACTCTTTCTGGTCGAACAAACATATGCACGTTCATGCATAAGGGCAAAAAGATCACTTTACACCTTTTACCTCCCAAAACACCATCGACAAACACCGTTGAAAAGAAGGGCGAGTCTTCTAAATCCATTAATATAGTGAGCCCTTCTGAGTTCGAGAAAGCATCGAAAGATGAAAGTGTGGTGTACGTAGTTGTCACCGTAGAAAGTGCTCTCGAGTCGGTGAGCGAGTGTCCCCAGGAGGTTGAGCCGATTTTAAAAGAGTTTTCGGATGTCTTCCCTGAAGACTTACCAAACGAACTCCATCCTCTGCGTGATATCCAACACGTAATAGACTTGGTTCCCGGATCTACCTTATTGAACCTGCCCCACTATAGGTTGAATCCGGTTGAGCACGCCGAGTTAACTCGGCAAGTCAATGAGCTCCTTCAGAAGGGGTTCATCCAAGAGAGTTTGAGCCCGTGTGCCGTACCTGCCCTACTCACTCCTAAGAAAGATGGTACGTGGCGCATGTGTGTGGATAGCCGTGCGATCAATAAGATTACCGTTGAGTATCGGTTTCCCATACCAAGGCTCGATGATATGCTCGACATGATGGTTGGTGCCACTATCTTTTCAAAGATAGACCTTAAAAGTGGCTACCATCAAGTCCGCATCTGCCCCGGTGATGAGTGGAAAACCGCCTTTAAGACTAAGGATGGTCTTTATGAGTGGATGGTCATGCCTTTTGGGCTTTCTAATGCCCCGAGTACTTTCATGCGACTCATGACCCAAGTGTTGAGGCCGTTTCTAGGCAAATTCCTTGTTGTTTATTTCGATGACATCTTGATCTATAGTCACGACAAGGATCAACACTTGACCCACCTTAAGCTGGTTTGTGAAACCCTCAAGGGCGAGAAGTTGTTTGCCAATCTCAAGAAGTGCACTTTCATGCAGCATTTCGTTGTCTTCTTGGGATTCATTATCTCGGCCAATGGAATGGTCGCGGACCCTGAAAAGGTGAGAGCCATTGTGGAGTGGCCCGAACCAAAGAACATACACGATGTCATGACTTCCATGGCTTGGCTACTTTCTATCGCTTCATCGCCAGTGACTTTAGCACCATTATGGCCCCAATTACGATTGCATGAAAAAGGGGATTTTAAATGGGGCAAAGCAGAAAAGCTTTGCCGAGATCAAACAACGAATGAGTAAGCGCTTAGTCATCATGCGATTGCCGACTTTTCCAAAGTCTTTGAAGTTACATGTGACGACGGTGTAGGCATAGAGGAGTGCTTAGCCAAGAGGGTCACCACGTGGCCTATTTTAGCGAAAAAACTTAATGAGGCGAAAGCAAAATACTCCACCTATGACAAGGAATTCTGTCGGTCGTTCGATCTCTTTGGTATTGGAAACATTACCTTAGACCGCAGGAATTTGTCGTTCTCGACCATGAAGCCTTACCCTTTCTTGCTACAGAGAAGAAGTTGAACCCAAGGCACGCGAAGTGGGTGGAGTACCTTCAAGGGTTCACATTCGTGTTAAAGCATAAGGATGGTGCTGAAAATAGGGCCGCTTATGCACTTAGTCGGCGAGTGGTGACTTTGCGCACAATGAGCACCGAGGTCGTCGGGTTCGAAAAGTTAAAGGATGAGTATCCCGAGTGCCCAGATTTTGGGGTTGAGTATACTGCTCTCCTTAGTAACGACAAGACACACTTTGTGTACACCATCCGGATGGGTACTTGTTTGCTTTTGCATCCCTCGCACTTCATTCGTGACTTTCTCATTTGGGAGTTACATCTTTGGAGGGATGGCGGACATTTGGCGTAATAAAGCTGCGCTTTCGTGAGAGATAGGTTCTTTTGGCCTAGCCTGATGAGAGATGCCGCTCTGGTTGTCAAACATTGTCGTACTTGCCAAGTGTCAAAACAGACTGAACAAAATACCGGCTTGTACACTCCTTTACCCGTGCCACACACACCGTGGCAAGACCTCTCTATGGATATCGTGCTTGGACTTCCTAAGACCCCTAGGAAACACGACTCCATCTATGTCGTAGTGGACCGATTTTCCAAAATGGCCCACTTCATTCCTTGTTCCAAAACCTCCGATGCATCTCATATTGCTAAACTATTTTTCGCGGAGGTAGTGCGTCTTCATGGGTTGCCCAAAACCATTGTGTCTGATAGGGATGTTAAATTCACGAGTTATTTTTGGAAGACCCTTTGGCACATGATGGGCACATTGCTCCAATTCTCTACAGCTTACCACCCTCAAACAGATGGGCAAACCGAAAGCACCAATAGGAGCCTTGGGAATCTCCTTCGTAGTCTTGTCGGTGATCATGTTAGGACCTGGGATACCATCTTACCCACAGCTGAGTTTGCATATAATAATTCTGTCAATAGGTCCATAGGCATGAGTCCTTTTGAGGTAGTGCATGGTCATAGGCCTAGGACCCCATTAGATTTGATCCCCATGTCTGCATCCCATAGAGTGTCAGAGTCTGCCGATGCATTTGCACAACATATTCATAGCTTGCATGCCGAAATTAAACAGAAAATTAATTCAAGCAACAATCAATATAAATTATCTGCAGATGCTCACAGGCGTTCTAAAGAATTTAACGTGGGTGATTATGTGATGGTCCGGGTTAGGCCTGAGCGATTCCCAACAGGATCCGCAAAGAAGCTCCAATCTCGAGGCGCTGGGCCTTTTAGAATTTTGGCTAAGAGTGGTCCTAATGCATACGTGCTCAAGCTTCCTCCAGGTACGGGGGTTAGTTCAACGTTCAATGTGGAGGACCTGGTTCCTTACTTGGGTTTCACCCCACCTCCTAAAAACCCACTCCAGCCACCCCCTAGTCCCAGCCCTAATCCAACCTTGCAACCTATACCTCGTCCTTCCCCACTTGATGAGATCAGATGAGATAGAAGATATAATTAACGATCATGCCGTCTCTACACAGGACGGGGGATTCCAGAAATACTTGGTTAAATGGGTCGGCAAATCGGAGTCCGAAAATACTTGGGTCCACGAGAATGAAGTTCGCCGCTTGAACCCAGACTTGCTAGACATCTACCACGAGCGCGTTTCATTGGTGATGAAACATTTTTGGTCCAGGAGAATTGATGGGGACGCCACATACATGGACATTGGATTCGGACCACATCGTTTCTACCGGCGCCGAAAGAAGAGGAGAGGGAGCCCGAGTCCGAGTACCACATGTGTATTTCATCGGTGATGAAACATTTTGAGTTGAGGAGAATGACGGGGAACGTCAAGAAAAAAAAAAAAAAAAATTTACTGTTCACGATGAACTGTGGCGGACGTCCGTGATGAACAGTGACGGACGTCCGTGATTTTGCCCCTTCACTGTCCGTAGGTCACGGACGTCTGTGGGGCACTACAGACGTCCGTGGACGTCGTGACGGGCTTCCGAATTTTGAGTTTTTTTTTGCGAAAACTTGCCTTTTTTGTGTTTTATTTCTATTATAACTCTTTATTTCGAAATTTAATTATTGGTGGCCTATATATAGAGGCTTGTAAAGACTTTTTAATTAATTATTGAATATTTTGAATGCTTCTATGCTTGAATATTCTTTGCTTGAGATGGGTTTGGTGTGAGGCCAAGGGAGTGATTCCCAAAAACCATTGTTATTTTCTCTATTATCTATCACTGTCTTCTTTGGATTTTGCCTTATAGATCCCTGCTTGTTTCTCCTACATCTTAACCTATTGATTTCTTAATCTCTAAAATCATAAATCCCTTTCAAAATCCCAAATCAAAAAGAGCCCAAAAACCCTTTTCTAAGCCATAAATCAAACCATAAGCCTATTACAAAATCATACACCTATTTCCAAAGCCCTAGTTAGAGCCTGCGAATCTACATCGGATCGAAGACGAACGCCCAAGCCTGGAAAAGCTAGAGTTCTATCTCTAGGCCGATCTCGCCTCAAATCTGAAAGTACTTGCGCATCGGACTGGACCCTACCTGGATCTCATGTGATCTACTCATCAAAATTCTCCAACCCTAAGGTATCTTAAGATAGTTTTGTGATCAAACTTGAATTACTTTATTTAATTTCGGCCAAATTACATAAAAAATCATATTCCGCATTTTAGGGTTATCGTCCCGCATCAAAAAGTCTTCACCAGCTAACACTGTCCAAAACTTCGTCTACAGTTCTTCCTCCTTTCTCTTCCCTTTACCTGCAAGGTGGTTAAAACCACCGTAAGAGCTAATCCACATGCTCCGCAAGTATCCAAATCTAACAACTACTGACTAAACCACAATCAGGCTGATAGTTTTCAACTTATCAACATGCCAGTTTAACGTTTCTTTGTCTCTTTTTTTTTTTTTTTTTTTTTTGTACAGAACAAACATGCTACTTGCAATCATGACTGTATGAGGTTGAAAACAAATCTTTTACACATAAAGTAACATACCGATACAAGTTCATTATTTGAAATACCTGAACAGATATATATTTGTGCGGTTAATTCATAGCTAACAGCACCACTATTAAGTGCTTTTCTCAACCACTTATTGAGTCGAGAACAGAAAGAAAACAGATAACAGTTTTAGATCAAATATCAGAATTACCACTGGCCAGGGTGTCAATTTTGCGCTATACCAGCTCATAAGCATTCCTTCCATGCTTTTCCAGATCAGTTGTCATTCTAATGAAAGCCATAAATATCGAAAACAAACAGAACAATTATTCAAAAATCAGATTTGTCTAATACAAATTACCCATTTATGTCAAAACTTTGGTCCTGATAAAATTTAGGGTCAAATGTTAAAATTTGGTACACTGGTTACAAAGTAAAAGTGTCCATACAAAAATTCAAATTTCAGAGGTTCCAATCGGATGCACAGAATACAAAATTTAAATTTAGCCCATGCAAAAATTCACATTTTAGAGGTTCCAAATAGATACACAGATTACACGTTTACACATGCCCATAAAAACAAATCTAAATTTCAGAGGTGCCAAACAAATAAACAGATAAACAAATTAAATTTAAATTTGTCCATATAAAAATTCAAACAGATTAACATAGTACAAATTATAAATTTACCCGTACAAAATCCAAACTTCAGCTTTATGCAAAATAATAAAAGGGTTTAGATTTCAACATAGAAACTGATTTCAGGGATAGGCGATGATCGATTCCACAAATTAAAAATACTAGATTCAAATTCGGATTAATCGCAGGTGCTAGATAAAGATACTTGCCTAAAAATCTAGATTTAGGAGTGCAAAGCCCTCCTCAAATTCCTCTTCTTCTTCTCTCTCTAACTTTCTCTCTCTATCACTCGGTCTCCTCTCTCTCAGGCATTTTCTCTCTTTCTCTAGGCTTAAACCAATTCCACGCCCAAAACTCTCCAGAACCCTCTCTCTTTTTGTCTTATCAGGCTCTCTTTATTATTTTATTTTGTTTTTGTCTTTTACAAAACTCCCCACCGAACCACCTTCTCAGCCCAATCCACGCATCTATATAATATTATATACCTATTAGATATAATTATATAGTATATACCTCTTATATATATAACTCTTCTATATATATCTCTTATATATTATAATATATATCTATTAGCTATTATATTATATTAGCTCATACAGAAAAGGCAATATGCCGCCTGCCAAATAAGAAATTACCTCATATCAACTAAACAATTTACATTGCCCCTTTTTGTTTTAGTAAATTACCAATATGACCCAAGTTGCCTACACGTGCCTAATGTGCTCTTTGATTTATCATAGATATCCTCTTTTTGACCACTTAAATGTCTCACATACCCCTTTATAAAAATGCCAAAATCTTAAAGGCTTAAAAAAATAACAAAAGATGAAATATCTGACCTAGATTCGAATCGGGTCCTTACATCAAAAAAGTTTGATCTCCAAATAAATTTCTCTTGAAAGGCTTAGAAATAACAACCTCTGTTAAAATCCTGCAATTCTCAATCCATATTTTGCTATTCAAGTTGAATCCCATGAAAGATGATTCATGATTCGAGCAGATTCAGATTTGGAAAAAATATATTTGTCATAACCTAAAAAGTTTTGTTCAAAAATGAAATGTCATATGGTTTCATGATTGTTTATGGTTTTGAATTTAGTTTTATCTTACAAATAGAAGAGTGATGCTGAAATTGAAGGTCAATTTGCCATGCCTTGTTCAGGATGCCTATAAAGGTCACTGCTGCATATTGGAATATGTTGGTTTGGCAATTTTCTCAGTTTTATTTTGTAATATATGCTACTTATAAAAATGTAAATTTATATTCAATTGACCCAACTTCATTATAATTTTAAATTAATTTCTTAAAAAATAGGTGGTAGTTACCATTTACATGCTTAAAAAGAGGATAATGTGTAAGGGGAATATATCCCTTCAGTGGGCAAGCTTTTATATCACAGTGCTAGGATATCGTCTGCTCCACTTCTGCCTTTTGTGAAAAGAAACTGCTTCCCAGTGTGTTAGTCGAGTTGCAGTTACAGGGTTAATGTGGTTGCTGTTACAGTTTATATCAGTTTATTTTTTGCTTTCCTATACATCTTTACCAATTATTGCAGGCCCCATAAACACCTCTAATTATTGATAAGTATTATCTTTCTGATTTATAATTTCCCGTACAGGATATCCTTGATTTGGCCAAATTTGCTAGCGTTCCAGTTGTCAATGGCCTAACTGACTTCAACCATCCATGCCAAATCATGGCTGATGCGCTTACCATAATTGAACACGTGGGTCATCTAGAAGGAACCAAGGTCAGCTTCTATCATCAATGGTTTAAGATCTGACAGAGCTAAATTTCGAATCGATAAATGAAGGCTATCTATATTGGGCTTTGACATAACATTTTGCCCATCATATTTCTCTTTCCTTCAATCAAGTAGATTCTAATCAAAACCCGAATCTACTATTCAAAGTACAGGTTGTTTATGTGGGGGATGGAAACAACATAGTCCACTCGTGGCTTTTGATGGCTTCAATTGTTCCTTTCCATTTTGTCTGTGCTTGCCCGAAAGGCTTTGAACCAGATGAGGAGACTGTCCAAAAGGCAAGGAGTGCGGGAATTAGTAAGATCGAAATAACAAACGATCCCAAGGAAGCAGTTAAAGGAGCCGATGTGGTGTACTCTGATGTTTGGGCTAGCATGGGTCAGAAGGAGGAGGCTGCATATCGTCGCCAACGTTTTCAAGGATTTCAGGTATTTGTTACCTCTTTCCCCCCTTTGGGTCAAAGAACTTCCTCCTTTTGAAGATATTGCGAGAAACCATGGTTTTAAAACACAAAAACTTGACTCGAAAGTCAGTTGAGTCGAGTTAACTCGAAGACTCAGATAAACTTGACTCGCTCCAACTCGGTAATTTAGTATATATTCTGAAAAAAAAATATTCTTATAAAACCAAAAAAAAATATGTTGCAAGGAAAAAGATGGAAAGATATGTTGATAAAATTGGTAGTTTAATACTTTTTAAAAAGATAGGGGTCCTAAAACCTTATCTCATGAAAATATTTTATATAGAAGGGTAGCTTATGAACCATGATTGCAACATACTGGGGTAATCTTGACTCAACCCGGACTCAACTCGACATCCTGACGAGTCGAGTAACTTGGACGAGTTAACTCATTGGCGAGCCGAATTTTATAACTATGGGAGAAACTGCCTTAAATTTTTTATTTTAGTTATTTATTATTTTATTTGACACATCCATGATGACTTGTAAGGCCCTGATTAGATTTTGCCATCATTTTTGCATTGTTGGGCTATCCTTTCAGTTTCTCATTACTGGATTTCAGATCCAATGACGATATGCTTGGTTCCCAAACAAGAGTAGGATCTCTAGCTAGGATTTTAGTTTCCCTGAGAAGCCTAGCGAAGGGTAACATCTATGATTATGAAAGTTTCCTTCATTAACTAAACCATTCCATTAGTTCTCTTGTTTTCTCTCCTTTGTTTCCATCTAACAATCACAAGCTTTTTTCCTTTTTAATGTTCTTTACACTGTCTTCAGTTCTCGACTCCCAACTTTCCAATAAGTAAACTGCAAAGCCTTAAATAGCGGTATATAATCAGTGTTCATTATAGTCCAAACGACAGATGTTTGACAATGTTACCTAGGCACTTCTACTTTGGGATTTTTTCCATGTCGACACTTGGTGGCCCTTGGACACTCCTCAACACAGCACTATACTTCTAGACATGTATGAAAATACTACATAATTCCATCAAAATATTTCTCGTTTTAACACGATAGAGGGAACTATCGTTTTATGATAACAAAAAAAATAAGGCTTAAAGTTTAGTAGCTTATAAAATAAAAAAGCTTGGGTCCTTGAAAATGATTTATACGAATATAATATACTTTTAGTTAGGTTCATGACATACACTATGCATCTTTTCATTACATATCTCAATTGGCTCTTTAAGATTTTCCTTCAATTTTTTCTATATATGTTCTTTTTCTTTTAATTTTATTTTTCTTAACCGTACCGCCTTATTGTAATCTATAGAAATTGGCGTGCCAAACATCTATGACACCTTGACACTCGGCCAGTGGCGGAACTAGGATTTTCATCCAGCTAGGGCGCAAGATAAATTAGATTTAATTTTGTACAAATTATATTATTTATTTATAGCATGCTCGTGCCTATTGAATCCAAATAAGAAATTTATGAGGTAAAAACCTGCTTGACTCAGGCAATGGAGATCATTTTTCATCCCAGTCTTCCACACAATAGATCTTGAGATCATTGTGCACCTATTAGACGGTCAGATCATGATTCCACATGACACACATCCCCAAAAGTGATCGTGATCATGGACATACTTATCAAATGATCACTTTTGGGTATAACCATATGATAGGTGTGCCATGAACTCAAGAATTATTTGTGGAAGATTGGGATGAAAAACATCTTCGTCATCTGATTTAAGAGAGTCAACGGATTTTTATGGTGGAATTGCGTGCATTCTTCACAAATTTAGTTTAACGGGTGTAAATAACGCTACCTTATTTTTTTGTTAAATTCTGTCCAACCCAAGGATCAAAATTTTGGCCGAAATGACCAAAATTTCGGCCGAAATTATCGGTTTCGGTCCCCACCAAAATGATAATTTGGACTGAAATTTCGGTCCAAATTTGTATAGGACCCAAAATTTCAGCCAAATTTTCAATTTTCAGGTAGAATTTCGGTTTCGGTCAGGCTCGAAACCAAAATTTTACCCGAAATTTTGATCCTTAGCTACAAATGATCCCCCCCCCCCCCCCCCCGACGGATATTTAAACACCAAATGGGTGTTTAAACGATCTACCAATACTAAATTAATTTTTTTTATTTCACACCATTAAAGTATGGTTTCCTAATATGTCATTGACATTGATTTATGATCGATTTAAATGGTTTAGGAGGCAATACATCATTGGAAAATGTTTTAGCCAAAGAATTATGCCCATAAGTGGATGTGAATCATTAGCAAGGTAGTTAAGGCGTTGTAACGAAGTCATGACGAAGAAGCTCGCCATGCCATGGCGAGGCTATTTTTATATATATATATATATATATATATATTTAAATATATTAATAATATTATTTTTTTTTAGTTTTTTACTATTTTTTAATATATATATTTTTTCTAGAGGAAGAAAAAAAATCAACTAATTAATCACGCATAGACAAATATCAATAAATAGAGAGCAAATATATATATTCTAAGGCAACTGTGGTAGAAAAAAAACAGATATATATATATATATATATATATATATATATATATATTATAAGATAGCCGTGTAATATAATATAATAATATAAAGTATGTCGCTCAAGTATTATAATATAATAACTTATGAAGTTATTATAAAGCTATAATTAAAAGTATTTTTTTTTTTTATAAGTAATAAGAGATAAGAGATTATATAGAAACCAGCAAGGCGCTGAAGCCATATACAATCAAGCACAAAAAACGAAAACATAGGCCTATCTCTAAGGACAACTCACTCCACACACCACATAGACCCCATACATTAGCCCGGGTCCTAAGAGAAAATGGGACTGCTGTCCTCCTGATCTCCACGCGCTCCCCAAAAGGTAACGAGCTTCGCGACCGCCCTGATAATCATTCCGACCATGGGTCAAAATATCGATTACCGTCGTGTCGTCCAGAGCTCCAGCGTCGTGTCGGACGACGTATCGATGCGGTTGGTATCGGACGATACATTCAATGTATCGTTCGATACCAATACCGATACGTATCGGTATCGGCCGAAATTTTGATCCATGATTCCGACTGGCCTGATATTGTCTTCGAAAATTCTGCGGTTCCTCTCGCACAAGATGCTCCACAAAACCGCAAAAATCGCTGCCCTCCAAGGTCCCCTATCCCCCTTTTCCACCTCCGTCGCTTCCCAACTCAGCATGAGCACGTACGGATTCTGAGGCAACACCCAGGACATACGGAAGGCTCTAAGAACAGCTCCCCAGACCTCATTCGCCACACGACAATGAAGGAGAAGATGAGCGATGGTCTCCGCCCCGTCGGAACACATGGCACACGCAGTCGGAACGCCAATACCCCTCGAATCAGCTGGTCCCTGGTAAGAATTTTGTCCTTACACACCGTCCAACAGAAAAATCTGATCTTGAGAGGAAGGGGAGCCTTCCATAACCATCTCCCCTCGAAACTAATAAGCGGTCTGTGCGATAACCACCGGTATAGCGCTTTGACACTAAACTTCTTCTCCGGATTCAGAACCCAAATCCTCTGATCGGCCCTAAAATTGTTCCGCCGCGCCGCATATAGCCTGCGCAGCAAGTCCACATAGCACCCCACCTCACTGTCCCTGAGGCATCTTCTAGTGGCAACATCCCAGAAGCTTCTCTCACTGGCAAAGGATACAAACTTATCAATCCTACCACCCGGGTTCGTGGAGAGGGCAAAGATCGTCGGAAACCTGACCCTGAGCGGACTGTCATCCAACCACGGATCTTCCCAGAAACGAATACGGGACCCACACCCCCAACTGTATCGCACCCCCTTAACCAAACCTTCCCAAGTGTGAGAAAGATCCCTCCACCACGGCGAAGTGTTCCTGTGGGTGGACAAATCTATCCCCCAGCTTCCCCCTGAGAGGCCATACTTATCACGCAAAACCAACCACCAGAGACTACTCCACTCCTCCTCCCTTTCCGCTCTCCAAATCCACTTCCCAAGCATCGCCATGTTGGTTCTCTTGAGACTCCGAATCCCAAGCCCTCCGTACGCGAAAGGCAACTGGCAAGTATCCCAATTTACGAGGTGGAACCATCTGTTGAGGCCTGCCCCCTCCCACAGAAACGACCTTTGAATACGCTCCAATCTATCAATAATTTTAGCAGGGCACCTAAACATGGAGAAAAAGAAGATGGGGATCGACGAGAGCACCGCTTTGACCAAGACCAGCCTTCCCCCATTACTCAACAGCCTGCCTTTCCAAGTCGACAACCGCTGCTCAAACCTCTGCACCACTGGGAGCCAGTCGCGACTCGTGGGCTTTCTGATCCCGAGCGGCATACCCAGGTATCTGATAGGAAGCCCCTCAATACGGCACCCAACCGAAGCAGCCAAGGAACACAGCGCCTGCGCCTCCACCCTAATACCCGATATCGTAGACTTGAGGAGATTAATCCGTTGGCCCGACACCGCCTCATACACAGAGAGCATGTCAACCATAGCGCGGATTTCCGTCACTTCCGCCTTCCCAAATAAAATCGTGTCGTCCGCATACTGCAGGTGAGTAATGAACCTCCCCTGATCCCCAACTCTGATGCCAGTAAGCAGACCCAGTATCCTTGCACGCCCGATCAGACCAGATAAAGCCTCCCCCACCATATTAAAAAGGAAAGGGGAAAGAGGGTCGCCCTGCCTGAGACCTAGAGCTCTTGAAATACCCCGCCGCCGTCCCATTAATCATCACCGAAAACCAAGGAGAAGAGTAACACCCGCACATCCATTTCCTCCAAGTGTCACCAAACCCCATCCTTCGAAGCATATACTCCAGACTGTCCCAACTAACCCGGTCGTAGGCCTTCTCCATGTCCACCTTCCAGACCATCGCCGGCCTACGACTAGCATATGCCGAATGCATGGTCTCATTAGCAACTGCCACCAGGTCCATCAGATGTCTCCCACGGACAAAAGCCCCCTGATTCTCAGATATAATAGTGCCCATCACCCATTTCAGCCTATTAGCCAACACCTACGCAATAATCTTGTAGACACAGTTGATCAGACTGATCGGTCGGTAATCAGTGATATTTTCAGCCCCATGAATCTTGGGGATAAGCGCAATAAACGTGGAATTTAGTGCTCTCCCAATATAACCCGTGGAATGAAACTCATGAAAAACCTCCATCAGCTCCCTCTTAATACACTCCCAGAACGCGCGGTAGAACTCCATGGTAAACCCATCCTAAGGATTTGTTGCCGCCACTTCACTCGATCACGGCCCCACCTCTCTTCCAGAACTTGCTTTCCAACCCCCTGCTGACCTCGTCAGAGATGGATCTGAATTGCAGCCCTTCCAAAACCGGTCTTGAGAGACCCTCATCCGTGTACAAGCGTTCGTAAAAATCGACAATATTTCCCCGCACCTCTTCGTGGTCTGTGTACTCCACCCCATCCACAGTAATGTTCCCCAGATAATTCGATTTGTTGCAAGCATTCGCAACCGCGTGGAAATACTTCGTGTTGGCATCCCCCTCTTTGAACCACCTAGCCTTCGCTTTCTGCATCTAACAAAGTTCCTCAGCCCTGCATGTCTCACTGAACTCCGCCTTAGCATGAACTCTAGCCTCCCTCTCGTCCATCGAAAGAATCCTCGTCTTCTCCAAATTGTCTAACATTTTTAGCTTCGGAAGCAATTCCTCCTTTCGAACATGCACCTTCCCATACTCATCCCTATTCCAAACCTTAATTCTTTCTTTTGTCCGACGCAGCTTGGTAATGAAACGGAAGGCTGCCGTCCCCATGGGCACCGGTTCCGCCCACCACCCCCGAACCTTCTCCCAAAATGCGTCGTCCAACAGCCACATATTCTCAAATCTGAAAGGGGACGGACCCTTCCCCGAGAATCGCAGGTAAGAACAATAGGCCTGTGATCCGAAATGGCACGCGCGAAGGCTTCCAATTGAGCCCCGGGGAAGAGATCCAACCACTCAGTAGTGCAAAGAAATCTGTCCAACCTGCTGAGAGATGGCGAATCCTGAAGACTAGACCACGTAAATCTGGCCCCCATCATCGGAATATCAAATAGACCCTAGTCCGCAATGAAGGAGTTGAAATCCCTCATAACCCGAAGGTTGGCAGGACCCCCCTGCTTCTCGAAATCCCAGCGAATCATGTTAAAGTCCCCGGCCAGACACAGAGGAAAGTTCCATCGACCAGCCAACGCACTCAACTCGAGCCAGAATTCCCCCCTCTCACAAGCCGTCACCGGCCCGTAAATTCCCGCAACGCTCAGAACTTTCCCTAACTGTTTGTCCCGCAGCACCACGGAGGCCAAGAAAACCCCCAATTCCTCTTCTACCTTATCAAACAAAACCGACGACCAAGCCACGAGAATCCCGCCGGAGGCGCCAATGGAGTCCACTCCTATCCAATCCCAACTGCCCCCCCCCCCAAGATCGAAGCAACCTTCCTTCCGTCACAGCTTCCCCACTTAGTTTCTTGTAGGGTAATCACAGCAGGCTTGTACGCCTTGATTGCCTGCTTGACCCCCGACCGCTTGAGCCGATCGCTAATACCTCTAACATTCCATGATAGAATCTTCATAATCTCAATCGTCATGGCCACCGCTTCTACTTCCCATCCGACATACCCCAATGTAGCCGCGTTACCCCACGACCCCCTCGCCGCTTTCTTGCTGCTCGCCGTCATATTATCGACCTAACACCTCCCGTAATTCAGCCTGAGACCCCTTAAACGTCATCCCGAGATTACGCCCCACTTCGATCAGTCGATCAATTTCCACCACCAAATCGGGGTCGAGGCCCTCACCATACTCTGATAGACAAGGAAAATGTAGTATCAACAAGTCGTCCACCATCTGATATCTCGGCTCGACTGGAACCGAGACAGGCGAAAACCCCCTATGAAGCACCACCTCGTTCCCCCTCCTTCCCACCTCTCCGTCATCGCAGGCTATCGCCTCGTCCTCCCCCGGTGAAGCCTCGCACTGCAGGAAGTCCTCCGGATCGTTTCCAATAAATCCACCCCACGGCTGGGGCTGGTGAAGAAGAGCAGAGGATCGGGTCCCTTCTTGTGGAAACTTGGCTATTACCTACGTTCCCGGGTCGGTCCAAAGCCAAGGGCCAGATCCCCGCATTCCAGATGGAAATGGACTTAAAGTCGACCCGCTCAAAGAAATCGGGTCCTCGAGACCACTTAAAGTCCCCCTGTCGAAAACCTCCCTCTGAAGACCCGCAACGGACCCAGAAGCCACCAGACTGGGCCACGTAGCAGGAACACGTGTCCCTCCTCCCTTAGCCATGTTAAAACCCCTCCACCCCGTAGTCCTGCAGTCAAAACCCTTCGCAGCTGAAGCAGATCTTCCAGAGCCTTCCATCGCCCGGCTACATGTCGCCTCCAACAGCTTTCCCGCTCCCCTATGTAGCAACGAAATGCGTCTTCTTGCTCGAAAAACCCTAGCAGGCTTCTTACAAACCAGAGGATCAGACCGCACAGAAAGACCGACCACCTCGATCTCCATTGGGTCCTAGGTACGGACACCTACCTCGTCCGACACCGCCGTCAGTCCCTTTCTCTCACCTACTTCCTGTCAGTGCAAGTGTACGAAATCCGGATCAAAGTACGATTTGGTCTGAACCGTCGATCGACTGGAAGACGCCAGTTCACCGACCGGAGCACCAATCGACATCGCATCATCAGAGATCTCCTCCAAACCGTCGGTGGAAACAGAATCAGCGACGGCGACGCCGTCCCTCGCCGACGAGGCCGGAGGGATGAAAATGCCCAAGTCATGCGCCGGGTACCCCTCCCCACCTCCCATCGATAATCGATCTGGCGAAGTCCCTCCATTTCGGATTGGAACCGAGGGCGAGACCCTCCATTTTGGAGGGTTTACGAGGCCAAAGCCGATGGTCAATGCCCCCGAAACCGGTTGGACCGGCGAATGCTCGACGACAACCCCCTCTTGTCGGGCGAGCTCTACCAGAAGGTGACAGCCGTGGCCGTCAACCATCACATCGACGGAACGAGGGATCCGATCGAGGCTCTCGACAGCCACAAGAATGCGAACATGGGAGGTGATCCAAAGGTCTGCCGATCGCCGATCAACCCGGATAAGCGTCCACATCGATTACCGATCCCTCGGAACATCTCCGGGGACCACAAGTGAAGCGGGAGTCCGAAAATATTCAACCAGATCCCCTCCTCCTCCTCAATAATATGGACCTCGCCCACTCGAGAATCCCACCGACGACAGACAACCGAGCAACCGTCAATGAGGACCTTCTTTTTGAAACAGATAGCAGCGGCCTCTTCCTCCGACCCGAAACGCAAAAGGAACGAAGTAGAGGAAATAGTAGAAACCGTTGGCCTTTCAGATGTTTTCCAGGTATAATTAATCCATCTGTGTATGTTGAATAGAGAAAGCATATCCTTATTAGCGTCAATAACCACCCAGTAATACCTCAAATTAACGGCGAGAGATCGGATGTGAGGTATGTCAGCTCCGAGAAACCCAGAGCCGGTCGATTGATCCATGTTCACGGGCCCCCTCAGAGGCGGCATATTCACCGATCTCTTCAGAGGCGGCACAGATGCATCCGAAAGGTCTGGCCTATCAATAGACACCATGGACGATAGAGCAATCCGTCTGTTCTTTGAAGCAGCAATTGTCCACCCCTGGTTAATATCGCGAACCTGAGACTCAGTTAAAACAGTCGTTCTCTCTCTACTCAAAGGCGGAATCCCTTCATCTGCAGAGGCTACGGTTTTGCCCTGCAGTCAGGATGCCTCGCAACCATGACAGTGGCATACCGAGCGGCGCCGGAAGTTGACATTGCGACACCTACCGCAAATCCAATCCCCAACCCTTAGCACCAGGCATAGTTTTGCCATCCTCTCTAATTTATTTTTTTTCTTCACACATTCATCTTAGCAAACCCATCTTAGCCCTATGCACTCTCTCTTCTCGTCGCATCCTCGTAGCCCAACCAAATTGAAGGGATGATGAGATGGAGGTTTCGTCAATCTACTTCCATCACTTAACCTAACTGTGCCAAATCGTGGAAGGATGGATAATAGAGTTTGGAAAAGAAAGGTAGTTTCTCGACAAATCCTTTCATGGCTTCCTTGTTGTCAACTGCTAATCAATCATGGGTGGATCAAGTTATGAAAGTTGGCCATTTTTGGCTTCCTTTGTCGTCATCTGCTTAACAAGTATGGGTGAGTCAAGTTATTAAAGGGCAGTTTACCACCGAGAGTATTGTTTTTTGGACGGACTGTTGTGTCGGGAAGAATTATCACAATAGATCGCTTAATTAAAGGGGCAAGAATTTATAATTAAAAGTATTATAACTTATAATGTTATAATTAAAAGTTATCTCTAAAAAATAATAATAATAATAAATTAATAATAATAATAATAAATTATATTTTAAATATGGAAAATATGGCGACACCATTTGCCAACCTCTCGCCATTAGACCATTTATGGCGAGCCACAGCACCATAGCATGGCGTCGCCTTGACAACACTGATCATCAGATTGGCGAATTTGAATATCAACCATTAAAACTAAACACAATGGTTGATATTAGAGTTCACAGATCGAATGGTTAAAACCTCTCAAAAAATTTGATTTTTGGGTCTATGCCTTTTAACTTATGATCTATCATTTTGACGGTGCGGATGGCCCGTACCTTGAATCCATCAATGGGATACGATCATTTAAGCACTATGGTCGGGAATGTCGTGCCCTTTGCTTAATGATAGCCTTGGTAAATGCATAGGTAGTGTGAGAACCAAGGATCAAAATTTCGGCCGAAATTATCGGTTTCGGTCCCCACCGAAACTATAATTTGGGCCGAAATTTTGGTCCAAATTTGTATGGGACCCAAACTTTCGACCAAATTTTCGATTTTCGGCTGAAATTTCGGTTCAAATTTTCGGTTTTGGTCAAGCCCGAAATCGAATTTTTACCCGAAATTTTGATCCTTGGTGAGAGCTAAAACACTTCACAGACGAGCATGTGCATAAATAAATGTGCATTTCTCTTTGGGCAAAAGGTGGGAGACACGAGTTGTCAGGTAGGGATCTAGGGCATGTCAGGTAGGAGTAGGGAGTTGTTTGAGCAAGAAGGGGATATAGGGAGGTCGTTACATGTAGGAATAGATTAATTAAAGGCTTTTAAAACGGAAGCAGATTTTATTTTTTTGGGGTTTTGGGGATTTGAGTGCGGGCGCTCGCCCGCAGTCCCTCATACATGGTTCCGCCACTGCACTCGGCACCCATGCAACATGTCTAAGTAACACTGATGTTTGGCCATTGGGAATGGTCCTAATCGCAGTGTATTGTTACTTTGATAAAGTCAATCTCTTTGCCACCTCTTCGCCTACCTAGCAATTGATCCAGACTGTCTAATATGTTGGCCACCTTTTGTATGTAGTCAGCATCCAATTAAACAGACAAGATGTTTCCGACTATTTTATCAAATGATCCTTTTCATAGGCAGTTTCTGATAACATTACAGTACACTATGTAGGCGATCAATCTGATAAATTAGGAGCATCCAGTTTTGATTTTGGGGCTATAACCTCTCCAACAGCTGTGCCTGCATATATATAAACATAAAATAAAGCGGGGTTTGTGATAGTGCTAACCTTGGCCAAACCATCTGATTCTTGATGTTGGCTGTCTCCGTTTTCGCCAAAACTATGAACAATAAGCTTTGTTTCTGCGCCATTCAATTACGATTGCAAATAAAATAATAAAATAATAAATAAAAGGTAAAAATCAAATTATGTGATTATTTTATATTGCAAATTCACAGAAAAGTAGGATTCTAATTGCATCTTTGCTATTGAAAATTTCAGGTGGATGAGGCCCTGATGGAACTAGCCGGATCCAAAGCTTATTTTATGCATTGTCTGCCAGCCGAAAGAGGCGTGGAGGTCACTGATGGAGTGATTGAAGCTCCTAATTCCATAGTCTTTCCACAGGCTGAGAACCGCATGCATGCACAAAATGCCATAATGTTGCATTTGTTTGGTTTATGATGACCTCTCAAGCTTCTGATTTAGGATAGGAATCGGCTCAAGGGGCTTGGTATGTCTCCTTTATCTTTTGTATGAATTATTAACCATTAGAGGTACTTTAGGATTTTGATGTTTTTTTTTCCCACTAAATTACGGTTTTCGTTACAAGATATTTAAGATAACGACAGTGGTTTCAATTTTGATAATTAATATTAGTTTATGAAACCAAAATCAGATCAAATCATACATTTCCAACCATCCGAAGAACCCTTCTTTACAGATGACAGATGAAGGTGATTGATCCAATGGTGTCCCTGATTGATGTTTCCGATCAATCGGCATGTGTGCCAATTGTTGGAAGTTACAGAATTGTTACCGTAAACTCAAGATTAGTAGTTTTTACTTCTAGTAAAACATTTATTAAATAGATGAATTAAGTGTATTCTCACTTGTAGTCCTGTTGTTTTCCAGCGGTTTAAGATGCATGTCCAGGGACTAGAGAATCAGGGGCATGTGCAGAAAGACTATGGTTTCTAACAGCCTAGGCCCCAGGTGAGATCACTTCCCTTTGTAAAAGTAAATGTGCCTCAGTCAACGGATCAATCTCAGCATGTCTGCATGGTCAACAGTGGACTTGTACGGACTTCCCGTTCTTAGAAATATATGCAAGGGTTACTTGTGCAAGTACAATGAGATTAGTCTTTGTACTGCCGGAGTACCACAGCCGGTGTATCTAATGCAAACTCTACGCACATTCAAGAGGCCCTTAATCCAGTTGCATTTTTTTGGGGGTACAATGGCTCCTGACCGTCATTTTAACACCAAATGGTGTGTAAATGGTCTAACACCATTCAAATATCACTTTTTATCTCACACTATTGAAGTGTGATTTTTCATTATGTCATGTGGCAGAATCTACGATTAATCTAAATTGCCCAAGTGGCAATCTATCATTGGAATGCGCCTCAGCCCAATAAACATACCGATAAGTGGCTATGAACCATCCGGTTGACGAACTTTAATATTAGTTATTAAAACTAAAAGCAACGGTTGATATTATAGTCAACAAATCAGATGGTTTAAATCTCCCTCAACACAATTTTTGGGCCTGTTGGACGTCAACCTATGACCCATCACTTTGATGGTTCGGATCACTCACATCTTAAATCGTTGATGGTGTAAGATCATTTATATACCATTTGGGTGTTTAAATGAGGGTCAGGTGCATAATATCAGCAAGTGATTTTAAAGTGGGTGGTGTAGATTTGTAAAAGCCCGTAACTGTTTCTGCATATAGGAACAGGTTCCAAGAGTAGTCTTCCTATGAGAGGATTGGTGCATACTGGGCTTCTGTGTAAACACTCTTACTCCTTGTTCGGTGCTTAGAAGATGTTCCGAATCTAAGGGCTTTCCTCATAAAGCAGTTATTTTCTAAGTTTTGTCGAGAATCCAATGTTTGTTTGAGCATTTGGGACCATGGTTTGAAATCTTGAATTTCTAAGTTGTCTTGGACAACTTGAGACCGAGACATCTCACATCTCAGCAAGACGGCGTGAAACAAAAATAATCTTTTAAATGATCTTATACCATTCAAATAGGTGTTTGATCTTACACCATCAGAAGAAACCTCACTATTATGCCATGGGACAAATAATTGGGATCAATCTAAATAGTCAAAGTGGTTGTTCATGATTGGAACACATCTTAGTAAAAGAACCACACATATCAATCAATTGTATACCGTCCAATCAAGGATATTTAATATTGTGTTAAGAAATAAGAATAATAGCGATATTAGTATGCACAAATTTGGGCATATCATGATAGCCATTCATGAGATCATCACATAGAGATGAGATACGGTAAGATAAAAGAGTGTCGCGTATACAAATAGAATGAATAGTATAACTTCAATAGCGTACAAGCCTAACACACTATATAAATTAAATATATAATTCATCTAATCTCGTCTCGCCTGAGGAATGGATCACTATCTAATTAGGTTGACCCAAGAAATCTCTGAATTTGATGTACAATTGAACGGATTTAGGCCGCCTCATATTCTTAGCCTTTCCTAGAAAAACTAGGAATCCAAGCAACTCAAATGCTTGGCGAGTCTGAGCTTACTCAGATTACAATCGAACATGGTCTAAGGGCTTATTCAATTGTAATTGGAGAACATTTAGATTTTCCCTGAATAATTGCTCAGATTCCTGAATTTTCTGAGCAGAACTCAAATTCTAAGAAGGTCAAAAGATGTTCTTTTGTGCGTCGATTTTTGAGATTTTTTTTAAAAAGATTAATTATTTAAATTTAAAAACTGAATATTAAAGTGAAAAACTTGAAAAAAAAAATCCAAATTGATTATTAAACTCAAATACTCGAATCTAAGGTTTTTTTGAGTAATTTACTCGATATACATTTTTGATATGGAACTCAGAAACTGGAGCTTTTTGATTCGTCCTCACGCTCAACAAGGCAGTTTCAGAGGAAAGCACTCAGACTCTGAGTGCTTTCTGAGACATGCCGAAGCCCTTATGCTTTAAACCTTGACCACAACTAGCAGAAATGAAAACTTCTTTGTGGTGGTCAAAGTTTGGGTATCGCTCACACATCTTGGTGCATTGAATATTTTCCCATTTGACCACATTTTAGACCATGGAGATGCATTGGGGAAAATCTGCCTGAGCGTCAGATCACATGTCACATGGCATGATCAACCTAAAACTAATCCTGTTTTGGGTTGATCAGCCATGAAACACATGATTTAAAAACAAATATATTGTTTTTTAAACTTCAGATATATTATTTTTTAAACTTTTTTGGTCTTCGTTTGATGGGTCAAGGATAAGGTTATGCCCCAAAACTTTGGTGCACTGATTTTTGCCAACTTTGATCACATTTTTAACACTGGAAAAGTCATAAAAGCACAAAAAAAAATTATTGGGATCTGATCTAACTTTCCTAAGTTGCCATTGCACCCGATCCTCGCAATGGACACCCCATGATAGCAACCTGATGGTGGGCATTTCTCTATGCCTGGGCGCATAGTCCTTGGCTTTTGATAAAAAAATAATGAAATGATTATTAACAGTTAAAAATTATAAGAAATATGTTAAAAATAACGAAAATGATATAAAGTGACAAATCTAGTTTCTTTTCTATTTTTCAGGAGAAAAAATATAGGGTACTGGTATTTGCAGTCGAAGAAGATTTGGTCTCCGCGGCCTGTGATTTCCACTGTTGAAACTGTTGACTGCAAAGAATCATACAATGGAGTTTGTTCTTCGTCCATCTTCCTCACCATAGATCTTGAGATTATGTCTGTTGGATATTGATTCCATGTGCCACACATCCAAAAAGTGATCATGATCATTGTGTACGGTGAGCAAGGTTCCAATCACTTTTTGAGATTTGTTCCAGACAACATATAATCGTCTAATAGGTGAACCATGAACTCAATATATATTGAGGGCGAAAGTTTATCACTATCCTGTAAGTCAGTAAGGTCAACGATTATAATGGTGGAAACCCCTGGCTGCGGAGATAGAATCTTGAAGTGTATACCAAAAAATACACTTCTCGTTCCAGGCTTCCAGCGATAAGTTTGTCTACGAAAAATTCATTTGTGGCAGGTTGATCCAGCGATAAAGTTTGTTCCACTCCTCCCAGGACAATTCTGCCACCGGTTTGTTAAACTTATCGCTGGACGATCCACCCACAAGTTCATTCCACTTCTCATGTTACAATCCTTTCAAAAATTTGTCAAACTTCTCGTTGGACAATCCAGCGACAACTTTGTTCCACCTACTTCAAAAATCAATGAATGCTTTGAATAAGAGGATGGGGATTGGTTTCAGCATCTATCTTCCACACTAATGATCTTTGGATCATAGCCGTACCATCCCACGGCCACTTTTTTATTCCAAATGGCACACATCTTAAAAACCAAAAAATCGCATGACACACATCATGCTCAAACATGAATTTTAGGTTAAATTTTGGGATGAGTACCAAAACAAAAAACTAACCATGGTACGATATGTACACCAATGATGTCAAGATCCACTTTTTTGGAAAATCTGACTCAAAGGGGTCAATGATTTTTCGGTGTAGGTGTCCTCAAAGATTAAAGGTACCTGATGGTAAATTCCACTCTAGCCGTCAACTAGGGATGCAAGTTTTGTACAAAACTTGGAACCAATCACTTAATCAGATTGAAACCAACCCAAAACCAAAAAAAATAAAAATCGATTTCCAATCATTTTGGTTTCGGTTTTGGGTTACCGAAACCGAAAATTGATTGGGTAGGGTTGGAAAACCGAACCAAAATCGGGGAAAAAAAAATATTGAAACCGAATTAAACCAATTTTTTCAGTTTCAACTTCGACTTTGAGTTTGTGAAATTTTGATTAACCAAAACCGAAACTAGTTTGTTTTGGCCTGGTTTCAGTCTAGGCAGAACCAAATCAAAAACCAAAAAATCGGTTTTGACCCGATTTATGTGATACTTACTGTTAAAAGAGTGAGAATAGCCGTACCCATTTTAATATGTGAGGGGTTATTCACACCCGTTTTTCCTGTGAAAAGCACACTCACAAAGCACACTCTTTCACAGGAAAAAAACAGCTGACTGCCTTGAGTAAGACAATGGTGATGGTTTTTCATCCCAATTTTCTACACAACAGATCTCGAGATTATGACACACCTATCAGACAGTGAGATCTTGATTCCAAGCGGCACACATCTCCAAAAATATCATGATCATGAACGAGCAACTACCGATGGTCCATAACTGTAGTTTTGCCAAAGCGGTTGTCAACTGCTTTGGCAGGTGCTAGAAGTGATGTCATGCATGGGGACGAAATTCGGCAACATTTTGAAAAAGTCCCGCATAATTTACAAATTTGTAGAATTGTATGACTTTTTCCCAAATATTCCTCAATTTTGGTCAAAAACTTCATTTTTTTCATTTTTAATTAATATATTTTATAATTCGTGTTTTTTATTTTTTAAAAAACTTTGACCGTATGTTTCCAACTTTAAAAAATTTTGCTAGATTTTTTCGAAGTTTGTAATAATCCCACATCGGATAGGGAAAAGTCCCGACCCTGGGCTATATGTGATTGCGGACGCTATATGTCATAACGCATTTTGGGTGGAAACTTAAGCTCATGCCAAAAACAAAATCGGGGCGGAGACCTAAGCCCAGAATTGGATAATACTGTAGCATGTGGGTATGGGTCTTTACAGAATGGTATCAGAGCCGAGGACCGCTCTTCTATAAGGTGAGAGGATTGTAATAGTCCCACATCGAATAGGGAAAGTCCTGACCCTGAGCTATGTGTGATTAAGAACGCTATATGTCATGACGCATTTTGGGTGGGGACTTAAGCCCATGCCAAAAATAAAACTGGGGCGGGGACCTAAGCCTAGAACCGGACAATATTGTGACATGCGGGTCTGAGTCTTCACAAATTCTTATCAAGCCGATTTATTCCTGAACCCCGACTTGGTCTCTATGATGTCATGAAATCTTGAGCTTGGAGATCCTCTAGTCTCTATTGCCCAAGATTGAGTCATTACTCTATTGAAATTGGGTAAGGATAGCCTAGTCCCACACTAATTTACAATTACGTGGCACCCAATCACTTAATTGGATTCCATTATAAGAGTGGCTCGATGATTACAACTATTTTGTTAAAATAAAATAAAATATATTAAACTTTATGGTCAAAAGAGTCAATTGCACGAGAAACTAACGGTAAAATCAAATTTATGGTCAAAAGAGTCAATTGCACGAGAAACTAACGATAAAATCACATTTGATTTTACCGTTCATTTCTCACCATGGTTGGCGCCATTGACTATGCAGCTTAATATTTTTTATTAGCACTTTTTTTATTGGAAACTGCATATGCAAGCCCTCATGCCGACCCTTTATTATTTGTTACCAACTAGTGATCAGTTGGCATCCTCCCTCTTTTGCGGGGGATGTGGATTTTAAACTCCATGTTTGCTTTCTCCCTTTGTATTAACAAAAGTGAGTGATTTGTTGTGTGGGCCACATGGGGATCCTATCCGCACGCAAGTTGCACAGGCACTACATCTGGGTTGTTTTATGCCTAATTGCATAAAAAAATAAATAATAATAATAAATAAATTTATTATTTGTTGATCACCTATATAGACTTAGAAATATTTAAATAATATTTCATGTAGAAGCATTTCATGTGCCTAATAATTTTATAAAGTGGCTTCCCATTTCCACACCATAGTCTGCTCCCACCCACCTTCATGCAATTTCGTATAAAAATTTAAAACTTACAACAACAAAGTCCACGCTTGTGAACCATATACTAATTATACGGCAAGCTGTAAGGAGTCTACTTGGCTTCCAATATTCTACAATGGTAACTAAAGAGGGGTTTCAGCCATTTACAACAACTCAGAAGAGGAGTTACTGCCTCAAGCTTTCCACAATGTAAGAAGCATACAGATCCCTGCATCAAAAGTTCATGAAGAAAAGAAAAAAAGCTAAAAGTTAAAAAAAGTGCCTTCATATCAGACATAAAAATGAAGGATCAAAAAATCGGATTTCGTTTCAGTTTCGGTGGGGACTGAAAAAGAAATTTCTACCGAAATCTTCAAAGAAGTCCGAAAACTACCGAAATTTTAAGTTTCGGTTTCCGTTTCGGTCCCCCGAAACATTTCGGCCAAAATTTTGAACCATGATACAAATGATTTCGGCCGAAATTTTGAACAATGATACAAATGCCATAACCTTAAAATAAATAAATAAAGTTAATAAAGAGGAAGAATATCGGGTCCTGATTTTAAATATAAGCCATATCCGATACATTTCGGCCAATATGTATCAGGTTAGGCCCCATCCGATACGATATACACCCCCGATTCGATATGGGGTCAAATATTGGCTCATATCGGCCGATTTTATCCATATGAACCAGACAAAATACAAAAAATGCCCTTTGGGCAAAGACAAATTTTATATATTTTTTAATATTTTAAAAGTTAAAAAAAGGTACTATAATATCGGCGGGTTTGGCCGGTACGTACCGATATATCCGATATGTTTCAGCTTGGGACCCGGCCAATATGCCATATATATATATATATATATATATATATATATATATATATATATATATATATATATATATATATATATATATATATATATATCGATCTTTAAATCCCTGCTCGTTGTTTTCTAATAATTTCTAGACTGCTCCACATGCATGTCACTAAACTCCAATTTTAGATGGAATAACGCTGTGATGATGATCAATCTCAAACCCACAAATGCATATTTTTGCAGTAAGAACTCCTATATTGAGCCATAAACATTAAATATACCATCGGTAAATTGACAAAAAAAATCTATGCATTTGTATAGAAGTGCAATTAAACTATATATAAATAAAGAACATCTATTTTAAACAAAATTTTTATCATGTTAACCCATAAGTTCTAAACATTTTAATCCATCTGGTACACTTTTTTACCTAATGAATCCCTTGAACAGATGGTTTTACATAAAAATCCGGAACATTCAACTTTTCATGGGATTAAAAATTGTCACAATAGATGGGCAGACTTATGTGCAATTTTTCATACACAGAAGGGACCTCATAACATAGTAACAAGTATTAAGATTGAAGAGAAAACTCACATGGAGTACTTGATAGCTTTGATGGCAGCTTCAGCTGGAAGAAAGTCGTTCACATTGACCTCTTTGTTCTCGTTCTTCTTATCTTTTTATACAAAGTCAAGGATAGAGAGAGAACAACAAAGCAAATATGTGAAACAAATATTGGTAATCGGCAAGAAGCTAATTATATTAATGATAGGGAACCTTTAAACACACCCACGAAATCTTGAAAAGCGACCACACCAAAAATCATTGATTGCATTAAATCAGACGATGGAGATCTTGTTTCGCTCCAATCTTCCGCACAAGGAATCTTGAGGCCATGAACGTACCATCACACGGACAATTTTCGATTCCACATGGCACATATCCCAAAAAAATGGCCCTAAAGTCATGTGGCACACATCACGCTCAAAACTGACCGTCCGATGGTACATTCATGGCCTCAAATCCCTTGTGGGGAAGATTGGAGAAAGCACGATCCCCATCGTCTGATTAAAGCAATCAATGATTCTTGGCATGGGCGCTCTCAAAGATTCCGTGGGCGTGTTTAAAGGTACCCTTAATGAAAAATAGATAAACAATCTCTAAGGGGGTAGGAAGCTGGGTATAAACAACTTAGTCAAGAAAGGCTACAAAATTACTTATATTTAAGCTATATGAAAGTGAATCTAATACCATTTAGTACTCAATAACCGGTGAGTAACATGATGTTAATTTCATTAATTGAAGTAGAGATAAAACATCGGTCTATGCAAGCCAGAATAAATGTCTCAGTTGTCATATGCTATAAGATTAAGGGATTGACATTCCTCACCTTATGCCTATGCCCTCACCTTCTGACAATTAAGCTATATGGTGCCACCTGGCAGTGTTACTGATCCAAGTTGCCCAAGTGACAGAAAATCTTATAACCTTTGTGCAGCCCAAAAAATATGCCCATTGGAGGATTTGTATTATTGAATTGGCACTTCAATATGAGTCCTCTGTTATATATGAACAACGGTCTATATGAGTCCTACGCTATATATAAACACCATCAAATAAATTGTGAAAAAATGAAATACATACGCTTAGAGATCACATAAAAATGAGAGAAAGCAAGAACTGGGCAAATACAAAAAAACAATCACACACAAGAACAAGCAATTTGCTTGGTTTGTCACTATGTAATTAAATCCATTGGTGAAAAAGATCTTACAATTTGGATTGACCAAAAACAATCACCACTTAGCACAAAAATGGGACTGTGAGGGCGTAAACTTAGACCTTTAGTGAGCTCCCAATAGCCCTAAAATCAACTATAGTTAACATAGATATGGAGAGTCTTCGCAATAAGCGGGAACTTATTACAAGTATTATGCTTAGAATAGGCATTAACTTTCACCTTCTAACCTAAATCCCAGAGTTTATATATAGATATTTTCTGTATAAAAAATACAAAAAATGCTGAAAAGAAATTTGTTTGGGGGAGTTGAAACACCCCATTGAGGCCCTTCCTGGGCCCCTGGGCATTGAGACCAGGGCTTATACAAGAGATCAACATATAACATGAACAAATATTGAGAGGTTCACTTGTCTGGGTATTCGACACATGCAATCTACGAAAAAAATCTCTTTCAAAAGCTAATGAGCCAAATGGATTTCAGGGTATGAGTAATTCAATAACCATGCCAAATTTTTTTCCTTAAAATTGTAAGAACAAATTAAAAATAAAAATACTAAGTTATCCTTCGTATCATAGATTTAAGAGAAAATGGAAATACAAATACGGGGAAGCAAACTTATTACCAATAATGAAGTGAAATCCAACAATGTTATGGTACTAGATCATCATCATCATAATAGCCTTATGAGGTCGGGTGAGTCCTATTTTTTCAATCATTTCTGATCAACACTAAGTTCTCTCTAACATCGCAATCTTTCATGTCCCTACTCACTTCCAGGTCTTCACTGGCCTTCCTCTTCTCCTACTTCCTTGTGCTTGCAACATCTAAATCCTCCTTACACACTCAAGTGATATTACAAAAAAATTCCTTTATAGGTGCTTCTCTCAAATATTTTCTTATGTGCTCATTCCTAATTTTATCTTTTCTTGTTATCCCACAAATCCATCTTAGCATATGAATCTCAGCTCCATGTACCTTATTTTATTGTTGCTACCTTCTGCACTATATAATAGGGCAAATCGTACCGTCATCTCTCCACTTACTTGTCTTTATTTCATCCATCCTGCATTAATCCTATTTGAGGCATCCTCTTCAAATGCACCATCTGATTGTAAAGTAGAGGCTAAATAGCAAAATTCTATGAAACTGTGGCACTAGACAGTTTTATATTTTAACTAAATCCTCGTCCGGACGATCATGCTCACTAATTTTCACTCCATATATTCCGTCTTTGTTCTACTAATTTACAAACCTCTTAACTCTAAGGCTTTTCTCCATAATTTTAGTTTACGATTTAGTTGTCCGTTGTTTAGACTATTAGCCCCACATCATCAGCAAATAACACGCACCATGGAATCTCTTCTTATATGTATATGGTTACCGCATCCATGAACAAATAAGGGCTCAAAAAAGATCCTTGATATAGCCCAACTCCAATAGGGAACTCACTCGTCTAACAATATGTGGTTCTTATATATGAAGAAGGGGTAGGAATTGGCCCCATAAATCCAAAATGCGGATATGAACGAGTATTCGTATTATATGCTTATAACACAAAACAATATGTATTTTTTTTAAGGGACACTAAATAATATGTAAAAAAATAAAAAATAAAATAAAGAAAATAAAAAATATGTAATATAACACTAAGTAACACACCTATTTTACAGTTCTTACATAATGGTTCTTCACTACATAACATTCATACTTTTATATGCCAAAAGAATAAAAAGGTTAGATTTTGGGAATAGGGTGCCTATAAAATATGATAAAATGTAAAAGTATCCTAAAATTGACTATTGAGAAATAGTATCAGAATCTACCATGACAGAATCATAGAAGGCATGACCATTTGGAAAGGAGAAAAGGTTATCTATTCCCATAAGGATTTTGGAGCTAAGAATACTATGAAGGTGGAAATGCTACAATTTTCACAGATGGATACAGTCTTCGAAGAAACGACGGATCTCAGCAAGGCGATGTGGAGCAAGATCCTTGATATCCTGATAATGTCGAAACTCGGGATCATCAGCGCATACTGCTATTATCTTATCATCCTTCTCACCCTGCATAAAAATGACCATATATATTAAGAACTATATGGTTCGAATGATTAAGCAGAGCATTCAAATGTGAGATTAAGAAAGACAAAGAATCAATAGAAATGAGTCAGAATACTTTTGAAACACTGAGCAGACCTGATCGATCATAGGCATCAGTCCAATAGCACGGGCACGCAAAAAACAACCAGGAATTACAGGCTCCTATCCAAGAGGGGAAAGTAAACCAAGAGACTTCAGACTTTGAAAGTTTAACATGTAAAATATAAAAATAATAACTCTCTTTGGGAATACTATTTTTACCGATTAAATATATATATGTACACACTATCTTTTTGCTCACAAAGAAAGTACCTGCATCAATACCAGTACATCCATGGGATCGCTATCTTCACAAAGTGTTCTTGGGATGAAGCCGTAATTGTGTGGGTACACCACAGATGAGTAAAGTACACGATCGACCTGAATTCAATTTCATGAGCACCCTAATTAAGTTTTGCTTTTCGGTTTCTATATGCAAAACAATGTATGTGGGTGCATGTGCAAAAAAAAAACGCGCGCATGTGCATCATACGGGAACAAAAATTGCATACTTTCTCTTGACTACAGGCTACATTTTCTGCTTAGTAATCTGCTAGAATGCATGTAAATTGTAACACTGATCGGGGACTGGGTTCAAATCTATTAGGCTACAGATTCTACAAATTAACAAAACTGTCGTAATTGAACATAAAAAAGTGTATGGTTACTTTTAGGACGGTAGACCAACTAAGGAACTTTATTAGGTTTGTAAAACTTATGGGGAAGAGTTGCATGAAACGGATTTGACGTCTAATCTCCGGTCACTGTGGGTAGACTCATGGTATCAAAACTCGGCCGATACCAATACGTATCGGTGATATGTATCGGTTTCGTCAAGAACCGATTCCAATACCACCGCGATACAGGTAGCGGGGTGGTATCGGTATCGGACAATACTAACTAATACAATGAGTTTTCTATTTTTACTATTCTTTTAAAAATATATATATTGACCGATACCATATTTGTATCAGCCGACACGTATCGGTCCAAGATGCACCAATACCCGATACCGATATTGACACCTTGATGCGGAATCGTAGCCTACATACTGAGATCGTGGCCAGATAAAGAGGAGATGTCGAAAGAGAAAGTGGACCCACGAATGAGTTTTAAAAAAAAAGGGTCGAAAGAGAAAGTGGACCCACGAATGGGTTTAAAAAAAAAAAGGCCCGTTAAAGACCCGTGTGCACGTTATTGTAAGCAATATTTTATCTAGGTTTAGTTTCTTTTTTATTAGGATTCTTTTAATAAATGGTTTATTTTAAGATTAATTTCCTTATTTGAATTATTTAGGTGTCATGCACATATATATGACATGTGACTGTTAATCCCGTCACTTTTTGCGCAATCATTATAAAAGTGGTCATAAGTCTACCAATATATATCGAAATTGTGTGATTCTTGTCTTGCTAGAAAGCTACTTCGATAAGTTTTTAAACAAGACCAATTTTATGTCAATTGGACATCGTTTAACCTTTCAAAAGTAGTCGCGTAATAAAAAAATGGGATTAGTAGTGAAATTAATTATGGCCGTTAGATTAGAAGCTTTTAATAGTTGATTAGGAGTTTTATTTTAAGTAGTATTCCAAAGGTTTCTTTTTTTTATAAATACAGATTGTAATCTCTTATGAGAATTATTATTTGAATATTGAATGAAAATTTGAGAGTTTGCTTTGTGCAAACCCTGGAGAACTTGTGAAGAGTTTTCGATCGAAGGAGCGAATCTTTCGAAACCTGAAGAGTGACCATTTATTTCTCATGCGACTTAGTGTGAAGCATACGTACAACCTTGGTGAGATGCCTTGGAACCCTTGGTGTGAAGCCTTGGATTTATCCTTCTATTCTATCATTTTCTCTATTTAGTATTTGATAATATCTTTCCTTGTTTGATAAAATTCCTAAACCCCAAATCAGGGACGGAGCCAGAAACTTTCATGGGAGGAGGGGGCCAAAGTATGAACAAAAAAATATCGAGTTAGAAGAGTCAAAGAATGAATGAGAAATATATTAAGATTATAAAGAATAAAAATAACATTCATTCACTGTTAACAAATTACAACTAAAAGAAAAATCACAAAACAATTATTTTTAATATATTCAAATTTCAACTCAATCACCTAATATATTTTAGGGCGTAAGTCGCCCTTTTATTTTCAAAACTACCTTATAAAATATATTAAAAAAATAATATTTTCTTTTTCAAAAAACTCTGCCCGCACTCACCCCTAAATGACTTTACCAGTGGGCCATTAGGGTTAGTTTGCCATAGTTGGGGGCCATATTATTTGAGTTAAGCTTAATCTTTAACTTTTAGGGTATGTTTTGATAAAATAATAGGAAAATGGTAGATTTGAATTTATAAATATGATGAATTCCTATGCTTCATGAGGTCGTAGGAATTCTGATAATTTATTTATTTTTTAATATTTTGATGGGATAATCAAGTGTCTAAAGAATGATTTACAAAATGACATTTGAGAAAAAAATGAAGAGAGAGAGAGAGTTTTTTTAAATATATTTTGATAAGATAAATTGTACTAGGATGATTAAATTGTTGGTGCTAAAATATAGGAGAAAGTGAAATAGAGTGTTTGGTTGAGGCACCTAAAAGATAGGAGAGAAAGAGGGCACCTAAAAGATAAGAGAGAGAACTTTGAGAAAGAAAATGGATGGGGCCAATTAGTTTGGCGCCTAACAAATAGGAGAGAGAGAGAGAGAGGCGCCTAAAAGATGGGGAGAGAGAACTTTGAGAAAGAAGGTGGACGGAGCTAATTAGTTTAGTGCCTCAAAAATAGGTGAAATGGAATAGAGAAAAGGTGAAAAAATTAAATAAGTGGCGGGGGTCATGGCCCTTATTAGCCCTCCCTTGGCTCCGTCCCTGCTTCAAATCTAAAAATTTTGAATCTTTTGATTTATCCCTTTTGATTCATTTAATCCCTTGAGCCCTTGTTTTCCCAAACCTTTGAGGAGTCAAGAGATGACACTATAATTGTCGTTTGATGCCCTAAACTAGATCGAAACTTGAATCCTTCATCGGATCCATTTTTCTAAATCGGGAAACTTAATGCATGCAAAACGCTACATGGAATTAATTTAATTGTTTTAATTAAATTCATTGAGCTATTCATGTGTTTGGGATAATTTCGAATATTTTATTAATCAATTTAATCTATGGTTAATCCCAACTTGCATCAGTTAGGATTTAGCATTTTCGTCCCGCATCAAATTGGTATCAAAGTTTAGGTTCTAGGTTTGGGCATGTTAGCATGGCATCTTGATTTTATTTGCATTTTATTTTAGTTGCATTCATTAGTGGAATCGAAGCCTATACGCCGAGATAGTGGCCGGATAAAGAGGAGACATCGAAAGAGAAAGTGGACCCGCGAATGGGTTTTAAAAAAAATAGGCTCGTTAAAGACTCGTGTGCATGTTATTTTAGGCAATATTTTATCTAGGTTTAGTTTCCTTCTTATTAGGATTCTTTTAATAAATGGTTTATTTTAGGATTAGTTTCCTTATTTGAATTATTTAGGGGTCAGGCACATATATGTGATATGTGACTGTTAATCCCGTCACTTTTTGCGCAACCATAAGAAAAATGGTCATAAGCCTACCAATAAGTGTCAAAATTATGTGATTCTTGTCCTGTTGGAAAGCTACTTCAACAAGCTTTCAAACAAGACCAATTTTACGTTAATCGGACATCGTTTAACCCTTCAAAAATTATCGCATAATAAAAAAACGGATTAGTGGTGAAATTAATTATGACCGTTAGATTAGAAAGTTTTTATGGTTGATTAGGAGTTTTATTTTAAGTAGTATTACTAGGGTTTCTTTTCTTTATAAATACACATTATAATCTCTTATGAGAATTATTAGTTGATTATTGAATGAAAATTTAGGAGCTTGCTTTGTGCAAACCCTAGAGAACTTGTGAGGAGTTTTCAATCGAAGGAGCGAATCATTTGAAACCTGAGGAGTGACCATTCATTTCTCGTGTGACTTGGTGTGAAGCCGACATACAGCCTTGGTGAGATGCCTTGAAACCCTTGGTGTGAAGCCTTGGATCTATCCTTCTATTCTATCTTTTTCTCTATTTATTATCTCGTAATATCTTCCCTTGTTTGATAAAATTCTTAAACCCCAAATCTACAAATTTTGAATCTTTTGATTTATCCCTTTTGATTCATTTAATCGCTTGAGCCCTCATTTTTCCAAACCTTTGAGGAGTTCAGAGACGACACTATAATTATCGCTTAATGCCCTAAACTAGATCGAAACTCGAATCCTTCATCGGATCCGTTTTCCTAGATCAGGAAAGTTAATGCATGCAAAACGCTACATGGAATTAATTTAATTGTTTTAATTAAATTCATTGAGTTATTTGTGTGTTTGGGATAATTTCGAATATGTTATTAATCAATTTAATCTATGGTTAATCCATGGATCAAAATCTCAGCCGAAATTTCAAATTTTCGGCCGAGACGTCTCGGTTTCGGCCTGAACCGAGACGATAAGATGTAAATTATCGCCCCCCCCTCCGAAAATACCAAATTACCAGTCGAATTTTGAAATTATCGGCCGGTAATTTGATTTTTCATATTATCGGCCGAGTGGTGGTTTTTGTTTCTTTAAGCTATTTTAAAGAGTTATAAAACCCAATTTTTTAAGGGCAACCATTTTTTTAAGGGGTTTTGGTTGTTTAAGGGGTATAAAACCCAATTTTTTTATAGGCAATTCATTTTTTGGAAGGGGTTAGAAAGGAACCCGCCGGAATCCAACCGGAACTCGCCAGATTTGCTTAATAAAACTCAATTTTTGCAAACAAAGAAGAAAGAAGAAAATATGGATAAGGATTAATCTCAGAAAAATTTTAAAAATATTGGAGAAGAAAGGAAAAAAAAAAAAAGGAGGCGACTCTTGCCGGCTGCTCTATTTTCCCCATTCTCTCTTCTTTTTCTTCTTCTTCCTGCTTTGTCTTTTTATTTTTTTGGCTTTGCTTTTATAAGCAAGAGAGTATGGGACCGACTCTCCTCCCAGTCACATACAAAATAGAATTGTGTTTAAATGATTGTTAGACCATAAGGGTTTACGATGTAGGTGATCTGAACCATTAAAATTATTTTTTAGGGATATTTAAACCATCTGACCCCTGGACTATAATATCAACCATTGGTTTTAATTTTAAGGGCTGATATTATAGTTCATCAATCGGATGGTTCACATTTATTGCCCAGCCTTCAATCTATGATCGATTAGACGGTGTTTAAATGATCTCACACCATTAAAATATAACTTTTTATTTCACACCATTAAAGTGCGATTTATCATTATGCCATGTGGCACACGCCTATGATTTGTCCAATGGTGTTTAAATGATCTTATGCCATTAAAAACTCACTTTTTATTTTACATCATTAGAGTGTGATTTATCATTATGATTGCATTAGATCAGATGATAGAGATCTTGTTTCACCCCAATCTTCCACACAATTGAACTTGAGATCATGTCGAGAGATGGTCACTTTTTTATTTCAAATGTCATATATCCCTCAAAAATGGCCCTAAAATCACGTTTGAGCATGATGTGTGCCATCTGATTCAAGGGAAATTTTTTGAGGATATGTGACATGTGTAATAAAAAATTGACCAAGATAGGTGTGGCATAATCTCAAGATCCATTGTGCGAAAGATCAAGGTGAAACACGATGGATATAAGGGGGTTGCACATATGGGCACTTTCAGAGATTGCGTGAGCGGTAATAGAAGTACCCATATATATAGAGGTACCTAATATTTCACATAGTAGATCTTGCAATCATAGCCCAACTAGCAGACGGTCAGATCTTGATTCCACGTGGCATACATCCCCAAAGTGACCCTGATCATGGGCGCATCATGAGAAGGGATCTCTGGTCACTTTTGAGATTTATTCAATGTGGAATCAAAATCTGACCGTCTAATATGTTTTACATAAGCTCAAGATCCATTGTGCGATCGATTAGGACAAAACATTATCTCCATCGTTGGATTCAATCCAGTCAACAGTTCTTAGGGTGTAAATCCCAAGTTTCTCTTAATATTCAGTTGCAAATACTGATACCTTTCTAAAATGCAAGTGAGTCCCACGATTTCGAAGCCTCTCTCTCCAAGTTTCCCTTAATATGTGTTCTAATAATGTTAACGAGTTAAAAAAAAAACAATAAAATAAAGTTCGGAGCATATTTTCAAAAAAAATTTGAAATTTACCGATAATTTGACCGAAATTTGACCAATTTACGGTTCGGGTCATGAACGAAACCGAAATCGAGATTTTGATCCATGGGTTAATCCCAACTCGCATCATTTAGGGTTTAGCATTTTTGTCCTACATCACACCTTGGGTAGACTTCATGGTATCAAAACTCAACCGATAGCGATATGTATCTTCATCGAGAACCGTAACCAATACCGGCCCGATACAGGTATCAGGGTGGTATCGGTTTCAGTATCGATATTGAACCGATACGGGTCAGTATCAACCGATACTGCTTTGGTATCGGCCGATATTGACCTATACATATATTGTTTTCTATTACTTTTGCTATTTTTCAAAAAATAATAATAATCATAATATTGGTCGATACGGTATCGACAATAATGTGTCCATATCGGCCGATATGTATCGGTCCAAGATGGACCAATACGGTATCGACAATAATGTGTCCATATCGGCCGATATGTATCGGTCCAAGATGGACCAATACCCGATATTGACACCTTGGGTAGACTTCCTAATCTGAGAATGATAATTCTAACTAGTAAGCAAATGGAATGGGAATAAGAGGAATTGGTAAATGGCATTGCAATGAAAACTTACATGGACAAAAGAGTATCATAAGGAAATATTCTTACTTTTATTAGACCACTTGTCTTGTCCAGTTCGTACTTAACTTTGCTACCCTTGCTGATTTCAACCACCTGCAGACCATTTGACAAAAAGACACCAATTTACCTAACTTAAAACCCTAAAAAAGCAAGCTGCAAACTAACATCCAAGCAGAATGTTCAAAATCTGAGAATATGACAAGGAATCATTATCCAAATTTAGAGGTAAAACCAATGTTACCCAATAACCATTTTTACCCATACCAGCCCCTATCCATATCCGTGCCTGGTACGTAAACCTTTCCAAAATGTTACCAAAAAATGTTTATGTTAACAAAGAATCTTGTTTTTCTTTTTATAAAGATAAAGAAGTACGTTTTTTGTTGATTGGAACACATTTTTGTTAATTTTGAAATGAGTTACACCCATGGTATCAAAATGTATCGGTTTCTTCGAGAACCGATACCGATATCACCCCAATCCAAGTATAGGGCGGTACCAGTATCTATACCTATCAGTATCAGCCTATACTGTCTTGGTATTGGCCGATACTAACCGATACCATCATGCAATCAGTTTTTTATATGCTTTTTTACTCTTTCAAAAAAATAAAAATCAACCAATGCGGAATCGGCGATACAGTATCCGTGCCGACCGATACGTATCGGTCCAAAATGGACCGATACCCAATACTGATACCGATATTGTCACCTTGGTTTCATCAATAAAAAATTTCTGATATATTGTAATTTTTTTCTGAAATGTTCCTAAACATAATAATAATATACTACATTATCACTATCATTATTATATAATAATATACTGCATTATCACTATCATTATTATATAAACTTATAATGGATGATTAAATTGGATAATAAATTATATCAATATAATATAAATACAGGAATTTAATTGAGTTTAATCGTGTTATTTTTTCTTTCCGAAGAAGTATACTGGCTCTTTTCTGCGTACTCAAATTTGTAACTTAGAGTCTAATAGTACTGTAACACTAGTCTAAAAACGCAAGTTTTTACAAGCAACAATAGTACCTACATTGTACCCATAATGTACCTTTTCGTATCCTATTCTACTAATATCATGCCTATGATGTGCCTATGTCCAAGGTATCAAACTCACTATCGGGTATCAGTCCATCTTGGAAGGCCGATTCTGCTACGGTATCACTGATACCCTATCAACCAATATTTTATCTTTTAAAAAAAACCAAAAAAAATAAATAGAAAAAGAGTAATTGTATAGGTCAATATTGGCCGATACCAAGAAACTATCGGCCGATAATAACCCGTATCGGTCCAATCCCAATACTGATACTAATACCACCCCGATACCTGTATCAGGGTGGTATCGGTATCAGTTCTCGACGAAACCGATACGTATCGCCAATACATATCGGTATCGGCCGAGTTTTGATACAATGTTTATGTCGTACCACTATCGTGCCAATTTCATACCAATATCGTACCAATATAAATGAAACCCAAACACTTCTTCACACATCGTACTAGCACTTGTATGGTGGTACCAATACCAACAATAGTACAAGTACCTCCTACCAATTCCTGGCTACTACAGTTGAAAGTTGAAACTCATGCAAATATTTTGAGGAAATGAGCAAACAATAGAACAGAGGTCACCAAGCCAAATCACAACATCTCCACCTTTGAGCAGATCAAGGAATTTCGTTATGGCATATGTAGGAAAGAATGCATATGAAGCATATTTTCATATAAATGACAGGTTGAAAGTATATAGCTCGTATTGTGGGACGAATTTACAATTCAAATTTGTTAATCCAATAATCCTTGACATGAATGTAAGACTAGACCCGAAAAGTCCATTGCTTGGAAAAGCTTAACCACTTTTCTCAATTCTGTAAGATATTAAAAAGTTTAGACTTGCAATGGTTCTAGCTGGAGGAATTGAATTCTAACAACAATTGGCAATAACATTTTGAGAACTTTTTTTTTTTTTTTTGATTGGTAAATTGTATTGTATTATAAAAAGCCAGCAAGGTGCTGGGAATAATGATACAATGTAGCAGCAGGATCAAAGGCCGCTAACCAAAAAAAAAAAAAAAACAAAGCCAACAGGGCACCAACATATCACCCACATATCACCGATTGTCACAGCAGCGTTACCCCGGGTCCCAGGGCTCTGAGGTCATCTCAGTACCGTCGGACAGCCAAAGGTTGGTAAGGTCTTTGACCGCCTTTTCAATGCATCCGACCGGTTTCTTCTTATGTTAAAAAATTCTCCAATTCCTCTCTTTCCATATGCTCCAGATGACCGCGAAGAACGAGGTTCTCCAATTGTTCCTAATCGAAATGTCCAAATCCGCATTATGCCAGGAAAGGTAGTGTTCGTAAATTGTAGCACTGACAACCCAATCAGTCCGGAAAAGCTTTAGGATTATACCCCAAATCTCAGCTGCTACCTCACAGTGCAGAAACAGATGAGCAACCGATTCCTCGGCCTTAGAACACATGGCACAGCAGTTTGTAATACTTTTGCCTCTACGAATGAGAGCGTCCAAAGTGAGTACTCTGTCTTTGAATAAAGACCAAGCAAAGAACTTAATCTTTAGTGGAATTGTAGCCTTCCAAAGCATCGCACCTTGAAATCTGGTAAGTGGGCGACGCGTCAACATCCGGTAATAGGATTTAACGCTGAAACAGCCATTAATACTCGGAGCCCATCTCCGCAAATCTAGGTTGCGAGGATTTGGTTTCAGCTTGTACAGCAGTTGGAGGAGTGTCGCAGACTCTTCTCCTTCGTCAATGCGAAGATTCCTCCGAGTTACCACTTCCCAAACTATGGTGCCATTGGATTGCATCAGGAAATCAGCAATAGTACCCGACGGATTCCGGGTTAGGGAGTACACCTGGTGGAACATATGCCTGAGTTGTCCCTCATTCACCCATTGATCATCCCAGAACCGTATTCGGGTCCCACAGCCCCAGCTGAATCGAATTCCCTTACATAAGTGGTTCCAAGTCCCAGCAATACTCTTCCACCAATTAGAGGTACCTCTGTTAACTGCAACGTAGACTCCCCAATTAAAATCTGACGGTCCATATTTGTCTATCAGCACCTTCCGCCGTAGGCTATCAGCTTGGACAGCCTCTCCAGCCCGCCAGTACCACTTGCCAAGAAGCACGATGTTGGTCCACTTTACACTGCGTATCCCCAGCCCACCAAAGTTCATTGGTAATTGGCAGGTGTCCTAGTTGATGAGATGATACTTTCGCTCCCCACCCGCACCTTCCAAAAGGAAATTGCGCTGAATTTGCTCAATCCGGTGTAAGATGGCGGCAGGGCATCTGAACATGGACAGGTAAAAGATCGGGAGACTCGAGAGTACCGCCTTGAGTAAAGTGAGACGACCACCACTGCTGAGGAATTTCCCATGCCAGGTAGACAGCCTCTGCTGGAACCGATGGATCACCGGTTCCCACTCAGTAGCCGTAGGTTTACGCAGGCCCAGGCCAAGGTATTTGAGGGGCAGATCCTGGGTACCGCAGTTGACAGTTCATGCTAGATCACGGAGGGTGGTGTTCTCGATCCCGATGCCAGTGACCTTGGACTTGAGGACGTTGAGACGCTGTCCCGAAATGGCTTCAAATACAGCAAGCACCCCAGCCATATTTCTGAACTCCTCCACCTCAGCATTACCAAACAAAATAACATCGTCTGAATATTGCAGGATGGCAATGTGACGGCCATGGCTCCCCACTCTGATTCCCGAGATTAAGTTAAGCTGGGTCGCACGCGCAACTAAACCCGCAAGGGCTTCACCCATGAAGTTGTACAAAAAGGGGGAGAGAGGGTCTCCTTGGTGTATACCGCGCGAGCTTTTGAAGTAACCGGCTGGGGTACCGTTGATCAATACAGATAACCAAGGTGTAGCGTAACAACCCTGCATCCATTTACGCCATTTAGTACCAAAGCCAAATCTGCGGAGCATATAATCGAGACCGGACCAGCTGATGCGATCATACACCTTCTCCATGTCGACCTTCCAAAGCGCAGCCAGAAGCCGGTCAATAAGTGTGAAATGGATAATCTCATGTGCCACCGCTACTTGATCCAACAGCTGTCGACACTTCACAAATGCCCCTTGCGAGTCAGAGAGCAGCTTCCCCATCAATGGGCTGAGCCTATTTGCCAGCACCTTAGCAAGGATCTTATATAAGCTGTTGATCAGGCAAATCGGGCGGAAATCAGTGAGGTCCTGCGCCCCATCAGTTTTTGGAATTAAGGTGATGAAAGTAGAATTGATGGTGCGATCAAGAAAGGCCCTATCGTGGAACTCGTGAAAAAACTCCATCAGCTCATCAGAAAGAATTCAAAGGTAAAACCGTCGGGGCCGGGGGACTTGTTCCTACCCCCTTGCTTAATGGCTTGCCAGACCTCCTCTTCCCGGAATGGCTGCTCAATGTCGGCCCTGTCCTCGGCCGTAATAGAGCTGAAGGGCACACCATCCAACTCAGGCCTAGTACCCCCTTCATCCTCAAACAGTTTCGTATAAAAGTTAACGACCTGTTCGCGGATCTGCTCATGACTGCTGGAAGTCAGGCCCTCGACAGTCACCAAGCCTAAGAAGTTTCTTTTGCTTCTTGCGTTCGCTATGGCGTGAAAATACTTAGTGTTTCGGTCACCTTCATTTAACCAGCGAACTTTCGCTTTTTGGTTCCACGCAGCCTCTTCAGCTCTCGCAAGGCAGTTGAACGTCAGCTTGGCGTGGTTACGATCCTCACGTTCAGAAGGGGTGAGGGCCCTGTGCTCTTCCACGTCATCCAGCTCCCTCAGCCGTAGTAGACTGGCTTCCATATTGTGTTGTACATTCCCGAAAACGTCTCTGTTCCATTCAATAGTTTTCTTTTTTACCCAGTTAAGCTTCGATATTATTTTGTAAGCAACAGTTCTGCAATAGATCTACTCGCGCCACCATACCGGAACGGCAGTGCGGAAACGATCATCCAACAGCCACATATTTTTGAACTAGAACGGGCTTGGCCCATTAGCCCTGGCCTCGCACATCAGCAGCACTGGCCTATGATCGGAGGTGGTCCTTGCGAGACATTTTAACCTCGCCGTCGGGAACATCTCTTACGCGGGACAGGAACCCTAAAATGCGTGAATATGATTTTTAATGCGATTTGCCGAAATTAAATAAAATTAATTCAAGAGTAATCTCAAAACTATCACGATACCTTCGGGTTCGTAGAACTTCGGTAGGTAAATCACGAGAGATCCGAATAGGGTGCCCAATCCGATGCGCAAGTCCCGTTAGATTTGAGGCGGGATCGGGCCTAGAGATAGGACTCTAGCTTTTCCAGGCTTAGGCGCTCATCTTCAATCCATTGTAGCATCACGGGTTCGAACTAAGGTTGTAGAATTTGTTAGGTTTGATGGCTCGTATGAAAACTAGGGTTTTTTATGGAAATCGGTTTTGGGTTTTGGATTATGGATTCAATATGGGTAATGGATTAACAGAGAAAATAGAGAGAAAAGACAATAAAAGATCAAAAGATAATAGATGGGAATCACTCCCTTGGTCTCACACCAAACTCATCTCAGGCAAAGAATACTCAAGCAATAATGCATTCAAATATTTAATCAACTAACTAAAAAGGTGTTTACAAGCCTCTATCTATAGGCCATCAATAATTAATTCCGAAAATAAAAGAAACCTAATACTAATAAAACATAAAAGGCAGTTTTCGCAAAAATAAAAAATATCGTTTGAAGTCGTCTTAATGCGTGGTCATGGGCAGATGTCACGGCACATTGGCGGCATCTCCTAGCGGTTTGTGTTATTTTCTCCTCTGAAACTACGGTATCCGGGCTTCCTCTACGCTTCTTCCGACGCCGGTAAAACTAATGTGGTCCAAATTCGATGTCCATGTATGTGGCGTCCCCGTCAATTCCCCCGAACCAAATAGGTTTCATCACCGATGAAACGCGCTCGTGGTAGATGTCAATCAAATCATGGTTCAATTGGCGGACCTCATTCTCGTGGATCCAAGTGTTTCGAACTCCGGTTTTCCAACCCATTTTACCAAGTACTTACTGAAATCCCCCATCGTGTGTGGAGATGACATGATCATTTATTATATCCTCTATCTCATCTTTTCTCTGTCGGCTTGGGGATGGAAGAGGTACGGGCTGCAAGGTTGGGTTGGGGCTATGAGGTGACTGGAGTGGGTTTTCAGGAGGTGGGGTGAAACCCAAGTAAGGAACCAAGTCCTTCACATTGAACGTTGAACTAACCCCCGTACCTGGAGGAAGCTCAAGCACGTATGCATTATGACCACTCTTAGCCAAAATTCTAAAAGGCCCAGCGCCTCGAGATTGGAGCTTCTTTGCGGATCCCGATGGGAACCGCTCAGGCCTAACCCGGACCATCACATAATCACCCACATGAAATTCTCTAGAACGCCTGTGAGCATCTGCAGATAATATATATTGACTGTTGCTTGATTAATTTTTTGTTTAATTTCGGCATGCAGGCTATGAATGCGTTGTGCAAATGCATTGGCGGACTCTGACACTCTATGGGATGCAGTCATAGGGATCAAATCTAATGGGGTCCTAGGCCTATGACCATGTACTACCTCAAAAGGACTCATGCCTATGGACCTATTGATAGAATTATTATATGCAAACTCAGTTGTGGGTAAGATGATATCCCAGGTCCTAACATGATCATCGACAAGACTACGAAGGAGATTCCCAAGGCTCCTATTGGTGCTTTCAGTTTGGTCATCCGTTTGAGGGTGGTAAGCTGTTGAGAATTGGAGCAAGGTGCCCATCATGTGCCAAAGGGTCTTCCAAAAATAGCTAGTAAATTTAACATCCCTATCAGACACAATGGTCTTGGGCAACCCATGAAGACGCACTACCTCCGCGAAAAATAGTTTAGCAATATGAGATGCATCGGAGGTTTTAAAACAAGGAATGAAGTGGGCCATTTTGGAAAATCGGTCCACTACGACATAGATGGAATCGTGCTTCCTAGGGGTCTTAGGAAGTCCAAGCATGAAATCCATAGAGAGGTCTTGCCACGGTGTGTGTGGCACAGGTAACGGGGTGTACAAGCCGATATTTTGTTTGGTCTGTTTTGACACTTGGCAAGTACGACAATGCTTAACGACCCAGGCGACATCTCTTATTAGGCTAAGCCAAAAGAACCTATCCTCTATAAGCACAACAGTTTTATTACGCCCGAAATGTCCTGCAATCCCTCTAACATGTAACTCGTAAATGAGAAAGTCACGCAATGAAGTGCGAGGGATGCAAAGGCGATTGCCTTTAAATAAGTACCCATTCTGGATGGTGTACTTGGGGTGTGTGTGCTGGTCGAGTCACTAAGGAGAGCAGTATACTCAACCCCAAAATCTGGGCACTCGAGGTACTCATCCTTTAACTTTTCAAACCCGACGACCTCGGTGCTCATTGTGTGCAAAGTCACCACTCGCCGACTAAGTGCATTAGCGGCCCTATTTTTAGCATCAGCCTTATACTTTAACACGAATGTGAACCCTTGAAGGTACTCGACCCACTTCGCATGCCTTGGGTTCAACTTTTTCTATGAAGCAAGAAAGCGAAAGGCTTCATGGTTAGAGAACAGCACAAATTCCTGCGGTCTAAGGTAATGTTTCCAATACCAAAAAGATTGAACGATCGCATAGAACTCCTTGTCATAGGTGGAGTATTTTTGCTTTGCCTCGTTAAGTTTTTCACTAAAATAGACCACAAGGTGACCCTCTTGGCTAAGCACTCCTCCTATGCCTACACCCGATGCGTCGCATGCGACTTCAAAGACTTTAGAAAAGTCCGGTAATCGCATGACGGGTGCACTACTCATTCATTGTTTGATCTCAACAAAGGCTTTCGTCGCCGCTTTGCCCCATTTAAAGTCCCCCTTTTTCATGCAATCAGTGATTGGGGCTATGATGGTGCTAAAGCTTCTGATGAAGCGACGATAAAAAGTAGTCAAACCATGAAAGCTACGGACATCGTGTATGTTCTAGGCTCGGGCCACTCCACAATAGCTCTCACCTTTTCGAGGTCCGCGACCATTCCATCGGCTGAGATAATGAATCCCAAGAAGACAACGGAAAGTTGCATGAAGGTGCACTTCTTGAGATTTGCAAACAACTTCTCGCCCTTGAAGGTTTCACAAACCAACCTAAGGTGGGTCAAGTGTTGTTCCTTGTCATGACTGTAGATCAGGATGTCATCGAAATAAACAAGGAATTTGCCTAAAAACGGCCTCAACACTTGGGTCATTAGTCGCTTGAAAGTGCTCGGGGCATTAGAAAGCCCAAATGGCATAACCATCCACTCATAAAGACCATCCTTAGTCTTAAAGGCGATTTTCCACTCATCACCGGGGCAGATGCGAACTTGATGGTAGCCACTCTTAAGGTCTATCTTTGAAAAGATAGTGGCACCAACCATCATATCGAGCATATCATCGAGCCTTGGTATGAGAAACCGATACTTAACCGTAATCTTATTGATCGCACGGTTATCCACACACATGCGCCACGTATCATCTTTCTTAGGAGTGAGTAGGGCAGGTACGACACACGGGCTCATGCTCTCTTGGATGAACCCCTTCTGAAGGAGCTCACTGACTTGCCGAGTTAACTCGGTGTGCTCAATCGGATTTAACCAATAGTGGGGAAGGTTCAGTAAGGTAGATTCGTGAACCAAGTCTATGGCGTGTTGGATATCACGCAAGGGAGGGAGTTCGTTTGGTAAGTCTTCAGGGAAGACATCCGTAAACTCTTTTAAAATCGGCTCAACCTCCTTGGGACACGCACTCTTTGACTGCACTCTCAGCATCTAATAATGATTTTCCGAACTCATAAGGACTCACAATATTAACGGCTTTAGAAGATTCGCCCTTCTTTTCAACGGTGTTGGTCGATGGTGTTTTGGGAGGCAAAGGGTGTAAAGTAATCTTTTTGCCCTTATGCATGAACGTGCATATGTTTGATCAACCAGAAAGAGTCACGTCCATGTCGTAGAGTCACGGCCTTTCCAAAATAATACGGCCCACATCCATCGACACCACATCACACCATAAGGTGTCCGAATAAGAACCTAACTGAATCGGTACATGATACCTTTTCGACACGGGAATGGATGAAGAATTGACCCATGCGACCTTATAAGGTCTCGGATGGGATTCAGGGGTAAGCCCTAAGCGGCGTACTGCATGAGTTGATATTACGTTAGTACAACTACCGCTATCCACGATGACCCTGCAATTCTTTTCACCAAATCTAATAAAGGTGTGGAAGATGTTCTCCCTTTGCCAGTCATCCTTTTCATCCCGTTGAGGTTGTGCAAGGGCACACCTCACAACTAAAGCATGACCAATAACATCACCCTCCTCATCACTGGGTGTGCTAACCGGTTCAATTACTTCCTCTTCAACCACTATCTCATCATCATCCTCCTCTCCCTCATTGAAGAGAATCTTTTGGGGTGTTTTCGTAGGGCATTGGGCGGCAAAGTGTCCCATCCCATGACATTTATAGCACTTAAGAATTAACCCTCAAGGATTCTCCGGCTACACCTTTTCCCTTTTCAAACCTAGAATTGGTAGGGGCGGGTTGTGCAGGTTTGGGAGGAGGATTAAATCGTCCCTCACCGGATCGTTGACCACTATATTGTGACTCGGTCCTCTTCACCACCGTAGTTTTCAAGTACCGTTCAAGATCTTGCACAACGGCATAACATCTTTCAAGAGTTTCTACGGGATGAGAAATCAACTCTTTTTGCAAATCAAGTCCCAATCCGATGCGGAATCTAGAGAGGGTGATTTCAAGGTCTTTCGATATTTTTGCCCTCATCATGAACTCTTCGAATTTGGCAATATAATCGGTCAGGGGCATACCACCTTGACGTAAATTTTGCCACTGGTCGAGGAGGCGTTGGTGGTATGATAAAGGAACATACTTCTCAGTAAGTCGTTCCTTCATATCGTCCCAACGGGTAATGGGAGGACAACCCGCATTTACCCTGATGCGCTTAACATTGAGCAAAAAAAGCCGAGCTTGACCAACCAACTGTATCTTAGAGAGTCTAACGCAACGGTTGTCATTCATGGCATACCAATCAAAGTGTTGGTCCATGTTGGAAAGCCAATCGAGGAAGACGGTAGGGTCCATTCTTCCATCGAAAGTCGGAATCTCAAATCGGACATTCTTGAGGAGTTGAACTTCAGGGTCATAGTCATCTCTACGATGATCCCTACGGTTCCGGTTGTCTTGGCGACCATTACATTCAAAGTAAGGACACTCACGCTCTTGGTGTTGATTTTCCAGCCCACCCATCGCTTCCAGTTGGTCGATTCGATCATGTAATCCATCATTACCAACTCCTAGGGATGTTTGGGCTTGCTCTATGGTATTCAGACGTGCATTAATCACACCCAATTCTTCTCGCATAGCTCTAAGAGTATTAAGAACCTCATCCGAAGCCATGGTGATCACAAGGTCTATCAGCGTTCTAATATGGAATGCAATATGGACTCACAAAAGAAAACAATGCAATAAAATAAATATGACAAGCAAATATGCCCTAACCTAAAAAACCTAGGCTTTGATACCAAAATTGACGTGGGACGGGAACTCTAAAATGCGTGAATATGATTTTTAATGCGATTTGCCGAAATTAAATAAAATTATTCAAGAGTAATCTCAAAACTATCACGATACCTTCGGGTTCGTAGAACTTCGGTAGATAAATCACGCGAGATCCGAATAGGTTGTCTAATCTGATGCGCAAGTCCCGTTAGATTTGAGGCGGGATCAGGCCTAGAGATAGGACTCTAGCTTTTCCAGGCTTAGGCGCTCATCTTCGATCCGATGTAGATTCACGGGTTCAAACTAGGGTTGTAGAATTTGTTAGGTTTGATGGCTCGTATGAAAACTAGGGTTTTTGATGGAAATAGGTTTTGGGTTTTGGATTATGAATTCAATATGGGTAATGGATTAACAGAGAAAATAGAGAGAAAAGACAATAAAAGATCAAAAGATAATAGATGGGAATCACTCCCTTGGTCTCATACCAAACTCATCTCAGGCAAAGAATACTCAAGCAATAATGCATTCAAATATTCAATCAACTAACTAAAAAGGTGTTTACAAGCCTCTATATATAGACCATCAATAATTAATTCCGAAAATAAAAGAATCCTAATACTAATAAAACATAAAAAGCAGTTTTCGCAAAAATAAAAAATCTCGTCTGAAGTCCTCGTCAATCTAACACGAATGTCAAATGTCATTGCGGCTACACACGCATTCGCTAGCCTATCACTACGCGCCATCGTGGCGTTGTTCTCCTGGCGGTTTGTGTCCTTTTCTCCTCTGAGGCTACGATATCCGGGCTTCCTCTACACTTCTTCCGACGCCGGTAAAACTGATGTGGTCCAAATCCGATGTCCATGTATGTGGCGTCCCCGTCAATCTCCATCCATTCGGCATTGCATAAAAAGCGATCCAATCTGCTAAAGGATGGTTGTTCATGAAGATTTGACCAAGTGAAGCGAGATCTGATTAACAGTACATCTTCCAGGACCCAGTCCGAAATCTAAGTGTTGAAGTGCAACATCATTGTGGCATCCGGGGGTCCACCCTGTTTTTCATGGGCCCATCTAACCACATTAAAGTCCCCTCCCATACAGATCGGGTAGTCCCACCTCGCAGTGATCGCGTGCAATTCCTCCCAAAAATCGCCGTGTAGAGAGTAGTTCACAGGGCCGTAGATACCAGAGAAGAATCACTGCTTCCCAGAGTCTCTGCACCGGAGTACGACGGAGGCGGAGAATATCCACACTTCATCCATCTTCACGAAAACCGACGGTTTCCATGCCACCAAAACGCCGCCGGAAGCTCCGACCGAATCGACACCAGTCCATTCCCAGTCTTTTCCGGGTAGTATTGAAGCAACTTTACGATCGTCGCAAGAACCCCATTTGGTCTCCTGGAGGGAAACTACCGCCGGTTTAAGCGATCGGCTTCCGCAAGAATGTATCAATTATAATATATTAATACACAATGGAAGAATGTATCAATTATCAAATATACACAAAATGAATTCTGAAGCATGCATAGAGGGATTGGACCTTCTCTCCAGCATAGTCACCAAATTCTCCAAATTTCTGTAAAATTCGCGAATTTAAGGTTCTACGAATTATTCATGAATTTTTGAAAAAATCATTTTTTTTTTACAAAATCACGAACTTCATGAATAATTCACAAATTTTTTAATAAATAATTTTTTAATTGTTTTTCTACTTTTTAAACTTATTTTTTCCCAATATTTTGTCTCTGATTTTTTCCCCAAACCTGCTGAATTTTGATGCATTTTTCCGAGTTTTACCTTGCCGAATCCCGACTTGATGACTATGCACTCCAGTGGTGATGCCCCAAGATAAGTTTTATAAAACCAAAACTCTAAAGAATAAGGAGCGAGAGAGAGAGAGAGAGAGCGAGAGAGAGAGAACCATATAGGCTACATCTTGAATGGTTTTTGTATGGATTAATTCCATTGTTTACGACTGCTTAAGTAAGCAAATATGCTAAGAACTAAACATACCATAATCAATAAATCTAATCTGATCATATCTTATTATAATCTAAATCGATCTTGTTTCCTTTTCATAATCTAAACTTAATCGCATCTTTATTACACTGCTGCAATCCCGTGATCCTTTGAATGAGGACCGCGTGACGGATTATAATGAACATAATCCCTTAATCTCATGAAGTGTTCATTGATGAATGGTTTTGGATGGATTAATTCCATTGTTTATAACTGCTTAAATAAGTAAAGATGCTAACGACTAAACCTTATCCTAATCACCATATCTAATCTAATCATATCTTATTATAATCTAAACCCATCTTATCTCCTAATCATAATCTAAACATAGAGAGAGAGAGAGAGACGTATACGCTACTACATCTTCAATGGTTTTGGATGGATTAATGCCATTGTTTATAACTGCTTAAATAAGTAAAGATGCCAATGACCAAAACTTATCGTAATCACCTAATCTGATCTAATCACATCTTATTATAATCTCAACTGATCTTATCTCCTTATCATAATCTAAACTTAATCTTATATCTATTACCCTCTCAAGCGTGTTGCATTGAGGCCAGAGTTTCAATCCCATCCTTACCAATAACAACAATTATAATGCATAGAATTATATATAAATCAAGAGCATAAAAAGTACAGTTCGAATCGAATTCTCCAAGCGCGAACATATTCTAACATCAAATTGTCATCGATTAAAGATTACCCAACATGAAAGGAACAATGGTTTAGAGCTGTTGTTTTTTTAAGAATACCACACTGTCACACATTATTTAAGAATACAAAATACAGTATGCACATTTTTTTTAGGGATAATAGCTCTGACCAACATTTAAACACCAAATGGTGTTTAAATGATCTTACATCTTCAAAATAAAACTTTTTATCTCACATGTCGCACATCTGTGATCAATCTAAATTGTCCAAGAGGCAATCTATCACTGGAACATGTCTCAGTCCAAAGAAGCATGCCTATAACTGGATGTGAAGTTGATATTATAGTCCACAGGTCGGATGGTTTAAATCACCCTAAAACACCATTTTTGGGCCTGTTGAACTTCAAGTTATGATCTATCACTTTGACGGTACGGATCACCAACATCTTGAACCATTGATGGAGTAAGATCATTTAAACACCATTTTGGTGTTTAAATGACGGTCAGGAGAGTCGGGTCCTTTTTTATAACCAGGGTGTTGGGGCCTCTTAGAACAGCAATTAATCCCAATGGATATAAATCCCAAAGGTGGCCTCAAGGCGGGGGATTCGAACTCAGGTCTCCCGCTTCCCAAGGCGGGTACCTGGCCAGCTCGCCAAACCTGCTGAGGTTAATGTAGTCTGCACATTCCCTGTACAACAGGAAGCACAAAATAATCTATTATTGGAGCAAAGATGAGCAGGACTTTTTGGGCAAATTAGGCTCTTTGGGTTCAGCTAACAAAATGAACAATATAAACACATAGCAACAAAAGACATAAATTAGCCATGGATACAAACCTAATCACACATGTAACTGCCCTTATAGAGGCATAAATACAAAATTGTTCTAGGCTTTTCTCCTCTTGGAAACATGCCTGGTTATTAAATCGGTTCACATGGAGCAATAACAGAACCAAAACCACTCTTTTGTAATGTGTAACATAAGTACACTGATAAACTATGATACTCTTGGGATCATGGATCAAAATCTTTGAAATCCGGTACGTATCGGTCTGCCCCGAAACTGATTTGTATCGTTTGTATCGTCTGATACATTGAACGTATCGCTGGAACATTGTTCAATGTATCAGATGATACATACTATGTTTTTTTAGAGAGAAAAAAAAAAAAAGATCAAAAAGAAAAGTCCAAATTATTGGACGATAATTGAAACTATCATCCGGTACGAATGATAGTTTCAATGTACCGGCCGATAATTTGGCCGGTACATTGAGAAGTCAACACATTAAAAATGTATGGAACCGTTCCCTTCCAAGACCGATACGTATCAGACGACACGTATTGGTTTCATCCAGAATTTTGAAACATGCTCGTGAACTATCCTATTAAAATTTCTATTAGCATTTCATTTTACAAATCATATGCTCTTACCATTTATAACTTAAGAATAACAACTAAATGGCTCCTGTTGCAGTAGAGCCAACTTTTTATAATATGGAAAATCTCTAAAGGAAAATTTTGAACGAAAACCACATAACCTTGCATGTTAGTTACAACTATCCCAACAATTAAGAGATCAAGACAACATAAACTCTGATAAGTCCCAAGTGAATTCCACTTGGGTGTTTCTTTCATTATTTTCGAAGTACTTTTCAAAAATTTAGAAGCTAGGCTGAAGAAGATTCAAGTAACCATTTCTTGACTCTTTAGTACTCAACTGAGTATTTCATTATTGGCAATGTTCGCGCCCACACAATCTCTGGGGGCGCCTAAGTTTGAAACCGCCTGAAACCCGTTGACTGCTTCGAATCAGACGATCTAGGTCATTTTTCACCCCAATCTTCCACACAATGGATCTTGAGCCATGAACGTACGCCATCAGGCAGTCTGTTTTTTCTTCCACGTGGTACAAATCTCCAAAAATAGAGAGCAACTACGTGCACACGAGACGAGATTCTACATGACAAACATCACGCTCAAACGGCATTTTCTGGGGATTTATACCATGTGGAAAAAAAAACAGACCGTCTGATGGTACGCTCATGGTCTCAAGATCCATCGCGTGGAAGATTGGGGTGAAAAAAGATCTAGATCTTATGATTCGAACCAATCAACAGGTTTCAGGTGGTTTCAAACGTAGGTGCCCTCAGAGATTTGTGAAGGTGCAAACAGAGGTACCCTTCGTTATTTCATGATTTGATTTAGAAGCTGGTTGTATAAAGTGAGCGGTTGTATAAAGTGAGCTCCAAGTAAACCGACATATTTAAGCATCAAATTCATCAAGATTGAAACCTTAATAAACCGAACCTAGTGATAGCTGAATTCTACCTGAAAGTAGCAGCATAAATAAAAACATGACATATTATCCAGTTTAGAATGAATGAAAAACTTACACAATTGAAAACTGCCGGTGCCCCAGGCCCTGCATTAAAAAAAGAACAAAAAAACATAAATAACACAAAATTATGTGGATTTGAAGATTAATAAACAAAAGTGCAAGTTCAAGCAACTCTCACATATGAAACAAATGAAAAAATTACGTAGCATTAGAAGAAAACAAGAGATAGAACACATGAGCGTAACCAAAACTGATTTAATGGTTTAAGATATGTCCAAAAGAAAACATATGCCCATGTGTCAAATAGAATTTAGAAATAAAACTGAAAGGTATATAGTTTTTACCAATTTCTAGATCATGCCACGGATGAGCAGCCATAGATCTCCGGGACATTGAAGAAAGAATGCGCTCATTGAGTGTAACATGAGGGAAGCTTGAATACTCACTCCCTTCTCCATTTCCACTAGCCATGTCCAACTTCAAAAAAAGAAACGAATAAAAATCATCCTCCCTTCACTATTTGTGATTTATCAAATAACAAAAAAAGGAAACAGTTAAATATTAGAAAGACCAAATTGCTCACTGAAATGTATAAGAGAACCAGATTGCATGCATATTTACTCATCAGTTATCAGTTTGCAAACATTCTAAGATTAGAGCCCCCATGGTGCCCAAAATGCTATACCATGACCCATTATGAGATCCTATACTAATTGACTCAAAACTCTTTTACATAGAAAGGAGGCTGCAGTAACTTTCAACAACTTTCATGGAATGAGGATAGTACTACTGGAACAGCTACTTTTGTCCTGTCTTCTAAGCTAAAGAATATGAAAGCCAAAAACAAAAAATGGGATACGAGGTGTTTGGTAATGTTTGTAAGATCAAGGAGCATATTCTCATAGGTGACGCTCTCGATGTTCGGGAAGAAACTAACGCTCACCAGGGAGGAAAGGGATCTGCACACTGCTTTCAAAATGGCCTATAATCAAAAGTGTTTTGAGGAAGAAACTGTGGAGAAAGAGAAATGTTGTAACCTCTATGGTCATGGACAGGGTACCTATACCGACAAGCTTTATAAAAATGAAGGGTGGAATAGGCCGGTGCTGGATGACTTACAGTTTAAGAGCCCTACTCTTGACTAGAGAACCTGGTTGGAAAGAGTCTTTGATGAGGACGAGGTTAAAAAGGTTGTAATGTCTTCAGGTAATAACAAGAATCCCGGACCAAACGGCTTCACTATGGAGTTCTTTCAAGAGTTTTGGGAGGCGGTCAAAATTGATGTCATGGCATTCACGCTGGAATTCTTTCACAAATGGTTGATTGGTAAGAGAATGAATTCTACGTTCATTGCTCTCCTCTCTAAATTACATGAGGATCATGATATTAGAGATTTCAGACCTATTAGCCCGTTGGACAGCGTCTACAAGATTATTTCCAAGGTCCTGGCTAACCATTTGAAAGTGGTCACCGGGGATGTCATTTCCAAGCCTCAAGGGGCTCTTCATCCCGGGCAGTCAACTGCTCGATGTCATGGTTCCTGCTCATGAAGCAGTGGACATTCACACAATAGCTGAACCAGAATCCTTTTCAAGGTGGACATGGAAAAGACTTATGATCGAGGGGACTGGAAGTTACTTTACATTATGGGTTGGCTGGGCTGTGGAGATAAATGGAAAAACTGGATGAAGGAGCGCTATGGTTCGACCAGATTTTCAATTCTGGTTAACGGGTCCCCAAGACATTATTTCAGAAGCAATAGAGGGCTCAAACAGAGAGATCCTCTGTCTCCTATGCTCTTCAACATCGTTGGTGAAGCTCTTCATGGTTTGATCCAAATGTGCACCAAGCTGGGTTTCTTTTCTGGTTTCAAGACCTCTACTAATGCTTCATATATTTCTCATCTTCAGTATGCTGATGACACCCTAACCTTCTGTAGGGCTGGGATTTCTCATATTGAAGCGATCACAGACATCCTCACTACGTACGAAGTTGCTTCAGGTCAGAAGGTTAACCTCCATAAATTAAAAGTGGCTGGAGTCGGAGTTGATGGTGAGAGAATGAAATTCATCTCGGATACTGTTGGACGCATGATTGAAACGCTTCCGATATCTTATCGTGGGTTCTCCTTGGAACTGGTAAATTGAAGGCTAACATGCGGGAACCAATCATCACTAGATTTCAGAAGAGACTGAGGACTTGGAAAAGTAGATTTTTGAGTAATGGGGGAAAGTTAACCTTCATTAAACCAACGTATCGCTACCTGACGCGGGACGGTAACCCTAAAATGCGGAATATGATTTTATACAGATTTTGCCGAAATTAAATAAAGTAATTCAAGTTTAATCGCAAAATGATCTTAAGATACCTTAGGGTTCGCAGAATTTTGATGAATAGATCACACGAGATCCAGGTAGGGTCCAATCCGATGCACAAGTACTTTTAGAGTAGAGGCAAGATCGGCCTAGAGATAGGACTCTAGCTTTTTCAGGATTAGGCAATCGTCTGCGGTCCAATGTAGATTCATAGATTCCAAATTAGGTTATGGAATGGAATTAGGGTTTGTAAAGGTTTATGGCTTTTAGATCGGTTTATGGTTTGGAAGGGTGTTGGCTTTGAGATTTAGGCTTCAAACGGATTTAGGGTTTCGGAACTCTAGGGTTTCAGAAATCTAGGGTTTAAGAATTCTAGAGTTTCAGAATCGAAGGAAGAATTTAGGCTTGGGGTTTAGAGAAGCACATAGAGATTTAGATAGCAAATATGATAGAGAAGATAACAATGGCTTTTGGGAATCACTCCCTTGGCCTCACACCAAACCCATCTCAGGCGAAGAATATTCAAGCATAAAAGCATTCAAAATATTCAATTGACTAATTAAAAGTCTTTACAAGCCTCTATATATAGGCCACCAAGTTCAAAATAAAAAGTCCTAATACTAGTAAAACACTAAAAGGGAAGTTTCGCATAAAACCCCGTCTTACGGGCTCGCTCGCGCGAGATTTATCATCGCTCGAGCGAGTTTAAGTGATCACTCGTGCGAGGCTCGCTCGAGCGAGTTTAAGTACTCGCTCGCACGAGGGTTCTCTGCAGCGTTGTTCTCCTCGGGTGCAGCGTTGCTCGCCTCGCGGTTTGTGTTTGTTCCTCCTCTGAGACTACGGTACTCGGGCTTCCTCTACGCTTCTTCCGACGCCGATAGAACTGGTGCGATCCGAATCCAATGTCCATGTAAGTGGCGTCCCCGTCACTACCCTTCCGAACTTCTTTATGTCTGTTTGTGGCTCCAGTCAAGGTAACCAATCAGCTCGAAAAAATCATCCGCGACTTTCTTTGGGAGGGAGGAAGGGAATAAAGAAAGCTCCATCTCATCAATTGGGATACCTGTTGCCTCAATTGGGATACCTATTGCCTTAACAGTTGTATAATTTTTTATCCTTCCCATTGTGTGTTCTAGGACTTGACTTCGGGGAGGACATTTGGTCATGATCCTGAGAAGCATGGGTTCTACATGTATGAGTTTCTTGCACTACAGAAGATACACCAATCTATTGCTGCCAATACCAGAGTGGAGGAGCTTCAGTTGTGGGATGTCAGATGTGGCCACTTACTTATTTCTTGTCTACTTTTTCTATTTCCAAAAAAATTTAAAGATTGTGATATGTCTTCTCCTAAATGTGAAACTTGTCAATTTGCTAAGCATCGCAGGAAGTCTTATCCTATTAGGGAAAGAAGAAGTAAAGCATCGTTTGAATTAATTCATTCTGTTGTTTGAGACCCTTCACCTGTTGTTTTTTTCATGGTTTTAGATATTCTGTCATTTATTGATGATTGTACTCGTTACTTTATGATATATCTTCTGAAGACCAAGGATGAAGTCTCCTCTGTGCTTCCCAGTTTTCATAAATGCATTCACACTCAAGTTCATGCTCATGTTAAGGCTCTTCGATCGGATAATGGAGGGGAGTATGCTTCCCACCATCTCCAATCATACCTTTGTCATCATGGAATAGAGTGGCAGACCACATGTTAGTACAACCTCAAGAAAATAGGGTGCCTGAAAGGAAAAATCATCATGTTCTTGAGTTGCTCAATCGCTTATGTTAGGAATGAATGGCACAACATATTTATGGCGGGAGGTCGTCCTCACTTCCATCTTCTTAATCAATCACAAGCCTACTCCCGTTCTTAATGGAATGCCCCCTTACAAATTGTTGTTTCTTGGCCTCACCTTGTTCCTTGTATCTCCTCGTATTTTTAGGTCATTGTGTTTTTCTCGTATACGTACGATACATTGGTCGAAACTTGACCCCAAAGCTACTCGTTGTTTGTTTGTTGGGTACCCTCCTTCTCAAAAGGGGTACAAGTGTCATGATCCTACCTCGAGAAAGTTTTTTGTCACTATGGATGTGACTTTCTTTGAAGACGCCCCCTTCCATAAACTTCAGTTGGAGAAAATTCAGTGCCCTCTTCACAGGGAAAATTATGGCGGTGAAGAGAGCACTGGTGTATTGCCAAGAGTAGATGTGACAAATGTGTTTCATGATATCCATGATGGTGGGAAAGACAAACCAGAAATACCCCAATTTAATAAGTTTGGAAAAGTGAAAGAGGAAAATTTCTATGTCAATAAGTTCAAGGTCACGGTTGCACCCAAGAGCCACCACAAGAACCTCCTTCAACGACTCTTAACCAAAGTGAAAGGCCTTCAAAGTGAGCTTGAACTTCCCATTGCTATTAAAAAACCTTCCAGGTCATGCACCCACCATCCTATCAGTAAGTATGTCTCCTATCAAGATATGTCTGATTCTCATCTTGCTTTCATAAGCTTTTTGAATGCTATTTCCATTCCCACTTCTATTTCTAGTGCCTCGTCTCAACCAGAGTGGAAGGAAGCCATGTTATAAGAGATTTTTTTTTTTATCCGTAAATGATAATATATTGAAAAACAGCAAGATGCTGAGGGAACAATACATGGTCAAAAGAAAAACAAGAAGAGCAACATCAAAACTGTAGAAGACTCAAAAAAATTGGAAGACCTGCCAGTGCTGCCCGTTGTCCTTCGTCAACCCGGGTCCTAGGGACACGACTCTTCCCTGGGCAGGTCACTATCCCTATTTACCCATAGGCCTACGAGGTCCACGATGTTTTTGGCAATGACTCCCACCGGTTTAGTTTTATGATCAAAGATCCTCCTATTTCTCTCTCGCCAGAGACACCAAAGGATAGCGAAAAACGTCCCCTTCCACCTCTTCCCATCCTGCCCTTCCAGTCCAACCGCATCTCAGGCCAAGTAGAGCAGGTATGGATTGGACGGGAAGACCCAACTAATATCAAACAGTCTCAATACAATATTCTAGATTTCGTAAGTCGTCGCACAATGGAGGAAGAGGTGAGCGACAAACTCCTCCCCCTGTGCACACATTACACATCGATTGCTAATGTCTTTCCCTCTCCGGATGAGATTGTCCCGCATTAGAACTTTCTCCTTAAACACCGTCCACGAGAAAATTTTAATTTTGGGCGAGATGCAAGCCCTCCACAGCGTAACTCCATCAAATCTGATAAGAGGCCTACGAGAAAGCAACCGGTAGTAGGACTTAACAGTGAATTGGCCATTTTTGGTAGGGAACCACACCCGCCAATCCTGGTTGTATGAATTACGTTGCGTCTCATAGAGAGAATGAAGAAGGTTGGAGAACGCTTCCTTCCCATTGGTTCTTAGATTTATGCGCAAATTGACTTCCCAAACCCTTCCTCCACCCGTGTCTGTGTCGTGAATAAACTCGTCAATCTGCCCTTCGGGGTGTAAAGATAAGGCATAAATAGAAGGAAACATCAGTTTGAGAGACCCCTCCCTCCAACCTCCCAAGGCCCTCCTCCCAAAACTGAATACGAGTGTCGCTACCCCAGTTGAAGTAGATCCTGTTAGAATAACGATGCCAAGTGTCACATATATTTTTCCACCAAGACGAGGTGCTCCTACTAATGTCGGTGTTGATGCTCCAGTTGTGGTTGGCATGGCCATATTTTTCCACTAAAAATTTTCGCCAAAGGCTCTCCAATTCCTCCTCATTTCTTGCTAGCCAAAACCATTTACAAAGAAGGGCTAAGTTGGTTCACCTTAAGCACCGGATCCCCAGCCCTCCGCAACTCATCGAGAGCTTGCAAGTTTCCCAATTAATCAAATGGTACTTTTTCTCCATACCTGCCCCCTCCCACAGAAAATTACCATGTTATAAGAGATGAAAGCCTTGGAATTGAGCCATACCTGGGAGGTTGCGGACCTTCGTGCAGGAAGAAATAACGTTGGTTGCAAATGGGTTTATACGTTAAGTATAGCTCCTCCGATGGTGTTGTGGAGAGGAATAAAATACGCCTTGTAGCAAAAGGGGCTCAAGGAGTTGATTATCTAGAGACATTTGCACGTATTACAAAGTCTAATACCGAGACCAATACTATATGTGTGCTACTATCTCTTGCAGCTCATAGACATTGGCCATTATATCAGCTGGATGTGAAGAATACCTTTTTTCACGAAGATCTGAAAGAAGAGGTCTACATGGCACTACCACTTTGATGTATAAAGCAAGGGGTCTGCAAGTTGAAGAAATAAATCTATAGGTTGAAACAGTCACCTAGATCTTGGTTTCACAAATTTGGTGAGGCTATCCTAAGTGTTGACTACAAAAGAAGTCACTATGATCACACTCTTTGTGAAGAGGGGTGTTCATCTCACTGTAGTGCTGGTATATGTGGATGACAACATTGTTCCTTGTGATGATAGTGATGAGATACTCCAGTTGAATCTAAGCAAGGTATTTGAAATAAAATATTTGGGCCCTTGAAACACTTCCTTGGGATCGAGGTTGCTAAATCTTATAGAGGGTATTGCATTGTCTTAGAGAATGTACAAACTCGATGTACTTAATGACATAGGGATTTTAGGGTGTAAGCCAGCTACTACACCTATTGAGCAGAATGATAGACTCCCAGGAAGTGAAGAATATCTGAATGTATCAGAAAATTTTTTGCCAGTTAATTTCTCTCAATACGACAAGGCATGCCAACGTATTCTGTTAGCATTGTCAGTCAGTAATGTACTCTCCTAGAAATATTCATTTTGATACGGTCTACAAGATATTAAGGTACTTGATAATAGAGAATATCTAGGAGGAGAGGAATCTAACGGGGACGCCACATACATGGACAATGGATTCGGACCACATCATTTCTTTCGGCGTCGGAAGAAGCGTAGAGAAAGCTCGAGTACCGCGAGGAGAACAACGCCGCAGGGAATCCTCACGTGAGCGAACACTTAATCCTTGCGCGAGCGAGCACTTAAAGTCGCTCGAGCGACGATAATCCTCGCGCGCGCGAGCTACTGCGACGATGTCAGACGCGCAAGTGATCACTTAAACTCGCTCGAGCGAGCCCTCACGCGAGCAATGATAATTATCGCTCGAGCGAGCTACGGCACGGAATTTTATGCGAAAACTTCCCTTTTGTGTTTTATTAGTATTATAACTCTTTATTTCGAACTTAATTATTAGTAGCCTATATATAGAGGCTTGTAAAGACTTTTAATTAGTTGATTGATTATTGAATGCTTTTATGCTTGCATAATCTTTACCTGAGATGGGTTTGGTGTGAGACCAAGGGAGTGATTCCCATATATCTTCTTATTTATTGTCTTCAACTTGTGTGATCTCTTATATTTGCTATCTTTCGATCTGTGTTTGCTTCTCTAAACCATAGCCTAATTGTTTCCTTTCAAATCCAAAACCCTAAACCTATTTTGAAGCCTTCAACCACACAAAGCCACTACCCTTTCCAAAACCACAAAAGTCATAAGCCTTTTACAAACTCTAATTCCCTTTTACAACCCGATTTGGAATCCGTGAATCTACATTGGACTGAAGACGAGCGCCTACGCCTGGAAAAGCTAGAGTCTTATCTCTAGGTCGATCTCGCCTCGACTTTAAAAGTACTTGCGCATCGGACTGGACCCTATCTGGATCTTGTGTGATCTACCCATCAAACTTCTGCAAAACCCTAAAGGTATCGAAGATAATTTTGTGATTAAACTTGATTTAATTTCATTAATTTCGGCAAATCTACATAAAAATCGTATTCCACATTTTAGGGTCTTTGTCCCGTGTCAGTTTTGGTATCAAAGCCCTAGGTTAGGGCATCTTTGCTTGTCATATTTATTTTATTGCATTGTTTTTCCTTTTGAGTCCATATTGCATTTCATATTAGAACCCTAATAGGCTTTGTAATTACCATGGCTTCGGATGAGGTTCTTGATACTCTGAGAGCTATGCGAGAAGAATTGGATGCGGTTAGTGCACGTCTGAATACTATTGAGCAAGCCCAAACATCTCTAGGAGTTAGTAATGATAGATTACGTGATCGAATCAACCAACTGGAAGCGATGGGTGGACTTGAAAATCAACACCAAGAGAGTGAGTGTCCACACTTTGAACGTAATGGTCGCCAAGAAAACCGGAACCATAGGGATCATCGTAGAGATGACTATGACCCTGAAGTTCAACTCCTTAAGAACGTTCGAGTTGAGATTCCAACTTTCGATGGAAGAATGGACCCTACCGTCTTCCTCGATTGGCTTTCTGACATGGATCAACACTTTGATTGGTATGCCATGAATGACGACCGTTGCGTTAGACTCGCTAAGATGAAATTGGTTGGTCAAGCTCGACTTTTCTAGCTCAATGTTGAGCGCATTTGGGTGAATGCGGGTTGTCCTCCCATTAAACGTTGAGACGACATGAAGGAATGACTTACTAAGAAGTATGTTCCTTTATCATACCACCAACGCCTTCTCGACCAGTGGCAAAATTTACGTCAATGTGGTATGCCCGTGACCGACTATATTGCCAAATTTGAAGAGTTCATGATGAGGGCAAAAGTATCGAAAGACCCTGAAATCACTCTCTCTAGATTCCGCACCGGATTGCCACTCGATTTGCAAAAAGAGTTTATTTCTCACCCCGTAGAAACTCTTGAAAGATGCTATGCCATTATGCAAGATCTTGAACGGCATTTGAAAACTACGGTGGTGAAGAGAACCGAGCCACAATATAGCGGTCAATGATCCGGTGAGGGACAATTTAATCCTCCTCCTAAACCTACACAACCTGCCCCTACCAATTCTAGATTTGAAAAGGGAAAAGGTGTAGTCGGAGAATCCTCAAGGGTTAATTCTCAAGTAAAATGCTATAAATGTCATGGGATGAGACACTTTGTCGCCCAATGCCCTACGAAAGAACCTCAAAGGACTCTCTTCATTGAGGGAGAGGAGGATGATGATGAGGTAGTGGCTGAAGAGAAAGTATTTAAACCAGTTAGCACACCCAGTGATGAGGAGGGTGATGTTGTTGGTCATGCTTTAGTTGTGAGGTGTGCCCTTGCACAGCCTCAACGGGATGAAAAGGATGACTGGCGTAGGGAGAACATCTTTCACACCTATGCCAAATTTGGTGAAAAGAATTGTAGGGTCATCGTGGATAGCGGTAGTTATACTAACGTAATTTCAACTCATGTTGTGCGCCGCTTAGGGCTTACACCTGAAGCCCACCCGAGACCTTATAAAGTCGCATGGGTCAATTCTTCATCCATTCCCATGTCGAAAAAGTGTCGTGTACCGATTCAGTTAGGTTCTTATTCGGACACCTTATGGTGTGATGTGGTGCCGATGAATGTGGGCCATATCATTTTGGGAAGGTCGTGGCTCTATGATATGGACGTGAATCTTTCTAGTCGATCAAACATATGCACGTTCATGCATAAGGGCAAAAAGACCACTTTACACCCTTTGCCTCTCAAAACACCATCGACTAACACCGTCGAAAATAAGGGCGAGTCTTCCAAATCCATTAATATTGTAGGCCCTTCTGAGTTCGAGAAAGCATCGTTAGATGAGAGTGTGGTGTACGTAGTTGTCACCGTAGAGAGTGCTCCCGAGTCGGTGAGCGAGTGTCCCAAGGAGGTTTAATCGATTTTAAAAGAGTTTACGGATGTCTTCCCTGAAGACATACCAAACGAACTCTCTCCTCTGCGTGATATCCAACGCGCAATAGACTTGGTTCCCGGATCTACCTTACCGAACTTGCCCCACTATAGGTTGAATTCGGTTGAGCACGTCGAGTTGACTCGGCAAGTCAATAAGCTCCTTCAGAAGGGGTTCATCCAAGAGAGTCTGAGCTCGTGTGTCGTACCTGCCCTACTCACTCCTAAGAAAGATGATACGTGGCGCATGTGTGTGGATAGCCGTGCAATTAATAAGATTACAGTTATTTATCGGTTTCCCATACCAAGGCTCGATGATATGCTCAATATGATAGTTGGTGCCACTATCTTTTCAAAGATAGACCTTAAGAGTAGCTACCATCAAGTCCGCATCTGTCCCGGTGATAAGTGGAAAATCGCCTTTAAGACTAAGGATGGTCTTTATGAGTGGATGGTCATGCCATTTGGGCTTTCTAACGCCCCAAGTACTTTCATGCGACTCATGACCCAAGTGTTGAGACCGTTTCTCGGCAAATTCCTTGTTTATTTCGATGACATCCTGATCTATAGTCATGACAAGGAACAACACTTGACCCACCTTAGGCTGGTTTGTGAAACCCTCAAGGGCGAGAAGTTGTTTGCAAATCTCAATAAATGCACCTTCATGCAACGTTCTGTTGTTTTCGTGGGATTTATTATCTCAGCCAATGGAATGGTCGCGAACCCCGAAAAGGTGAGAGCCATTGTGGAGTGACCCGAGCCTAACAACATACACAATGTCCGTAGCTTCCATAGTTTGGCTACCTTTTATCGTCGCTTTATCAGAAGCTTTAGCGCCATCATGGCTCCAATCACTGATTGCATGAAAAAGGAAGACTTTAAATGGGGCAAAGCGGCAACGAAAGCCTTTGTTGAGATCAAACAACGAATGAGTAGTGCACCAGTCATGCGATTGTCGGACTTTTCTAAAGTCTTTGAAGTCGCATGCGACATATCGGGTGTAGGCATAGGAGGAGTGCTTAGCCAAGAGGGCCACCCCGTGGCCTATTTTAGTGAGAAACTTAACGAGGCGAAGCAAAAATACTCCACCTAAGACAAGGAGTTCTATGCGGTCATTCAATCTCTTTGGTATTGGAAACATTACCTTAGACCGCAGGAATTTGTGTTGTTCTCTGACCATGAAGCCTTACGCTTTCTTGCTTCACAGAAGAAGTTGAACCCAAGGCACACGAAGTGGGTTGAGTACCTTCAAGGGTTCACATCACATTCGTGTTAAAGCATAAGGCCGGTGCTGAAAATAGGGCCGCTGATGCACTGAGTCAGCGAGTGGTGACTTTGCGCACAATGAGCACCGAGGTCGTCGGGTTCAAAAAGTTAAAGGATGAGTACCCCGAGTGCCCAGAGTTTTGGGTTGAGTACACTGCTCTCCTTAGTAACCCGACCGGCACACACTCCGTGTACACCATCCAGGATGGGTACTTGTTCAAAGACAATCTCGCCTTTGCATCCCTCGCACTTCATTGTATGACTTTCTCATTTGGGAGTTACATGCTGGAGGGATGGTTGGACATTTCAGGCGTAATAAAACCATTGTGCTCGTAGAGGATAGGTTCTTTTGGCCTAGCTTAATCAGAGATGTCGCCCGGGTCATTAAGTATTATTGTACTTGCCAAGTGTCAAAACAGACCAAACAAAATACCAGCTTGTACACCCCGTTACCCGTGCCACACACACCGTGGCAAGACCTCTCTATGGATTTTGTGCTTGGACTTCCTAAGACCCCTAGGAAGCACGACTCTATCTATGTCGTAGTGGACCGATTTTCCAAAATTGCCCACTTCATTCCTTGTTCCAAAACCTCCGACGCATCTCATATTGCTAAATTAGTTTTCGCGGAGGTAACACATCTTCATGGATTGCCCAAAACCATTGTGTCTGATAGGGATGTTAAATTTACGAGTTATTTTTGGAAGACCCTTTGGCACATGAGGGGCACATTGCTCCAATTCTCTACAGCTTACCACCCTCAAACGGATGGCCAAACCGAAAGCACCAATAGGAGCCTTGGGAATCTCCTTCGTAGTCTTATCGATGATCATGTTAGGACCTGGGATACCATCTTTCCCACAGCTGAGTTTGCATATAATAATTCTGTCAATAGGTCCATAGGCATGAGTCCTTTTGAGGTAGTACATGGTCATAGGCCTAGGACCCCATTAGATTTGATCCCCATGTCTCCATCCCATAGAGTGTCAGAGTTTGCCGATGCATTTGCACAACATATTCATAGCTTGCATGCCGAAATTAAACAGAAAATTAATTCAAGCAACAGTCAATATAAATTATCTGCAGATGCTCACAGGCGTTCTAAAGAATTTCACATAGGTGATTATGTGATAGTCCGGGTTAGGCCTGAGCGGTTCCCATCGGGATCCGCAAAGAAGCTCCAATCTCGAGGCGCTGGGCCTTTTAGAATTTTGGCTAAGAGTGGTCCTATTGCATACATGCTTGAGCTTCCTCCAGGTATGGGGGTTAGTTCAACGTTCACTGTGGAGGACTTGGTTCCTTACTTGGGTTTCACCCCACCTCCTAAAAACCCACTCCAGCCACCCCCTAATCCCAGCCCCAATCCAACTTTGCAACCTATACCTCTTCCTTCCCCAAGCAGACAGAGAACAGATGAGATAGAGGATATAATCAATGATCATGCCGTCTCTACACATGACGGGGGATTCCAGAAATACTTTGTTAAATGGGTCGGCAAACCGGAGTCCGAAAACACTTGGGTCCACGAGAATGAAGTTCGCCGCTTGAACCCCGACCTGCTAGACATCTACCACGAGCGCGTTTCATTGGTGATGAAACCTTTTTGGTCTAGGGGAATTGACGGGGACGCCACATCCATGGACATTGGATTCGGACCACATCGCTTCTATCGGCGTCGGAAGAAGCGTAGAGGAAGCCCGAGTACCACTGGGAGAACAACACCGCAGGGAATCCTCGCACGAGCTAGCACTTAAAGTCGCTCGAGCGACGATAATCCTCGCGCGCGCGAGCTAGCACTTAAAGTCGCTCGAGCGACGATAATCCTCGCGCGCGCGAGCTACGGCAACGATGTCAGATGCACAAGCGATCACTTAAACTCGCTCGAGCGAGCTACGACACGGAATTTTATGCGAAAACTTTCCTTTTTGTGTTTTATTAGTATTAGAACTATTTATTTCGAACTTAATTATTGGTAGCCTATATATAGAGGCTTGTAAAGACTTTTAATTAGTTGATTGATTATTGAATGCTTTTATGCTTGAGTAATCTTTGCCTGAGATGGGTTTGGTGTGAGACCAAGGGTGATTCCCATATATCTTCTTATTTATTGTCTTCAACTTGTGTGATCTCTTATATTTGCTATGTTTCGATCTGTGTTTGCTTCTCTAAACCATAGCCTAATTGTTTCCTTTCAAATCTAAAACCCTAAACCTGTTTTGAAGCCCTAAACCACACAAAGCCAATACCCTTTCCAAAACCACAAACCGATCTAAAGTCATAAGCCTTTTACAAACCCTAATTCCCTTTTACAACCCGATTTGGAATCCGTGAATCTACATCGAACTGAAGACGAGCGCCTACACCTGGAAAAGCTAGAGTCCTATCTTTAGGCCGATCTCTCCTCGACTTTAAAAGTACTTATGCATCGGACTGGACCCTACCTGGATCTTGTGTGATCTACCCATCAAAATTCTGCAAAACCCTAAAGGTATCGAAGATAATTTTGCGATTAAACTTGATTTAATTTCATTAATTTCGGTAAATCTACATAAAAATCATATTCCGCATTTTAGGGTCTTTGTCCCGCATTAAAATCTTAGATATATAAAAAATATAAGATCGTATGACATGAATATATAGAACAAGGGAGCTTGTAGAGATAAAAAGGAAGGATGCAAATTTTATTTTATTTTAAATGACATTATTTAAAAAGTGAGGAGGATGAGCAGAACCCAGGACCATAGTCGACCTGATCGTGAGATCGGAGCCGACCATGGCTCTGATACCATATTTAAACTCTAAAGACTACATTTTGATAATGATTTTCCTGTATTTCATTAATGGAGAAAAGCCTCTTTAAATAGAGGTGAATACAATCAATTAAGATCTCTTGGAGATCTTTAAAATTCAAAATACTTCCTAAGACATTTACCCAAACATTTATGAATCCCAACTAATATAATATTGCCTAAAAGATAAGATACACATCTATGATGTGCATCTTTCTTTCAATCCTAGATATTCTCTATTACTTTGAAGGGTAATCCAAGAAGGGGGCTGCTATATGGTGATCATGGGCACCTTGACGTGATCTTCACTGATGTGGAATGGGCTAGTTAACTTGATGGTAGAACATCTAAACAGGTTACTATACTTTTATGGGTGGAAACCTTGTTACTTGGAAGTCTAAGAAACAACATATGGTTTCCAACTCTAATGTTGAAGGTGAATATAGAACCATGTCTCAAGGTACCAAGGAAGGAATGTTGTTGAGACATATCCTTATTGGTCTTGGAGTTGAACTGAGACTCCCAAAACCTTCTATGGAGACAATGAAGTTGCTCATTACATTGTTGAAAATCCTGTGTCCCATGAGAGGACAAGCATATAGAGGTTGATTGTCACTTTGAGAGAAGGTTGAGTTCAAAGAAGTATGCATATTCCTCAAGTTAGATCTGAAAATAGTTGGCAGATATTCTCACTAAAGTCGTGGGTGGGAATAGACTTTATGATATTACTAGCAAGTTTGGCATGAACTTGAGGGGAGTGTAGATATATATTATTGCTTCTGTGGGTGTGTATATGTGGTAAGTGGAAAAAACTGACCTATTTTCCCTTTATTTGCAAGCCTAGTAAACCATGCTCTATATAAATCATTAATACATCGCGAAGAATGCAAGTTTCTCTCTCTCTCTTCCTCCTTACCAAACCCTAACCCTAATTACAAATCTAACTAGGGCTTGCTTGTTAGTATTGCAAAAATCACAACCCAATATGCCTTCAATGTGGTATGCGATTAGACATGTAAAAACGGACGACACAAGACAATAATTCAAAAACATGTAATAAAATGCCCTAATGAAAATCAAAACCACCGTAAATATTTTAAACAATGGACGTCACAATTTTCTTTTTAAATCTGCCACCCACACGGCTCGGGTTTGGCACTTAATATTGAATAGATTAATTCACTTTACAGATTTGTGGAAAACAAAATTTGCAACATTTTTTTTGCCAAACAGCTTAATTGTTGGAACCTTTGTAGAAACTATTATTTCGAATTTGCAATGGAATTTTTTCTTACATTGTTATGCAAATACAAAAAAAAATGTATTTGCAACCATGGTTGGAAAATCCTGATTCCAGCAATGTTCCGATGGGAGCCCAAAATGGAAAATTCAAAAATTCCGGCCAGAATTTTGAATTTTACAGCAAAACATTGACCAAAATTCCGGCAATTTCCGGCAGGTACAATTTATTTTTTTTAATCTGAAAAAATCACAGATATTCTAGGCGAAATTTTCAAAATTCCGGCTGGAATTCCAGAATTTGAAAATTTTGGCGGAATTTTGGTTAAAACCGGGGGCAGGGGGGGGGGGGGAGAGGTATTTAGTATTTTCCAGTACCTGTCCTCACCGGAACCGGAACATTTCGGCTGGAATTTTGAACCATGTTTGCAATTGCCAAAAAGGCCTGAGAGAGAATAAAAAAATTAAGATATAAGAAAAGATAAAAATGAAAATAGTTTTGAAAACAAGCATGACATAATAAACCTCAAAAAAATTATTTACCAATTACATGGTATATGCAAGAAAAAAAAAAAAACTAAAGATATCATATACATAGAATTGTTATCTCAAAAATGGAGGTTAAAATTTTTTTTAAATAGTAAATAAATATAAGAAGGAATAAGTGTAACAGTATAAAGCCCGCATAGTATTTCCGGCTAAATGCCCAACAAAAAAATGCATTTAATACTACATAATTTATGCAAACAATTCAATAAACGCTTACAAAAAAATGAAACTTTTTTCTTAGAAGTCTAAAGAATTTGAGCATATACCTACCACATACCTTTTTAAGGGCAATTTACACTTTTGGCCCTCATATTTTCACCATTTGTAGAAATGGCCCTATGGTTTCGAACCTTGCATAAACGGACGAGGGACGACTCCAAGCCGAGCCGTGTGATATCACATACCCATATTTCTAAATGAGAATTTTGCCCCTATTACCAAATATATATTTAAGATTTAAACTCCCAAAAAAAAATTACTTTTTCACAGTGCTCTGCTATATCTCTCTCTAACAGCTATGTCCTGGGTAGTGGTTAGATGTCAGAAAATTTGTCGCCCTGTTGATCGTCGTGACAACAGTAAGTTACAACAATATATTTGCAATATTGCTAAGTATAAAAACATAAACTTATTGATTGCTAACATACAAAATTGATAAAGAATATATGGTAGCGATCCTGTAGTAGCGATCGCTACTATAGCATAGTGATCGCTACTATATAGAGGCGACCGCTACTATAATGTGGCAGTCGCTACAATATATAGAATCAAGAACTGGTCTAGATCAGCGATCACTACTATGTCAAAGCAATCAACATGTTAAAGTAGCGATTGGTACGGTATACTACTGGTTGCAGCACTACCGTATCATTAATCTAGTTAACGTGCCTATTTCCGCCCTCAACTTCCCTTTGTTTTGATATTCCCTTTTTATGTATTTTTAATGGTTATAATGAATGTTCTTCTCCTTTGTCACTTTGATGGCGTTTGTGTAAGTGATGATTCTTATAAAGGTGGCTATTGGAGAATTGTTGTTGTTATTGAGAAGAACAAATTTGAACAATTTGTAAAGAAAATGTACAAGGTGAGCAAGACATGCTCAACGAATGTTGTGTCTCTATCATTCTCTTTGTGCATTGGAAAGGAGTTAAACATTGGACTCAGATAATCTTGCATACTTATTTTGGAGCATATTGTAATGGTGTTGTTATTAATGCATATATTGAGAAATCAGATGTCCTCGCTAATTGTGGTTGAAACGTCATTGAATATCCCTGAAGCAAACAATGAACCTAAGTAAATGTACAACCCTTGCGGCGAAGCATCTGGGATTGTATCGTCTCTCCAATCCTTTCAACCTTTCTTTGAAGAAAATGAGGATCATAGATCATGTTATGAAACCGTTTGCGTAGGAGATGAGGACAATATGTCTTCCTAACATATGATGGAAGATGAAGGAAATAGAAGTGAGGAGAGGAACTACTCAAAACCGACGAGGGAACGTGATGGAAATAGATGCGAAATAGTATCAACTATCAAGTAGAACTCCAAGAAAACATTCTGTCAGACCCAAAAGCTTAAAATAGTATCAACTATCAAGTAGAACACCAAGAAAGCCAACTTTGTCGGGCATCATAAAAAAAAATGACCAAAAATCGATTGATTTAGTGTTCTCTTTTGCTCCTTAGTGCAACGATGATAATAGTTTCTAATGCTAACTCCACTACATTTTCCATATGCCTTTGGGTTCTTTTTCATGTTTGTTGGGATGACTGATATTGTTATCTGAATGGTAGATAATTTTAAGGATAAAATCAACGGAGCTAATGAAAGCAAACACTTCTGCAGGTAAGAAAATAAGAGATGGAACAAGTTGCAACAATATAGAAGCAACCGCTTGCGTAAAGTAGCGATCAAAGCAACCGCTTGTGTAAAGTAGCGATCACTACTCTTTAGTAGTGACCGCTTCTATAAAAAAGGTGATCGCTACTATATAGTGACCGCCATGGATCAAAATATCGTCCGATACCGATACGTATCGGACGATACGTATCGGTATCGGACGTGAACAATACGGTACATTAAATGTACCGTATCGCTCATTTTTATTGCAAATACCGGACGATACATTCAATGTATCGTTTGGTACACTACTGTTCCGGTACGTATCGTCCGGTACGTTCCAGTTTTTTGACCGGACGATACGTACCAGTTTTCCGGCATTTTAACCCATGGTGACCGCTATGATATAGTAGTGATTGCTGCTATAAAGTAGTGCTCACTATGATACATAAGCGATCGCTACTATAGCATAGCAACATTTTTAAAAAACCGTTCAAGGTGTATAATATATCGTAACGACTATTTTTGACATTTTGAAAAAAAAAATCTTCTTAATCGTCGTGGAACACACCCTCTTGATAGCCGCGCTCTACTCTTCGTACCACCACCCAGGAATAGATAAAGAGAGGCAAGAAAAGTAAAAAAGGAGACTTTGAATATAAAGTCAGGGGTATTTTAGATTTCAAATGGTGGGATGTGACGTGGAAACGGATTGGCTTGGAGTCGTCCGTTTAGCAAGGTTTGAAGCTATAGGCCCGTTTCTGCAAAAGATGAAAATATGAGGGCTGAGTGCAAATTTCTGTTTTACAAGTGATTTTAAGTCAAGGTGTATAATAGCACATAACCTTATAAATATTCTATATATATATATATATATATATATATATATATATATATATATATATATATATATATATATATATATATATATATATATATATATATATAGTGGGCGTGTGTGTGTGTACATATAAACCAGAAAAAAATGAGAAGTACATATGGAGAATGCATTAATAAATAGAGGAAGCTTGAGTAAGATTAATCTAGAAAAAACCAAAATACATTTATAAAGAATAAAAAAAAATACAAGGAATTCACAGAAAATTGTTTTTTGGCAGCTTCAAAATGGGTTGCATAAAAAATAAGATACAGAGCATGCACTATAAATGAGAAACAAAAAAAATAAAAGAAAGCATTCTCAGAATAAATAATAAACACCACATAAACTAATTTACAAAAAAGTAAAACACCACATATAAACCAAATAAATGAGAAGAATATATGGAGAACCCAATAAATAAAACAAAGGAAGCTTGATTATGAATAATCTAGTGTAGATAAAAAGGAATTCATAAAAAATATTTAAAAATAATAAAAAAATCGCAGGAAATTGGTTCTAGGCAGCTTCAAAATGATTATATATAGCACAAATGGGTGGGATAAAAAATACAATCGAGAGCATGCACTATAGTGAAGGAAAAAAAAAGCATTGGAGAAAGTACTGTCAGAATAAATCATAAACACCACATAAACTAATTAAAAAAAATAGTTTAATACGACATACAAACCAGAAATATGAGAAGAATTATGGAGAACCCAGTAAATAAAATAAAGGAATCTCGAGTATGAACAATCTAGAAAAATCCCAATAAAGGATTCATAACGAATAATAAAAAAATACAAAAAATTCACAAAAAATTAGCTTTTGGCAGCTTCAAAATGATTATATAGAGCACATATGGGTGGGATTGAAAATACAATATAAAGCATACAATATAAATGAAAAAAAAATTTGGAGAAAATGTTCCAACCATAAATAATAGATATACTCACAGTGATAATGAAAATATAAACTATTTTATTTCGTTTTTTCTGGGCAATCTGAGAAGTGGAGAGAAGCCTCTGCTTGAAGCACAGCTCAAAGCTTTTTCATTCTACCTTTGCTTCAACGGTCAAGAGGCGTCTCTGATGCGTCCAATCCAACCGTTCTAATTTAGCCACGTGGCATGAAGTAGGATTCACTTTTGTAGTAAGCTAAGTAGAGCACACGCTTTCTGCGAGAGTGCGGGAATTCTCTAAAGTGTAAAGCATTTATATGTGGAGAGTTTGTATTTGTAGATTAAGCACCGTCCGATCTATGATTTGAAGAAAGATATCATTTTCTAAAGTAAAAAGTGTTGGGATCAATGTCCCTACCCATCATTCTACGCGCTTGTACATCACAAAAGCCGAGAAGATCAGATTCGGGAGTCTATACTTCCAACCATGGTTTGAAATCTCGCCCGAGATGTCTCGCTTCTCGGCACTGAGCGAGAAGATATTAAGGTATAAATCGTTACGAGATGCAATATTAAAAATATTACATTTATAATATAATTTATATAAGGTGTTAGGCTTGTATAAGATATCAAATATTGGCCGATACCGATACATATCGGTTTTTCGGGAAACCGATATGTATCGGTATCTGGTATTGGCCGTTACTGGAAAAAAAATTTAATAGGCCGATACGTATCGATCCTCCAAGGACTGATATCTGATACCGATACCAATTTTGTCTTGGGCTTGTACATTATTAAAAGTATACTAGTCTTTTTCTTTGTATACAAAATACTATTTTATCTTATCAGAATCCTATGTATGTGATGATCTAGTGAACGATTATCACTGTGTATCCAAATTTGTTCACACTATTATTCTTATATTTCAACGGTTAATATTGAAAATATTTTATTAGACGGCATACAATTGATTTATAGGTGTAATTATTTAACTAAGAAGTGTTCCAATCATTAATAGACGCTTGGACTGGTTAGATTTAGATTGATCTCAAATATTTGCCACATGACATAATAATGAAGTATTTTTTAATGGTGTAAAATCAAACGCCTATTCTAATGGTGTAAGATCATCCAATGGGTTATTTTTGTTTCATGTCTTCTCATTGGGATGTGAGACATCTCGGTCCCATTAGATAGTTAGATTTCAATTCCATTTTGCACAATTCCTAAAAAATGATCCAAGAACTACATTTGATGTTCACCGATGATCATATTCATTTTAGAGGATGTGTGCCAACAGAGAATCAAAATTTGACCATCTGTGTAACGACCTGAAATTTCATGCAAAAAAATTTAGAATATCGAGACGTTAATTTTGTGACTTGAGCTTGCAAGGCATCTAATCTCATGTTTGATGGCAACATCCTTCATAAAATATGAGTTTTATTTATTTATTTATTTATTAATAACTCATATGAAAATAGGAATATACAAAAGATTTATCTTTTCATATGAGTATTACTATTTATCACCTAAAATAAACATGTAACTATCAATTTATAATAAAATATTAATCATGTGTCTCGTAGCTCTAGTATCATTCATCCATAACAAAAATGAGACAATAATTGATGTCATCAAAATAGTATCCCCTAATACCCATAAAGAGAAGAGCGTGAATCCTAGGGGAAGGAATCTTCCGGTTGGGCTTTCACTTCTTCAAGAAAATACTATTGATCCTCTTCTTCGGCCTTCTAAGTTTTCGGAAGCTCAAGATCAATATGATTTATGACACAAAGTGTTGGGGTAAGCACAAAATATCCACGGTGCTTAGTAGAGAGATATTAATTACGCTTCATGTATTGAAACATTTAACCAATAAGCACGCATATAATAATTTTTATTCGACTAACATAATAACAATCTTAAAATAGAAAATTTATGACGAAATATAACTATTCTTGTGAAAGCACTTGATTAATAATCATGAAATTAATACTTATGAGAATTTATACTCCTATTATTTTATTCATTATATTCAATGAAACATGCACATGAACAATTATTTTATCTTGGCGTCACATGTCTTAAAATTCTTACGTGGCTTAAATTTAACTTAAAATATACTCTGCACATACATGGGTGTCAGAGCTCTAATATTTATATATATCGATGGGAATTTCGTCCATCGTCGCCCATGGACAATTTTCGTGATTAGTTGTAGGCCCTGCTAACTGAGGTGGCCTGTACTTGATCCGTGTCTTGTCTTGTCATAATGGGATCCTTTAAGCATTATAAATCATTCATGCATTGAGTCTCTTGCCTTCTAAGCATGTAAATAATGATAGTGCTTATTTTGTCTTGCCATAAATTTATGTCATGTCTTAGCGTACAAATAATAATAGTGTTTGTCTTGTTTTGTCATAAATTAATGTCATATTTTTTCTTATTCTTTCATGTACATTTAATCATGTTTTGAAACTCTTTAAACTTATTAGACGCTTGACTATTTAGTGTCTTAAATTTCTTACTTAATAATCATATGTGGATAGTCATGATCCGATAATGTTGTCAATTACATCGAACTCAATGCTAGGAGACCTTGTGAAGAAGTTGTTGCCAATGGCGTCCCATACCACCATGACTTTCACAACTCATGATGGGCCCATGACAAGGGTCCAATGTGATTCACAATAATACCGAATCATGACGAAGTCATATCTTGTCTTGTAATCAAATTTTCTTAAATTTTCTATACATTTTTTAACAATATAAATGTCAAACATAAACTATACAAATTGAATATTTGATTGGATCGAATATATCAAAATATATGTTCGATACAGTTAACTAAACGATTAATGAATCTGAATAAAAAACTCATAATGCGATATGAATAAAATATATTTTCACAACTTATCGGAACAATCATAACCCCATCATCATAGAAAATGAGGCCTACATGTGCATATAATAATTCTAAAATTACAAAGCAATCCGACTAAATTGTATGATCTAATTAGTCAAAAATTTAGGTTTTATAATTCCTATAAAAATCGAACGAATTCAATCGTTAGATATAAAGATCACTAAATATTATGAAGGATTGATCTTAATGAAATTTTCTTGATTTCACTCCTATGGGTGTTTGATCACAGGTCAAAAGTATATTCACAACACACTTGGACAAAAATCATGTTCAAGAATTTACTGTGTAGATTTTAAAGTGGGCATCTTATGATCAATTTTTGAGATAATTAGAGAATGATCTAGCCTTAGATATAAGAATAGCTTTGGTAGATGACATTACCTTCTACATTATCGCTTATCGCCTAATGGAAGTCTATAACAATTTATACTGTTGAATGAAGTAAAGGAAAAACTTAAACTGATTAGAGTTAAACCTAGCACTAATTTGTATGTTGAATCACATTGCCAAGGGCATAGTTGATATAATTAAATATCATAAATAAAAATTTATATATATGTCCTAATACACAATTAATTAATTATTTAAATAAATTATAAACTACAAAATAAAAATCAATGCAGGTAATTTATTTACACATGATTAGTTAAATAAGTGGGTTAAAGGTAGGACATAATGGATTAAAGAGTAATTTATTATTTATACACCACTAATTAGTCAAATGAATCAATCAAGGAATAAATAATTAAATTTTCCTACCTCGGGTCCTAATGTCGCAATGGATTGTTGCAACTATTTCAAATCGTTTAACCGAGTGATCTGAATTCTACACCGACGATCGATCTCTTTCACACAACGATAATCTATACCGAACTAGTGATTAATCTCGTCAATAAACATATAAATATTAAATAAAGTACAATGTCATTGAAATCTTGAGGTATTTTAAGATAAGAAGAGAAATTAGGGGTGCATAAAATAAAATTTAGCGAAAACATGGAAGAAAATAAAATAATGTCTTATCTATTTCGGTGGACTTTTGCACGATTTTGATAATCTATTGAGGGTGAAGAGCTAAGGGACTTATGATTATCTCAGAGAGAAAATAGAAGGGGAAATATGAGCCAAGAGGTTTATGATTGTCTTAGAGGAAAAATAAGAGGAGAAATTATATTAAGGTGGGCGATTGGAGTTGTGAGATGTTTGGAATGGAAGGAAAGATTTTGTGCCACGTGAGGTGAAAAATCGAGAATATGTGTCACGTGAAATGATGAATGATGTTGTGTGTCACGTGGAGTCTTTGTGTACAAGATTTTCTAAGAAGTTTAGGCTGTGTTTGGGTTAGCTCTTACAAGAGCATAAGCAACTCTCTGTCAGAGCAGATAAAATCTGCTCTGGCATAGAGTAAACAGAGAGCAGTTTTATCACTTAAAATAACTCCCCGCCAGAGCAAATGGGTGAGGAGTTGTGTTACCAAACATGAAAGCAGTTTTCTGTCGGAGCCAAAGAGCAATAGAGCTGCTCTTTGCCCTGAAAGAGCTAACCCAAACGCAGCCTTAGAGGTTTTGGGAGAGTAGTGTGAATCATTACCATTCCTACAGAGTCACACTTAGACTTTACCGTCTCTTTGATGGGTGTGCTTAATTTAGCAGGTGCAAATAAAAAAAATTAAGTAGAAAGAATATAGGGGAGAGAAAGTAGGGAAGCTCCTACAATTTGTGCGCACAACATTTTTTTATTTTATTTATTCTTTTCTTTGAGTTAAGATAGGGTGCTAGACACATTTACTTAAAAATAATAAAAGTTTCTAAATAAGTAAATGAAAAAACAACATTTGAGTTTACAAAGGTTTGATCTCTAAACCTCTCTAACAATATCAAAAGAAAATATCATTAGAATAACACGTCTTTTTGAATAATTTATTATAATTTAACATATATATTAATAATATTATATTATATTTACTATAAAAAAATATAAAAATATTTCTCATATATGAAATCTAATAGGTCCGTAATAAATAATAACATCGAGATCGTGAAAGTCAAATACTTAACGATATATAATGATCAGGGTTATTACAATTTGGTAGGTCTATGATCTCAATATCTAATCTGGTGAAGATTGAGACAAAAAGCACTCCCCATCATCTAATTCAAAGCGATTATTGGTTTAGGCATGTGAAATTGGGTTGAGAAGGAAGAATCTTAAATTGTAACTATGAGTACTCATAAGTTTGTTTTAAAGTTAGCCGGGCCGCTGCTCCACCTTGCCGTAATGTGGCTCCGCCCATGGTTAGAGCGTCTTCGATGATAGATACACCATAATGATATAGGCAAGGTGAAATCCAAAATTTTGTTTCGGTGGAGACCGAAACCGATAATTTGGACCGAAATTTCAGTCATTTCGGCCAAAATTTTGATCCTTGCCGGGTATTGGTACATGGAGGACCAATATCAAAATCGATATACCTTTGTTTAAAAGAAAAATCAAATAAAAGTAGTATCGCCCGATTCCCAATTCGTATTAGTCCATACCCCATCCGTACCAACTGATACCCGATACTGATACGGCCCGATTTTGCATCGGGGCTGTATCAATATCCGTTGGCCAAGTTCCTGATATGTATTAGTATCGGCCGATACTTGATACCATGGATATAAGATCATTTCGGCCATATCTATCAGCCGCCTATAATGAGAATGATATAATTCCAAAAATGCACTTTAAAAATTATTATTATTATTATGTATTTATTTTAAAATAAATAAAAACACAGTTGATTATTAATCGATTTAACCGATACAAAACTGATATAGCAGATACGTATCAGCTTATATGCCGACATGTATCGGTTACTAAATCCTTTGTCCTTGCTAGGGCTAACATAGTAATTTGAGATTAACTCGGTTCACGGCCACACATCTTTGTCTGCACGCATGGAAATACTTCCTCCGAGTTTCGATCTTCATTTCTCCTCCATTTTCTCCGTCTCCGCAGCAAAATAAATATCTTTAACTCATCCCTACTTCGCCGTTTTCCTCACTCACTATTCACTACACTGGTAAAACCCAACCCCTCTCTCTCTCTTCTTCTTCTGGAATGTAAAATCCTAATTTTTTCAAATCTTCTGAGACGTTTTTTCGTTGACTATTTTTTTATTGTATTTTTTTTCGGATTTTATGTGTTGTTCAAACCCTAATTTGTATCGATTTCTTAACTGGTGTGCTTTTTTCTATTTTCGATTTCTCGTGATTTGTTTCGGTATACTAGATCTCTATATTCGTAGACCTTAGGTTTTCTTTTTACGATTCTTGCATATCTTCTGCATCTCAGATCTAGCTGTTCTTCGAACGCTTCAATTATTCCATTGCTTTTTGCCTGTTTTTGTTTTGGATTCATGCTTGTTGGTGAAAACCCTAGATTTATTGAAGTTCTGAATTTTTTTTAGGGATTCCATAATATCTTAGTTAGATCTGGAGGAAGCAGGTTGAAACCCTAATTGATGGAGGGAATTTCGGAAGATGAAGCCAATGGTAATGCTGCGTTACCTCTGGCCAAATGGAGAAGCGATTTTTCTAGGGCTTTTCAGTATTATCTCGATAGATCCACTCCTCATCCCGTCGGGAGATGGCTGGGAACCCTAGCTGCCACAGCGATTTACATGCTTCGCGTTTACTATGTTCAAGGCTTTTACATTATCTCTTATGGGCTTGGTATCTACGTGTTGAATCTTTTGATTGGGTTCCTCTCGCCGAAGGTTGATCCTGAGATCGAAGTCTTGGACGGTGCTTCCCTGCCGACAAAGGGTTCGGACGAATTCAAACCTTTCATTCGGCGTCTTCCTGAGTTCAAGTTCTGGTAATTGACCTTCCAATTGATTCATTCCTTTAATCTTTTGGTCACCTCTCCCACGATACTTAGTTGTCAGTTTAGATTTCTCTCTTATTTTACTATGATAATTGGGAGTTTTTATCTATTGCTTGTGATTTCTAGCTCTTTTGTTCATTCATGTGTGCTTCCTTTAGTGTTTAATATAAATCTAGTTTAGGTTTTGATATATCGTGTTTTCATTATACAGTTGGGATTGCATTTCTATTTCTTTGGTGGGTAACTAGGGCTGCTTAGCTCAGGAACTAGAAGTTGAACTTACACTACACTAAGCAATATTACTTTTGGCTTGAGGCTTTATTTGCAAGTTGCAATTTTTACTTCCTCAACATAGTGGGTTGAAGGTTGAGGCTTGAGTCAAATTGCACACTACCTTTTACTATATTCTACGTCTTATGTTTTTTCTTTCATCTTCTTCTACTACTTGTGCTGCTGCAGGTAGTGATACTTATGAATTTGTTGAACATCGTGTTGACTATTACAAGTATGTATAATGTATTCTAGTATTACTAAAAAGGGGGAAAGATTCAATGTGAATCCTTTGGAAATGATGGATGTTTCAATTAGATTCTTGTTTGATTGTATGATTAACTGAGAAGTGGAATTGCATAAGGCTTCCTAAGTGTTTAGAGGAATTAGTTTAGGGGTTTGACTTCTTTCCCATGTATGGTTATTGGGGACCCGTGCATAGTTCCTTTCTATGTATACATTTAGTGAAATGTTTTAAATTGGTTAAAGTTTGATATAGACTGTTAAATATGGTCGATTTGGACATATTCTCTTCTGTGATTCAATTATTTCAGGATAATTTAAAGATCTTCTAATTTAAATACTCCTCATACATCGAGAAAGAAGAAAAAATAGAACAAAATAAAAGGGATCTTTCAATTCATGATTTGACTCTGTTGGTTGATATGGTCTTCTTGAATAATATAGATTTAGGTTGGTTATCAAAACACGAGTGTGATCAATAAAATTCAAATAGTTTTAAGATTGGTCATGTGTGAAGGATCGAATATCAGTTTCTTAGTTGTTAAATTGATGGTAAGAATGTTACACTTGCCTGAAAGCAAGTCCTAGTGGGTAAAATGCATGCCTAGTACAATTTTTGGCAATAACATTGGAGCGACTCAATTAGAATTTGACAGTATCATTTCTTTGAAAACTTTAGGATAGAATAGTAGAACAATGACTGTGACAAGCACCATGTGTATCTAAGGACTAACTAGGTTTTATATTCTTGGAAGATCAACAATTGAAGCTATTTTCTTATGGAGATGACTTCTAGAGAAGGGACAATTTACATGTGGTTTTTATTGATTTGGAGAAGGCTTATGATAGATTATTGAGATAATCCAATGGAGGAGGAAGAAATGCATCCCGAACTTGTATATTGAGATTATCCAATACATGTGTGATAGGGCGGTAACTAACGTAAGAACAACGTGTGGTGAGGCGAGTGGGTTTCCTATCGGAGTTGAGTTGCATCAAGGATATGCCCTGAGCCCTTATTGCTTGGACCTGATCATGGATGCATTAACCATAGACATACAAGAAGAGATTTCATGGTGCATGCTATTTGCGGATGATGTGGTACTAATTTCCTAAATAAGGAAAAAACAAAGGATATACTGGAATTATGGAGAAAAGCATTGGAGTGTTTGAAAATTAGCATAATGAAGTGGAAATACATGGAGTGCAACAAATTCAGTGAACACAATTGCCTAGAGAAGGATTAAGTTAAAATAGGAAATCATCCGGTGCCAATCGGATGGTAGATACGAAGAGAACATCTCAAATAAGATTAATGCAGGTTGGAGGAAATGGAGGCAAGCAAACGAAATATTGTGCGCCAAGAGTGTCACTTTGATTGAAAGGACGTTTATATAAGACAACAAATAGACCTGCCATATTATGTGGTGTGGAATGTTGGCTTACGAAAATGCGACGTGAAGATAGAGTGCATGTGGATGAGATGTGTGTATTGAGATGGATGTTTGGAGTAACAAGAAAGCATAAAATTCGAAACAATTACATAAGAGGAACTTGAGAGTTGTACCGATAAAGGAAAACATCATGGAATGTCCCTTGAGATTGTAATAACCCGAAAAAGCACGTCAAACGAGGACCTCGAGATCCGTGCCCGATTGGTCTTAGGTTTGACCATGAGATAGTTCATTGATGAACTTATGGTGAGATGAGCAAATGTGATGTGTGAACCAGTGTAGAAGAGTGGAGAGATAGAGGAGTGTGTAGAGTGGCATACACTGATGGGTGTGTATGTGCTCCACACCGAGAAAAGAGATAAGATAAAAAGGGTTGAGAACCCTAACTTTCATGTTTTGGTGGTTGAGAGAAGTAAAGAAGAGAGAGAAAGAGAGAGGAGTAAGAGAGGAGTTATTGTGGGTGATTGGAAGAAGGATTCAAGCATTAAAGAGGCCGGATTTGACGCAAGGAATCCGTTAGAAACCAAAGCTGGAACCCTAGCCTTCCAACCATTTGATTTGAAATCAACTCGAGATCTAGTTAAGGTAAAATTTTTGTAAATAAGATGCATAGATTATAGGGGTTAAGTTGGCAAGAAATGTGGGTTAAATCATAGGATAATGGCTTAGAAAAATAGAAGAAAAAGTATGGAAAAAGATTGGGAAGAACAGCTCGAAAGGGGCTGAATCTGACAATTTCGATTAATCGAAATTGGGTTTCGATTAATCGAAATTGGCCAGGAAGTTGAAGAGTCAGAGGACCCCGATTTCGATTAATCGAATTGGATTTCGATTAATCGACTTTGGATTTCGATTAATCGACTTTGGATTTCGATTAATCGATTTGGGAATCGATTAATCGACTGAGAACCTCCAGTGGACCCCAGGGGTTAAAGGAAATGACTTGAGGAAAAATCGACTAATCGAAATGGGATTTCGATTAATCGATTTTGGTTTTCGATTAATCGATTAATCAACTTGTGAAACTCAACTGTTCGAACTGAGGGTCTACTTTGCGAAAAGAAGGATTTCGATTAATCGAAATTGGATTCGATTAATCGAATGAAAACTCGACTGTTCGAATAGTGAATTTGCTTTGCGAAAAGAAGAATTTCGATTAATCGAAATTGGATTCGATTAATCGAATGAAAACTCGACTGTTCGAACTGAGAATGGACTTTGCGAAAAGGAGAATTTCGATTAATCGAAATTGCTTCGATTAATCGATATTGACTTTCGATTAATCGATTTTGGAAATCGATTAATCGAATCAGATTCGATTAATCGACTGTAGTAAACTATGTTGACTTTTGGTTTGACTTTAAGATTCTTGGGGGATCTTATGCCTTCTTTATTGCATCCTTTGTGATGTGTTTCACCTGTGATATGGTACCATAGGTGATACGTGTGGACTAGTGCACAAGGAGTCACGTGGGACCTTGATGCATTGATCAAGTGAAGACTTGAGGTAGGGAACACCTTGAACATGTACTTTATTTTACAAGAGCATGTATGTAGTGATATAGATTTCAATTCAATCATCTTTACTGCTTAAAGAACTGTGAAAAGCGTGTGCGTGATATTCATAAGAGTAACGAATGAGCCATCCCGGGGGATGAAGAAGTAAGAGGCAAGAGCATCGGTGTGATGCAAGTAAATGGATACATCCTGAGGATGTATCCAAAGATTGAATCGTGTTTGATAGGGCCTAAGCGATATAAGATAGCACACTTACGGTGAATAACTATATGTAAGGCACCGATATTTTTGTTATTTGAGGTTTGATAGGTTACCCCACCGGCGTGGCGGGATATCCACGACACTCGGGATATCCGTGACCGTCTGGTGAAAACCGTAGGCAAGTGAGGCTTATCCGTACATAGTAAGTACACCCTGTGGGTGTTGGTTGAGACAAGTGAAACCCGCCACCAATCCCTGTGGAAATGGGCTTGGTACTATATGGTATTCCTGGGAATACATTGAAACTGTCTATATAGATGACGATGAAGGGTATCTCATCGGGGCTCGATGCTATATTGCTCGGGGATTACTTAAGTTGAAAGTTTAAGTTTTGCTTTAGGCCTTTTCAGCATTATTCATGAGTAAATGAAAATATAAGTAATCAACAGTAAAACGAAATGCTTTTTAACTGTTTCATCAACAACTGCATAGATACATCATGCATGACATATCATAGAATATATGTGAGTTATAATTTATATGTTCAGCAGTGTTCGTTCCCTATTGAGCTAGGATGTAGCTCACCCTATAGACTATACGTCCGCAGTCCACTATTAGCAATCGCCGGCTTGAGACGCCGATCGTGAGTCGGATCTTGCGGCCGGTGACGAGTTGGAGCCACCTCCAGAGGACTTCTTCTAGAGGACTCCGCTGTGCCACTTTGAGGGATTTTACATAGAGTTTTGTACGGCTTGGTATGTCAAGCCTTGATTTTGTGAAAACCATGTATATAAGGTTTTGGATTATTCTTTTGGGACGAACCATCCGTGATGATTTCTATCATCGATGGTTCGGATCGGTTCTCCATTCATGTAGGGGCATGAGGGTAGAACTGTCTTTTGGGAAAGTTAATTAATATAGATTTAAATTCCGCAATTTCATTTATAGTACTTTTGATGCTTGATATACCAGTGTTCCGTGCTTAGCTAAGGGCATGGTCAAGATGATCGTGCTGATGGCACGGGTTTCGGGGTGCCGAAATCCGGGCTGTCACAGAGATGGTTTGTCATTTCCATTGGAGGCCAGAAGCGAACCCTGTGTGAAGGGTTGAGATGCTACAAGAACAAGAAAGTAGGAGAAGAGGAAGACCTGGAGGGCAATAGTGAGAAGGGACATGAATGCTTACAAAATCACAGAAAGTTTAGCGTTGATCAGAAACGAGTGGAGAAATAAGACTCGCAAAGCAGACCCCAAGTTGATTGGATAAGGCTGCAATGATGATAATGATGTTCTTTGCAAACTAATGTTAAGATTTCCATACAAGGATCATATTTGTTTGCCATTGTAAATTTTTTTATCTCATCCATACATCCTAAACTCTTAGGAGGAATCTTATCACATCTTTAGTATACTCTTTAATAGTTGTAACTTGGGTAGTAAACACAAGTATCCTGAACTAAAAGCACCTCGAAAACATCATGTAAAGTGGGAACTCATGGAATTTGGAGAATTTCCTAGTTAGCAATCATCATCAATTCATCATCATAATTGCCTTGTTCCATCAGTTTGAGGTTGGCTATTTCTCAAGACATTGTATTAAGCCTAATTTGTTATCCTAATGGGATTTTTTATGAAGATTTTGAAAGATGGTTGTCAAAGTGTAGTTATTGGAAGCAACATGAAGCATGTAGTAAATGGGGAGCAAGAGCTTCATCGAAAATTTAAAATTGCGTTATTTTATGGTCAGAGCAGGAGCGAGACTTTGAAGTAGGAGCAACACACTAAGTAGAAGATTCTTGCTGCTAGGTGTCAAAGATGGGGAAGTAAATATAAACGGGACAAGGTAATGATGTGAACGCATCTAATAATGTGTCTGATTGAGCCATTGACGTATTGAACTAAACATTTTCCCACATAAGTTTTTTTTCTTCTTTATATATATAGGCACAAGGTCCACCCAAGATCATCCCAAAAAAATGTAATCCCTATTGACCGCAATGGACAATGACTATTAAAAGGGATGGGGCAATGCAAAATCGAGTCACTTCATTTTCACGCTGTTATATTGAGGCTATATATATATATTCCGTAGGGAGGGGCGAATACTTGGGGATGGGTGCCACATGGTATGAGAAAATGTGTTTTGTCTAGAGTTCGAACTTTAGGCTTGAGCCCATACTCTCGGACCTCTCTCTCTCTCTATATACACACACACACACGTTGATTGGTCATGCATGTTAAAATTCATGCACATGAATTGAATATCAATAATGCCACATTCTTTGCCAACAGTGACCAAGAGTTGATGATTTTGTAACTTATAAGTTGAGGTTTTGTAACTTATATAATATAAAAATGTAATAACTTATAAGTACTATAAGTTATAACAATGTCATACTTTTAACTTATCTATTTTATAAGTATTATATGTTATTATCCAAAAAAATCAAATAGCGTGCATAGTGACGCCATAGTGATATTCTCCCACGGCGACACTATGACGTCGCTATTTAGCCATCATGGCCGTTTGGTTCTATATGACGTTTCTTATCGCCATTCTCTATGGCGAGGCTATAACGTCGCCTTGACAACCTTGAGGAAAACAAAGTTGACCTTGAATATGTGTTGCTATTGACGATGTGTATTTTCTGCCTTTTCTCATACGCATAAGAAATAGTACATACGAGCCAAAATCTCGTCTGCAACTCATACTGTGTGCCTCATCCACAACAGTTAGAAATATTGGGGCCCCAACTTCTCAATTTTTATCTTCTCTCTTCCTTGCTTTTCCATCTTTGGAGACCTTTACTTCTAGCATGTTGTTTTCGTATTGTATTCTTCTTTAAATCTCTTGCTTTTGCTACAAATATGAGAATAGATAGTTCTCCGATGAAAATTAAAGAACTAATTATCACTGATATGGACAGTCAATTAGGGAGCTTGATCTTCAAGTAGCCTCAGGGTATCTCAGCCTTTTGATGCCTCAAGTGGGACAAAGGAGTAACAAACATTCTCCGAATCAATTCAACAAACATCTTGTAGGCAACACAACAGATACCCACAAGTATATGCACTGCTCTAGAGTCTCTACACTATGACAAAGTCGAATACAAGCACCAACCTGTTAGAAACAAATCTTCAAGACTGGACATCACTGTTCACAGATGCAATCACCACAACTTGGCAACCAAATCAGTCCGCAACCTTTAATCACCTTGAACTGACATTCAACACAATCAACCACCACTGTTCTCAACACAATCGAGGTCTTACCATCGCTTTTTCCAGACAAAAATCAGGGATCTACAAGATATGATCGGTCAAAAACTTCAACAACAAGGCAATAAGACGCTCTATGGCACTCTGAAACACAATTCCAACCAGGAACTAGTGCACTATGACACAAACAATCCACAATTTATTGCTTTACCACACAACCAATAAAAAACCAGCGCTCTATGGCACCAAATAACCAAATACAATGAAGTCACAACAATCACCAGTTCACAAAGTATTCATCTACAACTGCAATAATGACCAACCAGCCCAAAAATTCCATCAAGTCCACGACAAGAATCATTGATTACCCATTGAATATTTAGATCAAATACCATTTAAAAGCACCCCATAAAACAAATCAATATGCTTTGAAAAAACAAGAAACAGTTTCATCAATGTGATCCATGAAGAAACACTGAGAAAACACAAAACATGAGAAATATGATTCAAATCATCTTGGAATTAAAACCACTTACATCACTGTGTAGATGATCCAAAACCGATCAAGAAGCACCCTTCTTTCAATAGATTTAGCTCTAGATACCATGAAATCCGTGAATCACGCTATATGGATCTCGCTCCAAACATCCTTCGAAACAGTAAAAAACGACAAAATAGAATGTTGTAGAAGACAAATAGAAGAGCTCCAATAATCAAAGAATGTTGTAGAAGACAAAATAGAAGAGCTCCAAAAACCGATCCAGGGGTGACGTCAACGACACACAGGAAACTTCTTGCTTTGATACGAAGTTAAATTTGTTAGGTTCAATGTTCGATTAGGGTTAGGGTTAGGTGAGGAAGAAGAAGAAGAATGGAGGAAATTAGGGTTGAATTAACTTACTCAAAACCCTTCTCTTATTAGTATTTATATCACTTGCTTACAAATGGTTGTTGACACATCCATGAACACTAATGCACGCATCTACATAAAGAGAAAATGAATATACTTACACGCATAGTGTTGTCATAATGTCATGAGCGATCCCATAAGCGATTATGTGATCACTTATGCCAACCTGAACCTCCAGATCGCATAAGCCTGCATGGCTTATGCGATCTGGAGAAGTATGCCACTGCGTACAAAAGTATGTGATTGCATAAGCCATAAAATATGGCTTATGCTATCGCATACTTTTGTATGCGATGGAATAATGCTCCAACACTCATATTTTTTACCGTTGGAGCATATTGAATTTTTTTGGGGTTCCACAACCTTCTCTTGCTCTTTTTCCTCTCTAATCTTCTTCCGATGCCCCTAATTCTCTCATCTTTCTAACAATCTTCTCTAATCTTCTTTCTATGCCCCTAATTCTCTCATCCTTCTAGCAATCTTCTCTAATCTTCTTCCTATGCTTTTAATTCTCTCATCTTCCTTTGGGGCTCAAGTTGAAGAGGCCTCTTTTGGGCCGACATTCATCTCAATCAAGGAGACAATCAGTTGGAGGTAAAAGTCAAAGCCTTCATATGGAAGAAAAAGAATATCACATGATATGTACTCCATATTGGGGTGAGATATGATGAAGAAGAAACATAGGAAGAGTATATTGAAGAGGGTGATGATTCTGATGACTACAGTAATGCTAGTGATGGTGGTGGTGATGATAGAGGAGATGCATTATCACAATGGATTAAAGACCAATGTGTAGAGTACATAGCCTGTACTCCATATCAATACTAATGAAATTAGTTATACATTAGTAGTGTTGAACTTGTAATTTCAAAATTTTAAATTGTTTGTTTGAACTTTATATTGAATTTCTAATTAAATAGATAAAATGCTCATTTTTTTTTCACTCTTTTGCCAATTGTCACTCACTTAAGTAAGTAATTATATAAATGAATAATAATAGAATAGTAGGATAGACTATAGAAAATAATTAGGAAATTAGGGAATTTTTCTTGCATTTTTTTGGAATTTCATTTTTTTTGTTAATTTTTTTTTTAAAATAATAATAAAAGTGTGCCCTCGCGTATGCAATTATGACTAATTACATAAGCCATTTGGTTCTCCATCGCATATGGTTGCTTATGCCATTTGACAACATTGCGCACACCAACCTAATACTAAATCTTATAGACACCAATAATGATAAAGTGTTGCTCAATGCTAATTGGGTTCATGGTGCACCCTCTCTATCAATGAGCAGGTGTTCATGCTCGTTGATTGAGATGACCCAGTTGATCGGTTGGCTTTTAGGCGGGTGCACCTAAATAATCACACAAATAATTTTAGTAATTATCTAATCGATTTGTTTCGGAGTTATCCACAAAGGTTGATTGTTCAGAGTTGGAATGGTGAGGATCACCAAATTGTTAATACTTTTGGACTAGAGTTGCGACCCTGATTGTTGAGCTCATGAGACAATTCGGGTAGAGATTGTTGTGCTGCGAGCATCACTATGATTATTGTTAGTGATAATTTCTTTGTTTATATGAATTGGGGAAGTATAATTTTAGCCGCTAAGGACGCCTCCACATGCTAATTGACTGTAGGATTGATGCATACAATACGTCGTACATAACAGTGAAAGCATATGTAGTTTACATATGCCTGCGAAGTTTTTGTTAGTATGCACGATCATTCTTTTCTTGCTTATCAATATTCATGCATAAACCCATGGTAGAGACCTTTTTGTGCACATGTTTATACATGGTGTCAAATGGCATAAGCACAGTGCCATTACATCGTACCATCACATATGTGATCGCATATGCCCTGTCATAAAATTTGAAAGATAAAAAAAGAAAAGAAAAATTTGAAGTAGGATCATTATGACATTGCATATTAAGTATGTGATGGCATGATCACATGCTTATGGCTTATGCCATCACATAAAGTCTATCAAACATAATATGACATGGCCATCATGGCATATGCAATCTTATGACCTACAATTGCATATGACAACATTGGCGAAGATTATATGAGATATAAGTGATATATTGCCATATATTTTATCGTAAATAATTTAACTTGCATGTTTACATATATGCGTATCAGCGGATGCACCTATGTTAGTTGTGGTATTCGAGGGAATGGGTGTGTCCCCATCTGCAGGTCATCATCATCACAACCTTGTCCCATCTATTTGAGTCTGCTACGTCTGCATTCGTAATTCCATATCCAAATGTGTAACCTCCTATTATGAGCGACGAAACAGAAGGCAATATATGATTTCATGTACACCATATGTTGTGATGCACGGGTGATCCAAAATGCTAGAAACATTAATCGACCCATGGATTGAGGCTGTGCTAAATTTTATGCGAATCCGAGCATCAAAGTATCCAACAATTTGATTCTTGCATATACATGGTTCACATGGATAATATTACTTAAGTGGTCTAGCTGCGCTGCCAAACACCCGCCATAAACATATTTCACGTATTAAGCGCAAGGTATCAAACTCAATATTGCCATCGGTCCAATCTTTGGACTGATACGTATTGGCCGATACTGATATCAGTATGGTACGAATATTGGTTTGGTTAGAAACCAATACGTATCGCCTATATGTATCAGTATCGGGCGATACTTGATACCATAATTACACGCCTAAGGAAGGTGCTCCCAAACAAAGTTTTTAGCACCTGTAATTCACCTTGATACTTGCATTACCAATGCAAGGACGTACACACAAGTTCCTAAACGTGTAAGGCCTATATACTTTTTCCCAAACAGACCATTTGATGCAGTAAAACGCTATAACCTTAGTTATGCAATTTTAAATCAATTTGAGATTTAATTGAGTAGCGGAGATAAAGAAATTTATCCCAAAACACATAAAATGTTTAATAACTTTTAATTGATTTGATTTAGCTTTCGTTAGCATATGAACTTCCCGATTTAGAAAATAGGCCTAAAGAGAGACTAGTTTCGATCTAGTTTTAAGACACCAAGTGACAATCTCGATGTTATCTCTTGACTCCTTACTAGGATTTGAATAATTTAAGCCCTGAAGCAAGGATCAAAATTTCAGTTTTGATTTCTGTTTTGAGCATGACCGAAACCAAAATTTTGAGGGGCAGCCCAAAATTTCAGTGCCCAATCTTCTTTTTTTTAAAACCCAAATTATCGGCCAAGCAAATTATCGATCGATAATTTGCTTCGTCGATAATATGGGCGATTTTTTGGGGATTTCGTTTAGGGTAGCTTCGAAAACCGATGCGTTTCGACCGAAATTTTGAACCATAGCCCAAAGGGTTTAAATCATTCAAAGGGAATCAACAAATTAGGGTTAGAAATTTAGAAGCAAAACCCCAACAACAATATAAAAAGGAAAAGATATTTTGGATTTATGGGTTTTCAATAGAAGAAACAAACTAGATAAATTACGCGACAATAATCAAAAGACAATAGAAAAGGGATAGAAGATTCGAGAAATCGCTCCAAGGAAGAAGGTTGGCCTCGCATCAAACTGCAAGCGGAAAGAAGAATCGCTCTTTCATGTTTTGAGAGAATCGCACCCTCGAAGAAAACTTTGATAAAAAGTTTTCAATAGAGAAAAGCAATATTCAATAACCGTTAATTAATTAATTCAAACTGTATTTAAAATGCCTTTATATAGGTAAACAAAACCCTAGCTAAGCATATAATCGAATTTAGAAAGAATTTTCGTATAAATGGGCAACTAAAACCTAGTGAAATTAAGCTCCGTGTGTCGCTAACGTGCAAGGTTGCTCGAGCGACATTGGTTGTCACTCGAGCGAGTTTTCAAAGTGCCCACGTTCAATCTTTCTGTTGATTCTCGCTCGAGCGGGAACCGATGTCGCTTGAGTGAGTTTGGGCAGAAAGTTCTTGTTCAATCATCGTCGATCTCGCTCGAGCGGGAACCATTGTTGCTCGAGCGAGTCTAGACAGAGACTGTGCTCCCTTACCGACCTTTATTGTCTGAAGCATATTGGGTTTTTTCTTGTCTCTTACACGATAAAGGGCAATTTGACTTGGATGTCCCCATCAATTCTCCCCAAGTGGGAGAAATTCATCCCCGATGAGTTAGGTGGTCTACTCATCGCAATCGATGTATTTTGAACCTTGGGCTTACCTTTCCACTTGATAATGTATTGTTGACGCTTTTCGGTATGCATACTTCCTATTATCCATGCTCTTTAGTATTCGGCTTACCCTTCCACTGGATGGGGTATGCTTGATGTTTCTTAGATTTCTTTCTCCTTGCAGTCCGAGTGTTATCAATTTCGGTTAATCTTTCCACCTAAGAAGATACTCTCGATATGCTTGGTGTGTCTTTACCTTTGTAACACAACTTGGATATCCCAAAACTTTTTCATCTGACTTTTTTACATATTGTTCAGGCAAGTATTTGGAAATCAATGGGTAGATAAGATTGGGTTCAGGTGGATGGGCATCAAGGAATCCAGGTTTTGTTGCTGGACCTAAAAAAGGTGTAAGATCCTTTAATGTAATCATTGCATTAGTATCCATGTCTAGAGGAAAATCTAGACTATCGTGTTAAAGATTATAATATTTTCAATATAGCATCTGAACAAATTCTCAACAATTTCTTGTGGAGTTTTCTCGGGTCTAAATTGAACCAAAACAAAATCGCTATCATTAAATTCATTAAACAAATTTTGTGAGTTAGAAAAGTTTTCGATACTTCCATTGCTCAATATAATCTTATAATGTGACTCAAGACTTGATTCACAACACGACACAGGACGTGAATCAGTATGCACCTCATGAGATGACTCAAAATGCAACTCGAGAAAATGAGGAGTATGTGCATCTAAGGACTCTATATGCTCATGTGTAGGTGACACTACTGACACTAAGGACTCATGTGTAATCGACTCAACTGATACTAACGACTCATGTGTGAGCGACTCATGTGACCAACACAGAACTATCATTCATAATGGAAATAGAGGTTTCTTCAACACGACTTAGGCTTGTTTCTATCTCCTCCTCACTCATCACGGTATTAGGGTTATACACTTATTTTCAATTTTCCATGCTCCTTGTTTTCTTCATCTTTAATGAATAAATTTTGAACGGAAAATTTTGTGGGACATTGATAGGCAAAATATCCGAACTCTTGACACTTAGAGCAATCAGGATACTTGTCCGTCTTGGTTTTCAAACTCCGCAGAAGGTGACGGTGTGTTAAAGGAACATACTTTTCAATAAGTCTCACCTTCATGTCCTCCAATGTGGAGATGAGTTTACTCCAAAGAAATTTAATACGGCGTTCTATACAAGTCCAAAATTTTTGGCGTTACCCTCCAGCTTAGCCTAATTTTGTACTCATCCAGTAAACATACTAATCAAAATGCTCCTCAATACTAGAAAACCACTCCACGAAGGTTTTAGGGTTCATCTATCCCTCGAAATTTGGAACCTTATCTCGAATAGATTTTAGAAATTTCTCGGCAAGGTTGTACTCAGGTTCACGATGATGAGGGTATCCCCTAATTCTATTTGACATAACATGCAAAGAAAATAAAATTCCTAATGCAAACACCCTAAACTAGAATTGTGCTCTGATACCAATTTGATGCAATAAAACGGTAAAACCCTAGTTTTGCAATTTTAAAATCAATTTGAGATTTAATTGAGCTGCGAAGATTTATAAATTTATCCCAAAACACATAAAATATTTAATAACTTTATTAGGGCAATTTAATTGATTCGATTTAGCGTCCGTTAGCACATGAACTTCTTGATCTAGAAAATAGGTTTAAAGATAGACTCTAGTTTTGATCTAGTTTTAGGGCACCAAGCGACAATCTCGATGTTGTCTCTTGACTCCTTACTAGGATGTGAATAATTTAAGGCCCGAAGGGTTTTAAATTGTTCAAAGGGAATCAACAAATTAAGGTTGATTTATAAACCCCAACAAAAATGAAAAGGTATTTTGGATTTATTGGTTTTCAATAAAAAAAATAAACTAGATAAATTACCTGACAATAATCAAAAGATAAAATAGAAAAAAGGATAGAAAATTCGAGGAATCGCTCTAAGGAAGAAAGTTGGCAACGCACCAAACTGCACACGGAAAAAAGAATTGCTCTTTCAAGTTTTGAAAGAATCACATCCTCCAAGAAAACTTTGATAAAAAGCTTTAAATTTGCAAAAACAATATTCAATAATCATTAATTAATTCAAATTGTATTTACAATGCCTGTATATAGGCAAACAAAACCTTAACTAAGCATATAATCGAATTTAGAAAGACTTAATAGTCTAAAAGGTAAACTAAAACCTAGTGAAATTAAGCTCCGTGCGTCGCTTTTGTGCAAGGTCGCTCGAGCGACATTGGTTGTCGCTCGAGTGAGTCTTCCAAATCTTTCTGTTGATTCTCGCGTGTGGGAACCGATGTCGCTCGAGCGAGTTTGGGCAGAAAGTTCTTGTTCGCTCGTCATCAATTTCGCTTGAGCAGGAACCATTGTCGCTTGAGCGAGTCTAGGCAGAGACTGTGCTCCCTTGCTGGCCCTTATTGTCTGAAGCGTCTTGGGCTTCTTCTTGTGTCTCCGGTACACGATAAGGGCGGTTTGACTTGGATGTCCCCATCACCTTTAGCATTTACTGCATTTGTATGCATAAAAGGTATTTGTGTAAATGCGCGTGATGTTATGATGATAGTTATATTAAAGGGAAAAGGTGGGCTCTCCTTTAAGTTTAAAAAAAAAAAAAAAAAAATCACCCGTCAGCGGTAGGAGAGCTCCTTCTTTTCCCTTGTTGCTCACCCATGCCTTTGTGCATATATCCCTATTGCATAAGAAGACAAAATTTGCTAAGGAAGAAAAGTACAGGATGCATGATTAACCTACACGGTGCATAGGTTAAGGATTCATGATTCATCTGCACAGTGTATTCTATGATAGTACGATCTCTTCTATTTTAATTGTTTTTATGTGGTGAAGTAATTTATGTGTTTGTATGTATGTGCGTGTGTTTATTTATTTTTTAATTACATTTTCTATTTCAGTAATTTTGAAATAAGAAATATATGCTGCATGTTTTCTGAATTCTGGATTCCAGACAATCCTAAACTGCACCAGTAAGGGCACTCAGCGTCTCATTCATCTTTCTGCCCTTCTGTTTGTTATGTTTGCTAGGATTGAACCTGCAAACTCAGTTGTTTTTAGAGTGCAATTTTAGTTTAGCTACGCTGGTTTGATTCTTTTCTTCTTTGTACTGATATTATAGTTATGCCTATGAGTTACAGATGGCACACCTCATCGCCGTTTTGTTTTCAAAGTCGTCTTATTCCACCCATGAAGTCAGTCATTTAGTTAAATAGTCTTGACCAAAGAAACTTATGCCAATTCACCTCGAGTTTTCTAATGTAAAAAAATGATTCGTTTGGTTATCCCAAGTTATGGAAATTGAATGAGCTTGCCTGTTTTTCTTTACTAATTTTCTAGACAGCCATCTAATTTAGTGATTCTAATGGCTGTCAGCATGTCCCACTGGCTCATTACCAATTTAAAATTTTGTTGAAATGTAAATTGTTTGATTTTATTCCATGAGGCGGTCAAATTTGTTAAAACTGGTGATTTGTGTAATCTGTTCTAAATGATTTATTTAAAATATCTTAATCCCTTGGATGGATTATTTAATATTGTTGTTGTTTTATGGGTTCCAATTTCAAATCCCATGAGTGCCTTTATTTGATTATATGAAATTGGGGTCCTCTGGCCATTTGTCAAATTACAGATGTATTTGAACAAATATTTTAGAATCTGGAACGGATGGTCTGGTCCGAACTGGGTCAACTGCCTGTCCAACTTGTTTGGATCAGTTCAATATAAGTAAAATCTATCTTGTAAGCTAGTTGTAGACTTGTAGTGTATATGCTTATTTATATAAGAGTACTTATATTGCCTTACCTTTGCCCACCCTAAATAGATGAGATAAGGCTATGATGATGAGTTGTAATGCCCTACCTTTGCTTTTTAGAAGTCATGTATGAACTCTCTCTCTCTCTCTCTCTCTCTCTCTCCCCCCCCCCTCTCTAGCCATCCATCCGTACCTTTCCTTTTTAAATGTCTTGTATGAATTCTCTAGCCATTCAACCAATGAACTTTTTTATTAAATATTTCTGGCCAGTTACAGGTCACAGGACAATGGTTAATTACAGTTTTGCGTACTTTTAAATATATATTACTTCTTTTGGGGATGACGAGTAGTGAGTTGTGGGAAATGACCCTTTCTTTTGAAAAGAAAATACATTTTTTAAGTTAATTTTCTGACAATTTTTTAACTGCAAAATGAGTTACTGGGTTTTGGGCAACTTTACGGTTGCCTGACCAGAGTGACTTAGACCACCTTGTTCGTCCAGAACCACACGGACCCTTGGTTGGTCTAAGTCACTCTGTCCTTTTATGGATGTTTAGGCTGTGTTTGTCTTCATGGTTGACGGGCGTGCGCCAGCGCCCCATCCACTCCTAGCCTGCTCCCCACCAGAGCGATTTTCTACCGCTCTGGCAAAGCTCCAGCTGGAGCCGCACCCCCAATACCCCGCAGCTCCCTGCATTCCTATCAAACCTGCTCCAGGCAGGAGCAAGCCGGAAAAGCGCTGGGAGCGAGCGGAGAACATGTTCTTCTGATCTTTTGTTATGTTTATTATTCTTTTTTGTGAAATATGTTAAAAAGTCTTTTGGATGGAAACTGATATAAAACGTGCCCTTTTTTTCCGTCTCTGTTTCAGGTATTCCATAACAAAGGCCTTCTGTGTTGCTTTTGTTATGACATTCTTCTCCATATTTGATGTTCCCGTCTTCTGGCCCATATTATTGTTCTACTGGATTGTTCTTTTTGTATTGACAATGAAGCGTCAGATTCTACACATGATCAAGTACAAATATGTTCCTTTCAGCTTTGGAAAGCAGGTGCGTATAAAATTACTCTCAACATTGTTATCATTAGGCATTACCACCATCTCCACAATATTGTTCCAAATCTTTTGTACTTATTTTCCAGTCATAATTATTATTGCTGTTGTTACTAATGATATTGAGCAAGGGGCCATCATATAGATTATATTTAAAATAAATAAATTAAAATAAGCATCGGAAAATGGATGGCTAAATCAGTTTGGTGTCACCATTAATTTTCTGGCGCTCAAATGGTATAGTAGAAATTATTGTTATTAATTTATTTATTTTTGTTTGTGACCTATACAATAGTCCTTTGCTTCACGTGGCACCAAACGCATGTTTTACACTGTTACATGTCACTGTTTTACTGGCTTGGTCTATGCTCCTCTGGGCTAGAGAATTTTTTCCCATGTTATTATTAGATAGAACTGGTTAGCTGGTCTGTGGGTTTAGGGGTGTGTCTAATTTTGGCTCCAAACTGATCCACCTGGCACCCAAAACATGGGTTCGGTACCATGTGGAGCAAGGGTGCAGTAGCATTAGATCCTAACGAAAAAGGAAAAAAAAAACTCATCTCTGAGGTCTGATTTTTTCCTTCTTTTTTTGTATTGGAAAATAGACGATTGAAACAGGTTTGTTTTCACTGTTGATTTTCCGATGTAAACATCAGGCAGTAGAGATTAGTTTTTTAATATATGCATTTTTAACATGACGACCCCCCTCTCGTTTCTGAAAAAGCACCGAGTGATTCCATTTGAAAGCTCTCTCCCGAAGCATCCCTCAAATGGATTAATTACAAACTCCTGCAGTGTGTCAGTGTAATAGAGTTCGCCTTTCTTAGTGGGTGAGACCAAATACTCAAATCTAGTTAATAACAAATTTTTTACCATTAACATCTTGAACACAAATCGTATCATCATGACATCATCACTATCTTCATCCTTGATATTGTTATTTTCGTTCATGATCGCAGTAGCTAATCAATGGTATTGAAAGAGTATACTGATCCTAGTTGAAATTTTTATCGCAGAGGTATACTGGAAAGAAATCTTCGGCAAGTAGTAGTTTATCCAAGGATTAAATCCTCGTATACAAGAGGACGTGGGCGTGGGGTCTTGCTTTTAGATTAAAGAACATATATTTTGTGTTGCTTGAAATTTCAATAGCATCGTAGATGCAGATCCTTGGATTGCCTTGCTATTTTTATCGGCCCATTATAATCGAAATTGTTCTGTGCATATATTATGCTACGATTCTCTTTTAGTTTAAACCTTTTTAGATTCTTCAGTTGCTGTAATCTGCATGCACTGTAAAGCTAAAGACCATCAGTTTGGGTATATTACTTCGTCTCCTCTGTCGTAAGAAGATAGAGACGTTGTCGAGTGTATTTTTCGAACAGGTGCAGCAATTTTTTTTTGTTTTTGTTTTTTTTGGTCAATTAGGTCATAATTTGATTGAAGAACGAGAACTACAAAGATAAAAAAATAAAAAATCAACAGAGGTACGAGGAAGAGGAAGAGAGAACAAAGCAGAGAAAGGCGAAAAAAACAATGAAAGAAAGGGAAACCTCACCTCCCCCCCCCCCCTCAATACCAGGAACTAAAGCCATATCGCCATGATGCACCGGAACGAGCAGCAATTTCCCTTTCACATTTACCTATCGGCTATCGACATGGTTTAAAATCTCAGAAACCTAAGACATCTCCGATGGGGTCCAGACAGAGGGTGAGATAGCGTGATATGCCATTTAATTTTTAATAATAAATTATTGATTATTGAAAATTACATAAAACCATATTTAAAATTATGAAAAATATTCAAAATTCTAGAAAGTCAAAAAATTTAAACAAATAAGAGGACTTCAGTATGAATTTATAATATATATAAGTATAAGTGAATATATTAAAATACATTTATAAGTTTTACTATATTTAAAATGTGTAAATGAAAACACATACATAAGAGTTATATTCATATTAAAAGGTTCTAAAACTTCCATCCCGAATGGGTGCGTTTTATGTGCCAATTCCTGTGAGCCAGCCGAACATATCTTGCGGCATTGCTAGTTTCCCACCAACATTTTGGTCCATTTTAGGGTTTTGGCTGCCCTGCAGCTTTGTTTCCTGTATCTGTGTAAATCCTTGCTGGCTGAGAGCTTCTGCACGCAGGGAAGGCAGGGACGTCGGTTATTGCAATTGCTGGTAATATCTATTTTCTGGCCGATCTGGTACACGAGAATTTTTTACGGCGTCTCCAGGCCTCTCTGGGTCATCATAGATGCAATAACAGTAAATGTTATTCAATGGTTTGTGCTAGATAAAACCTTCGCGGGCTGCTCTTTGGAGGAGTTGGCCTATAACTGGTTACAATGTATTTAGGGGAGGTGTTCTTTGTCTTAGTTGCCTGCCATGTATTCAAATCTGGGTAGTTTACTTTCTCAATTCTTAGCTAGCGGCTTAGGCCCTGTTTGGCAGTCCTCTTCCAAAAAGCACTTTCTAAGAGAGAAAATGTTGGGTGAGAAGTACGTTGCATGTAAACCACCTCTTCAGAGCTCTCGGAAAGTGGTTTTTGGAGAAGGTTTGCCAAACAGGGTTATTGTTGTTAGTGGTTTTTTTTTAGGAAAAAGAGTTCTAAAACTCATGCTCTTAACTTTCGAAGATTTAAAAAACCCTCTTTAAGGTTATTTCTTTCTAAACGTAAGAAAGGGTTAATATCAGGTACATTGGCTCTTCACTACCGTTGGTGTATGAGACACAATTCTATTTAAGTGATGAACCTCCAATCGCGTGATGTTACATCCAATATCTTTAGATTATAATCTTCAAATCAGACCGCATATATGATATTTTTAAATTGTGTGTTAGGGCCCAACGTTGCCTTTTCATTTACGTTTATCCGTGGTGGCTCATTGTTGGCCGTACAAGTTAATTGATTCCAATTAGACTTAGACTGATGTGATATCATATTTGTGATTTTTTACTCTTTCCTTGTATAATGACTTGCAATGTTATTAAAAGGAAATTTACCTGTCTGACCCAGTCAAATGTATCTTTTATTGGAGAGATCTTATAGTTTCACTTTTATCCAAATTGACCAGCTCTAAGCCTAGCCATAGTAAAAAGCCAAAATTACCCTTTTCTTTAACGCACAAAAGCATCGTCTTCTTTCTCATTGTAATCTGTTCCTCAGTCTAATCTATTCTGATCTAGTATTTACCCAGATACACATTTTTTGTCAAAGACTGTAGCAGATTAAAATGAGGAATAAGAGGATACAATTATATGATTTACAATTTTAAATATTTGTATTTTTCTATATTTACGCGATGTGAAACGAGGTCTATGCCGTTTGATTTGAAGGCCAGATAATAAAATAAATAGCGCCAAAGATAGACACGAAAAAAAAGTCAAATCGCCTCTTAAAAAAAAATTTATTTATTTATTTTTTCGATTGTCTACACAATCAATGGCGATTGCGTAGACAGTCGCCATCGATTGTGTAGACAATCGAGAAAATTTAATTTGATTTAATTTTTTTATTTTATATTATTATTATTTTTTTTCCGATTGTCTAACAATCGATGGCGATTGTGTAGATAGTCGCCATCGATTGTATAGACAGTTGTCATCGATTGTGTGGAGAATCGAGAAAATAAAAAAAAATAAATTTTGATTGTCTAACAATCGATGGCGACTGTCTACACAATCGCCATCGATTGTGTAGACAATCGGAATTTTTTTTTATACATTATTGATGGAAAATGATCCAGAGGCTTTCAAAGATATTGCCGAGAAATTAGACTGCCTATTGGGGGATCAGTAAAAGGAACTTAATGATTTAAAGCGGAAGCACGAACTCGCCATAGCAGACCTCTTGAAGGAGCTACCTCCTGAACATCATGACAGAATTTTAAATATGTGTCATTTGAAGCTTCTTGATTAGAAGATGAACAATAAGGTGGATTGGTGCTCAAGGCATTGCACCGATTCAGGTTCCTCTGTACTATCAGAGTCATTGTCCTCGGATCTGAGTAACTCTTACATGGACAAAATTTTTGAGGATTCTATAATTGTGCCTATTCCCAAGGATCTTTCTCGGCATAGAGATTCAATAGAAAGCACTATTTCTAAGGTACACCTAGATCTAAATCGTTAAAAAAAAAAGGTATACACCTAGATTTATGTCATTTGATATTTGCATTTTTTCTTCTTCTTTCTAAGGTATTTATTTTAAAATTATTTTTTTTCGATGTTAAAATCACAATCGACATCGACCCTATACAGAGTCGTCATCGACTCTGTAGAGAATCGTGATAAAAAAAATAAAATTATATATATATATATATATAAGAGTTGATATGGCCTTTTTTTTGTGTCCATCTTTGGTGTCATTTATTTTATTATGTGGCCTTTAAATTAGACGGCATAGATCTCGTTTCATATCACGTAAGTATTATGACCTTCAAATCAGACGGCATAGATCTCGTTTCACATCGCGTAAATATAGAAAAATGTAAATATTTAACTTTAATCTGGTGCATGTGGATACACAGTTGATGACGCCTGCATGTAGAAGATTAAAATGATGAAGAAGAGGACACCTATATAATTTTAAATTTTAAATATTTGTATTTTTCTATATTTACGCGATGTGAAATGAGATCTATGCTGTTTGATTTGAAAACCACAATATTTGCGTGATGTGAAATGAGATTTATGTTGTCTGATATTTGTATTTTTTCTCCTTCTTTCTAAGATATTTATTTTAAAATTATTATTTTTTTATTCTAAAATCACAATCGACATCGACTGTATAAAAAAAGAAATTTTTTATTTTTTATTTATTTATTTTTATTTTTTTACAGTCGACATCGACTGTTTACAGTCGCCATCGACTGTATAATTTTTTTTTTAATTATTAATATTTATTTATTTATTTATTATTATTATTATTTACAGTCGACGTTGACTGTATACACAGTTGCCATCGATTGTATAAACAGTTGATGTCGACTGTTAAACAGTCAGCACCGACTGTGTTAAGAGTCGCCATCGACTATTTTAAGAGTCGGCATCGATTGTTTAATTTAATTTAAATTTTTTTTAAGAGGCGATATCGCCTTTTTTTCGTATATATCTTTAGCGCCATCGATTTTATATTATGGCCTTCAAATCAGACAGCATAAATCCCATTTCACATCGCGTAAATATAAAAAAATGCAAATATTTAAAAATTTAAATTATATAAGTGTATCATCTTCTTCCTTATTCTAATCTGCTACAGTCTCTGACGAAAAAGGTGTATCATCTTTTTCCTCATTCTAATTTGTTACAGTCTCTGGTGAAAAAGGTGTATTTGGGTCATCCAAATAGCAGATCGGAATAGATTAGATTGAGGAGAAGACGCCATCACCTTCGTCACCTTTAACTTTTAGAACGGTAGCAGATTAAAATGAGGAAGAAGTTGATATTTTTTTGCCTTAAAGAAAGGGGATAATTTAGACTTTTTGCTATCCTTAGGGTCGGCTAGGCTTCCAGCTGGTCAATTTGGATAAAAGTAAAAATATAGGGCCTCTGACGTAAAAGGTGTATCTGAGAGGATCAATCAGGTACATTTGCCTTATTAAAATATGAATGTGGACCTAATCATTATGGGCACCCTGTCTGATCCAATCCACTAAGTGGGGCTATGGGTTAAATCTCGGCTGAAATTTTGATTGAAATTTAATAAAATTACAATTTGGGTGGTAACCGAAACTGAAACTGAGATTTTGATTCATGCTTGGAGCCATCAATAGTGTGTTATGGAGATCAGTCTCATTGCTCCAATCGGGATCGGGTTAGATGACGGCTTTTGTACAGATTATACCATATATGTCCACTTGTTATGCCAAGTGTCACTAAGAGCCTAGTCACGAAGTTATGTGAATTTTACCGAATATTCGATAAAATTTGCCGAATCGACCCCTCCCCGAATAAATCAACAAATATTTTCCGAATAATCCATGAATTTCCAAATATTCATCGGTCAACTCATTTGAAAAAGATATCGTTTGAAGTTATCATCAAATGATTAAATCTGTCAACATCAAATGATTAAATTTAAATACTCAATTACTTTTAAGTAATAAATACATATAAATATTAAATTTATATAACCATTTCAGTGTAAAACTAATATTATATTCAAATACTAATATTTAATTTATTTGAAATACTTTTTAAATAATAACAATATATTGGGAAAGTGAAACATATATACCAAAAATATATGCATATTAGACGAATTTTTTTGAATCAATTTGCGAATTTTTCCGAACCGAACCAATTTTATCCTGATCAAATAATTACCGAATCTGAACTTTGTTATTGTGACTATGAGTGATCAAGATGTAGTTCATTCATTAGACAAAAGTGTCCAAAGATCACTCCGTGGATCTGAACCAAGGTTCAAAAATTTAGATTTCGTTTCGGGCTGGATCGAAACCAAAATTTTGAACCAAAATTTCGGCCGAAAACTACAGCTGTGACCGTAACCCGAAACCAAAATTTTGAACTTGAAATTACGGCTAAAAACTAAAATAACTGAAATTATTAATTTTCGTTTAAACATTTCAGCCGAAATTTTAAACCATTATCTGAACCACCGCGTGATTCAGAGGACAAAAGGGTGGCCAAAAACGTGCATTCATGGCACAATCTGTTTAAAGGGGTCATAGGATAGAGTTTCCTCAAAGGAGAAATTGTGCTGAAAACACAGCCTAAATATTTGACCAACAAATCACAGCGAGTGAACTAACATGATTACACACAATATTACTACGAACAATATTACGCGGAGGATATATTTTATGTAGACAAAGTGCAAGTGGCTAATGTGGCGTAATACAATTGGCCGTAAGTACGATAAAGATCAATTAATATAGGTCGGTGTAACCAATCACATTATAAGGATCAATTAATATAGGTCGGTGCAATTAATCACATTGCGCCACGTCAACTGCAAGTGATTAATGTGGCGTAATGCAATTGGCTGTAAGTACGATAAAGATCAATTAATCTAGGTCGGTGTAACCAATCACATTATAAGAATCAATTAATATAGATCGGTGCAACCAATCACATTGTGCTACGTCAACTAGTGACTAATGTGGCGTAATACAATTGGCCGTAAGTACGACAAGGATCAATTAGTATAGGCTGGTTACAAGTTTGATCCCAATTTAGTACCCCTAGGCCCTACACGCCACATGAGCTTTTCAAAGATGCATTTTTCAATGCGAACTTGTCAAAGATACACGTTTTGCATCCAATCTTTAACTACAATTTTTTTTTTTATTACTAATTTTTATTTTTTTTGTCGTTGAACAACTTTTGTTACATGAAAACAAGTTCCTGTAGGACCCTACGACGGGGACAGTTGAGCGCCATGTAGCACCCGGGCAAGTGACCAAAGGTTAATCTAATACCATCCAAAAAAAGATAATTTAGAAAAAGATATTTTTTCACTGTTAAATATTAGCTTAAAGTTGGAAAAAATTAAATGTACCATATTTGACGGGCGAATCATGATATTTGATCTATGATTTGAAAGGTAAAAAAGTTTTAAAAAAAGTTTATTTATTGAAAACCCCAGAGGGATGGGTGTTCATTTTGAAATCCCAAATGAATCACGTCATCGGGTTAAATCCTACGATCACATCCTAAGGATCTATTTTCCTTCTTATATATGGTTAAGAAAATTAAAAAAGTGGAGGTTCCACAGTCATACTGTACACGATTTTTGCCTCATCCTACTCAACCCGACCTTTTGTTATATTTACTTATTATTTTATAATAAAATAAATATTTACTTATTAATTTCAAAGAAAATAAAACTATATTTTTTTATCTCTTAGGTTGATATTGCGGCAATACAATTTATCGTTCTTGTATGCAAAAGAAATTCCTTTGCATTTGAATTTTATGGAGCGATCCTCTACTCTTTTATGGTGATAACCTAAAAACAGCTTGTTAGAACTTTTTTGCAAATTTGAGGATTCACTCAAGTAGTGAGCGAATAACTTTTAGGATTTTTTGCAAATACCCCCTATGTTATGATGAAATTGCATAAAACCCCCTGAGTTATGCCTATTTATACTGCACCCCTTACTTTTATGTTTCCCTTATAAATACCCCATGTTGTTAAATAACAATTAATTAGGCATCGTTTCTTCAATTAAATGACGTGTTTGCCCTTAACATTATATACAAAATGGCCATTGTATTTTTCCCAACTTTGATCGCATTTTAAATGATAGATAAGTATCAGATCCTACCCAATTTTTTTGGGTGGAACATGATTGACCTCGTACATGTTGTCATGTTGCATAATTTTCAATTTGAGTGTCCATGACGCTCGCTTGACTCATGGGTAGCGCTAAAATGTTACCCACGTTGGTAGAGCATCATGGATGCCTAAATCAAAAATCAGGTAACACGGCAACTTAAAGGAGATAAATCATGATCCTCGCAAAAAATTTAGGCATGATCCAATACTTATCCACCGTTTAAAATACGATCAAAGTTGAGAAAAATACAATGGCCATTTTATATAAAATGTTAAGTAAGAGGAAACACACCATTTAATTGAAGAAATGATGCCTAGTTAACTGTTATTTAACGACAGAGATATTTATAAAGAAAACATAAAAGTGGGAGGTACAGTGTAAATAGGCATAACTCGAAGGGTTTTATGCAATTTCATCATAACAAATGGGGAAGATAGTGACTAAGCACATCGAATCCAATTTTTCTTTTCTTTTTATCATCATTTTTTCGATTTAGGATCCTAACTTATCAACACCTTTTAGTCAACTGAAGTCCCCACTAAATCAGGTCTATCATGATTTCTCTCAACAACAATTGAAGTCATATGACAAGTCTCTTTAAAGAGATCTTGAAAAAATATAATAAGATTGTGAGGCTATGATGTGTGTTTATTGGAGGGATGAACTCTAAAAATTATTTTCAAAAAAAGAGTGGATCGAAAGAGGCGTGAGCCATTAGCGCCATGATATCATGTAGAAATTCTAAAATAAAGAAGAAACTAACTAGAAGATAAGAAAAGAGGCTACACAATCTTACCAAACTTATATTAAGATCTTAATCCTAATCTTAAACTTCATCTTGATCTTAAACTTCGGTGCATGTTCTTTTCAAAAAGATATATGACCGATTGGTTAAAAGAAAATGAGCCCTTGCATACCGCTCATCTTGAAGTATGTGGGACAACTGGCATTGAAAACTTGACCAAATCCAATTCAAAACCCCTACTCTCCCTGATTTAACATATAAGCCGACCCTAATCGATTTTTGCCTCATCCGACCCAACCTGACCTTTAGTTGATCTAAGCCGAAGTCGGGTAAGATGACTCATGCCCGATCGGACCCGGTAAAAAACCTAGGTTGGGAGGGTGGGCATCAAGTTGACTCTGATGATCACATATTAACAACCATATTGATGATTATTGTATGAAATGAATCGTGAGGGCATCCCTTAGGGATTAGTCTAAGAGTAAGCTTTGGATTACAATAAGTTATAAAAAAAAAATGATTATTTTATGAAATAATATAGTAGGTATTCTCTCTAATAATAATGGTAATAATCACACACAAATAAGACCTTTTCAATAGCATAACAGAAATCAAATATAAGCAACAAACTCAGTTACATATCACTCAATCAAACATGCACATCACATGAGAATTTATAGGACTTCATCATATGTCTCTGTAACTGTGTTGTAAGAGCAAACTTACCACTGAATTGATTATTTATGTAATGCAAATCTAGAGAGAGAGAGAGAGAGAGAGAGAGAGAGAGAGAGAGAGAAGAGAGCAAAAGCAGCAAACTCTCTCAAACGAATTGGTTGAGGTACTCATCCACTGTGGTGTACTTGACATCCGGATAAAGCTCAGAAGCTTCCACCCCAAATGAGGGTTCTATCTCAAAGTTGGTGTGGTCTCCCTTCACGAAAACAGAGTGATTGATCGCCAAAACTACATTTAATGGAATCGGAGTCTCTGCCAAAAATAAATAAAAGAGATCAAATCTCTAGTAAATCTTATTCTTTCCGCCAAAACAAAACATAACAAAACAGCATAGCATATAGTTCATTTGTGTTCCCTATAGCTCATGTCTCAGACCCTTTTTTTTTCCCCAATTATTTAGGGTCATCAGTGTTACGGGCCTTACGGCAGTGCCTTACGAAAAAAAAATAGAAAATAGAAAACGTATATAAAAAAAAAAATTGAAGGGAAATCTTAGAGAGCCAATTGAGAAATATAATGTCACCAACGTAACTTAAAGTATACCATATTATACAAAATCGTTTTCAAGGAAGCTGTTTTACACGACACTATTTTAAAAAAAAAAAAAATGACGGTTCATTTTATCGTGTCAAAATGAGGAACATTTTAATAGTATTATATGGTATTTTCATACATGTCTAGAAGTATCGTGCTGTGTTAAAGAGTGCCCAAGTGCCACCAAGTGTTCGCACGGAAAAAATCCCAAAAATAGAAGCACCTAGGTAACACTAATGGTCATCTGGTCAGGTCTTGCCATACAAAATATGCAGCCTGATCCAAGCCTTCTACAAAGAACAGGGAAATCCGAAGACGTTTCTAAGGTTCACATTGCTGCACAACTACCATGTAATCACTAAAATGGTTTAGCCGCCCGTTTAAGTGCCATTGACTGCTTTGAATCACATGATAGACATTATTTTTTGTTCCAAACTTCAGCACCGTCGATCTTTAGATCATGGGCATACCATCAAAGAATGGTACACATACAAAGAATGGTATACATACGGTACACATGGTGACTCCACATGGCACACATACCAAAATTGACCTGTTCCATATACTAATTCTTTTTGAAAAGGGTTCTTGTAATTGTTGTTTTACTGTAAAAAGTGTAGACAGCAACTGATGGTTTTTATTAATTTGTGTGGGCCATCTATGAGTTGATATCACACCAGACTTTTAAACATAGCAGTTCCATAATTTGTGATTATTCAATAAATTATGGAAAATTATAAACGGAGGACAGATTTGTTGAGGACAAAGTGCAGGTGACTGACGTGGCACGACGTGAATGGCTGCACCGACCCTGCATTAATTGAGCCCCACCGCACTTGCAGCCAATTGTGTCACGCCGCATCAGCCTCCTGCACTTTGTTTGTATAAAATCTGTCCTCCATACAACACTGTCCATAAATTATTCATCAAGACTAATTATCTAATTATATTACTTTGTTCAACAACTAATTAAGGATGCAAAAAATTCATCAAAAATAAAATAAAATAAAAAAACTAATTAAGGATGCAAAAAAGGTTTCTTAATGTCACCAAATCCACACAATTGATCAAGGATTAGGAAAGAAATAACTCACCTTGGATCTGCTTAATAAGCTCCTCCTCCGAAACATAGATCCTTTCCAGGGTCTTGCCGATCTTCTTTTCCCAAAGGGAGACGAGTTCGTTGAACGAGTAAATGTTGGCAGGGGGTCTCAGATAAAGGATCTTGTTCAAAGTCCTCGGGTCATCGACGGCTTTGATGGTGTAAGTGCCAATGTCTCCTTCATAGAGAAAAATGGCTGAAGAAGCAATGGAATGGTCAAAATCTAAAATGAAGCTATAGCTTCTAATCTTGATTCCTAGCCTTAAATAAAATTGTTAAGATAACCTCAAACCAAAGGTGATGACAATAAAATTTAAATAAATAAAAAAACCACAATACAAGGCATAATCTGTAGAAATTATAACACAAAGAAGAAATAAGAAGCAGATTGAGAAAAAAATAGATTACTAGAGACTACACTGTGGGAGATCTTAATATGTTTTTACTAACCTTATGAGTCTATAAGTAACTTTTACCATTTCATATGTATCTCCGTCAAGATTCTCTAATATAATCTACCCTCAATCCAAATGCAATCAAATTTTAATGACAAATCTCACTCACAAGATTTGTAGTAAGGGTAGTTGGTACATGGATTGAGAAAATTAATGAGAAAAAAAAAAAAAATCCCTCTGGCACCCTCAAGTGGAGGTAACACCCTAACAATCCAAACAGTAAACAACTCCTTCGGCCCTGACATGAAACTAGAATTTCTCTTACATATACAACTTTCTGACATTAAACTTGCTGAAGTTTAGTCCCACATCAGGTATTCATAGGCCCACTCATAGCCAATTGGTTTTGAGATGGATGCCCAAATTTATCAAAGCTCGGGTTATATTGATAAATATAGTGGAAAGTGATTTCTGAGACTAGTGTTATGTTCATTACCTTTAGGATTTCCGTCCCCTAAAATGGTGACTTTGTCTCTAGGTGGAGCACTCGGTCCGAACTGTATCAATGTAGAGAGAGAATAACCAGCAAAGTAGTTAGAGGAGACAAAGGTGTGCGGAATCCCTGCAGCCTCAACAGCCCGCCTGATCTGAGCCTTGACGGCAAATGTGGACTTTGCTGGCTCAACTGCATGAACCCGATCGACATCATTTCCAAATTCTGAAGGGAAGAACCTCTGCACATCAATTCAGTCAGTCACAAGGTGTCAGCTTGTAAATCGAAACAGAATTACAAAAATATCACTTAGTTTAGACACCGTTGACATATTTTAAACCACAGTTCTAAAACTTGGAGAGTCAACGAGTTGACTCGGTCGAGTTACTCAACCCGCCGGGATTTCGAGTGGGATCCGAGCCAAGATTTCAGTTGGATGATGCAATCAGGGTTCATAAACCACCCTTACATATAAAATATTTTCATGAGTAAGGTTTTAGAAACCTAATTTTTTAAAAAAAATATTAAACTACTCATTTTATCAACATATCTTCCTAGATTATTCATTATAGCATATTGTTGTTTTATTTTTATAAGATATATATATTTCAAAATATTTACTAAATTACCGAGTCGGAGCGAGTTGAGTTTATCCGAGTCTTCGAGTTAAACTCAACTCAACTAACTTTCGAGTTGAGTTGAGTTTTCGTGTTATAAAACCATGTTTTAAACAAAGCAAGAGCCTCAAGAAAACCAAATACACCGGCATTAGAAATATCTGGAATCAAAAGCATAGATCAACTTGTTGGATCGAGCGCTTCCTCAGTCATTTTGAATTGATTTTTCGAAGAAATTAAGGTGAATAAAAACTAAAATAGTGAACTTTGGTTTATAAAACAAACATACTATCTAAAAACAAAATTCTAACCACCTCCTTTTTAAGATAGACTGTCCAAACAGTAAAAGACAGATCGTTTCTCGGCAGCAAATCCAAACAGTAGAAATCCCATTTCAACAGGAAATCTGGGAGGAAATTGATTTCATTTTCTGTCTGGGTTTTGTTTGTTACCAAACAGTCTTTTTAGGGATTCGAACAGGTAGTTTCAGATCTAAGAACTGAGAAGTTGAGAACAGAATTGCCTATTTGCCACATGACCATGGTTTTAAATATCGGGTTACCCCCATACGATCCCATATTACTCTCAATTCGAAGGGTCAGATATTGGGTAGAAAAGTCAAATACCGGGCCATATCGGCCCATATTGGATCATATTGGATCGTATTAGCTGACGGTCAAATATTGTGTGCAAAATGTCAACTATTGGGTCATATCGGTCTTTATGTATCTGATATGAGCTGGACATACAAAAATGCCCATAGGACATTTTTTTTAATATTAATATATTTTTTATCATTTTAAAATTAAAGAAAGGTAATTTAATGTCAGCCGTATCCCAAAAGTATCAACTTTAAAATCCCTGCACATGACTATACATGATCATCAAATATAAAAATCCCAAACCGAAATTTCATCTATTTCATGAATTTGTAGTGACTATAATTATTCCATTGCACTTAATTTTTACAAATATCAAATATTTGTACTCATACTTCAAAAAACAACACCAAAATAACATTTAAATGGGATGATTACCTTCACATTTCCAGCTTCTTTAATGGCGGCTATGATCTTCACCTGGTCAGCAAGCTGTCCTGGACCGTGACCTAAAGTCGAGATCACAACATCGACTTGCTTGATCGCCTTCACCAAACTCTCGTGATCATAAATATCTCCCTAAAAAATAAACAATAAAGATATAAAAGCTAAAACAACAACACCTAGGATTACAAAATCAGAAGAGAAAACTAGCAAAAATGCCAATTTTAGGAAAATATGCTCATCCCTGTGTAGGGAAGCAAGTTCTGAACCGAAACTATTCGGATTCAGTTAGGGCGGGAAAAACCGAAAACCTAGGGGTAGGATGACAAAACCAAACAAAATCGAAGAAAAACCCAAGAAATCGAAAAAAATTGAGAAAATACATTAAAAATAGTAAAAATACCTTAAATGTTTAGGTTCAGTATCGGTTTCGTAAAGAAAAAAAAAAAGGGGATCAAAACCGATTCATTTCTGTTCGGTTTCGGTCTGGGGTTGTACCGAACAAAATATCAAAAAATGGGTATCGGTTCGGTGCACCGAACTTGCATCCCTCTACGAGTGTAAGCTCCATGTGGCACCCATCCAGGGATGATCAGCTACCACCCAAAGTATTTGGGCACGATCCTATTTATATCCCCTGTTTACAGTTCAAAGGTGTCCAAATTCAATGCATAGATTAGGTGGGCCTTACAGGGATGCAAGTTTTGAACCGAACACCGAAATTGAACCGAAAATTGAGACCCGAAACCGAACCAAACTCCGATTGGGTTCGGTTTCGGTTTGGGTGGCTTGAAACCAAAAACGGAGGGTAGGTTGTGTAAACCGAAAAAAAACTGAATAAAAATCCAAATAAAATAAAAAAATAGGTATTTTAACAATGCCGAATCTGTTTAAGAAAAAGAGAAAAAATATTTGAACCGAACCAAACCGAACGGGTTTGGGTTTGGAGTACCGAACCGAACACCTAAAAATTCTTAAACCCAAAACATAAAAAACAATATTTTTCTAAAACTATTCAAACTCGAATAAAAATCTAAAACTAATTGAAGTTAGAGATTAAATTCTAAAGTGCACAAATTCGAATGTGTGCTTCTTTTTTTTGGTTTTCTTACACTGAGAAAAGTGACACCAGTGCTCTTAAAATTCTCAATGATTTTGGACTTGGATGGATCAGAAAGTGAACTCTCTCTGATCAGAGCGAATGTCGGATGACCTAATTTTACGCTTGCTTCCACAATAAATTTTCCGAGATATCCGGTTCCTCCTATGATCAAGATCTTGCTTTTTTCTGCCATTTTTTTTGGCTAATAAAAGAGAAGAAGAAGAGTTTAAAGCGAAATTTGGAGAGAGAAAAGAGATGAGATTCTGAGAGAGAGAGAGAGAGAGAGAGAGAGAGAGAGAGAGAAAGGAGCAACTGGTTTTGTCGAGGAAGTGAGAGAGTGGTGAGGAGCCTTTATAAAGTTTTTAACATCTTATTTACTTACGGCCCGACTTTTTCTAATACGCGTTGTAGTTACAGTGGTTCGTTGGAATGCATCTGGCTCGAATATTAGCTGGTTCATGCATCTATCGAAGTTCATTACTTATGGAACCTTCCAAAATTTTTTCGAAACTTTTTGAATTTTTTCTCAAAAACTTTTTCAAAATTTTGCCAAAACGAAATTCGTCAGAATCTTTAAAGGGCTCTCGTAACAAATTTCGTTTTCAGTAATTTTTCAGTGGGGGTTCTTTCGGTACATTTCGGATTAATTTTGATACTGTTTTTTTTATTAAATTAGAGATTAAAAAAATATACATAATATATTTAATATATATTTTTTAATTAGTAAAATATATACTAAATTACTAACATATTTAAAATATAAAAAAAAATTAGCAAAATTTACCAAAATTTTATCGAAAAATACCAAAATTTTCGTTTGACCCCATTTTTCGCGAATTTCAGCGAAACTTGTCACTATGCTTGCTTATCTTTAAAGTTTAAAAGGGTACCTCTATATGTTTTTTTTTTAATTTTATAATTACCTCTATATATTTTTGATTGACTCTCATGACCGTCATTTAAATACAAAATGGTGTTTAAACAATCCTATACCATTTATTGACCTACGATCTTGAAAATTTACACCGTCAGAGTGATACGTCATCAATTGAAGAAGTCAAGGGTCCAAAAATCACACTATTTGGGAGACTCGAACCATTCAATCTGTTCACTGTAATACCAATGATTATTCTTAATTTTGATGGTTGATATATTAGAGTTCACTGATTAGATGGTTAACATCCACTTAGAGGCATAATCCTTTGACTGAGACATGTTTCAACGATGGATTGCCACTTGGATAATTTAAATTGATCATAGAGGGTACCTAGGGCTATCAACGGGCCGGGTTTTATATAAGCGCCTTTTAAAAAAAATATATAATGAGAGTCGAAACCCTGCCCGATAGCTAACTGGGTCGACGGGATTTAGACCTTTTAATTGTTGTAGCCAGAACCTTGCCCGGTTAGCTATCCGGGCGGAGCCGGGTTGGGTCTCTAATACTTTTTAAGAGTTTTTCTTATAAGGACCTCACTTTATCAGGCCAGGTTGGGCATAAACTTTGCAACCTTAACCCGAACTCGTTTCTTATTCGGGCTTAGCTTGGCCCAGCCTGTTTATTAAATGACTTAAAATATTGGGCACGAATGGCCCGTTGACAGCCCTAAGAGTACTACATGACACAATGATAAATTACGGTTTAATGGTGTGAGATAAAAAGTCACATTTTAGTGGTGTTAGATCATTTAAGCCCCATTTGGTAGTTAAATGACTGTTAGAGCATTATCTCATATTTTTTTAATAAGTAAAAGAGTACCTCTATATTCAATCCGCAAAATTTCCCATACAACCCTTCTTTTCAGGGTAATTCCTGAAAGTGTTTTTTTAACTTTTACGATCCTCTAAAAAGCTATAACATAATGACAAATATCATTTTCAATAATTTTTTGACAGGAGTCCTTTCGGTACATTTGGGATTAATTTCAATACCTTTTAGAAAAATTCAAGAAAGTTTCGGGAATTAAAAATATAAAAAAAAAAAAATATTTAATAATTTTTAAAAAAATGACTAAAATATATACTAAATTACTAACATATTTAAAATATTAAAAAAAATTACCAAAATTTATTGAAAATTCAAAATTTCACCGAAAAATAATGAAATTTTTTCAAAATTTTTGTTTGGCCCCATTTTCAACAAATTTCAACAAAATTTGTCACGATGCTTAGTTGAGCCATTTTTATCAATGCAACCCCTCACAACTCTCCAACTCAAAACCTATTGCAGCCTAAAGTCATCGAGAGTATATATATTTTTTAGATACTCTCTCTCTCTCTACACCATAGTAACAAATTATATTTATCAGAATTTTTTAGTGGGGGATCCCGTTAGTATAATTCAGAATTAATTTTGATATCTTTCGAAAAAATTTCGGGGATTAAAAATATAAAAACATATATATTTAATATTTTTTTAAAAAAATTTAAAATATTTTTAAAAATTTTACCGAAAAATATCGAAAACCGAAATTTTCTTGAATTTTTCTCTTGAACCCCATTTCGCGAAATGTCGCCAAAATTTGGCAAAATTTGGTACTATGCTCTACGCTCTACGCTAACTATATATTATATAAAAAATTTAATTTATCATGGAAAGAATAAATTCTCTCTCTATGAAAGATTAGATAATCATCTCGCCCTTTTTAGATACTCTTTATTTTATAACACTTTTAAGCTCTTAATCATATGGTGCATGCATGTACTCACTCTCAATATCGAGCAGATCAAGCGTCTATTAGATATCAACTATTTTCTTATGAGGATCGTGACCGTCATTTAAACACTACGATGATGTTTAAATGATCATACAGACATACACCATCAATGGTTTGTGATGTGGGTAATCCACACCGTCAAACTAATAGATCATAAATAGAAGGGCAATGGGCTAAAAAATCTCATTTTTTGGGAGGTTTGAATCATCTTATCTGTAGACTCTAATATTAACACTTATTCTTAGTTTTAATGGCTGAAATTAAAGTTCGTCAATCGGATGGTTCATGTTCACTTATGGGCATGATTTTTTGGATAAAATATATTCTAATAATGGATTGTTACTTGGACAATTTAAATTGATCATAGATATATGCCACATGACATTATGATAAACAAGATTTCAACGGTGTAACATGAAAGACTCTAATTTAGTGGTGTAAGATCATTTAATCACTTTAAATGTTGGTTAGGAGCCATTAACCCTTTTCTTATATTTAAACAAAAGGGAATGTGCACACTGATGATTTTTATATAAAATGAAAATGGGATTGCTACCATTTACGCAACAAATCGTGTTTAAACGAACTTACACCATTCATTGGCTTATGATCTTCGAAATCTATGCCGTCAAAGTAATATATCATCAATTGAATGGCTACGGGTGAAAAAAATCACTCTTTCTGAGAGATTTGAACCATCCAATCTGTGCACTCTATTATCAGCGATTATTCTTAATTTTGATGGCTGAAATTAAAGTTCATCAATCGGATGGTTTACATTCACTTATAAGCATGATCCTTTGACTGTGACATATTCCAATGATGGATTACCACTTGAGAAATTTAGATTGATCATAGATGTATGCCACATGACACAATGATAAATTGCACTTCTATAGTGTGAGATAAAAAATGATATTTTAATGATGGAAGATCATTTAATTGGTCACGAGCCATTATTCCAATAAAAATTTATAAAAATTTCACATGTATCGCTTTGATTTAATTTTTTAAGTCAATATTCATTGATTATGTCGTCAATGCAAGGATCAAAATTTTGGGTTGAATACCGATAATTTAGATTAAATATCGATAATTTAGATTTCGGACATGCTCGAAACGTTCTTTCGACCGAAATTTTGATCCATGGTCCATGATCCAAAATATAATTTTCTCAAATATATTTTGAATGCTTTCTGATTACCTCATATTCACATAGACGTGACACCAATCGTCTGATCGAGTGCCATGTGACACCAAATTGTGGTTGGTGAGTTTGGAGAGATCGAGCCACTATGTTTTACACCTGATATACGAGAAGGTGGGTGAAAGAAGCTTCTAGAAGGTTGACAAATAAGCTAAAAGCCCTACCGAAATGCGTATCCATTTGGTAAAATGGCCCCCACCAACTTAGAAAAATTAATGAACTAATAAGGTCTGTGTGTACTTTTTTATTTTTTTTCAAGCAAGGTGTGAAACTCGGTATAGATTTAGGGAGACTGATACGACTCGGCCGATACTGATATAACTCGATAACTTCGCAAAAAAAAATTATATTTCTCAGGCTCAAACCGATACCAAGTTGAAAGATTGATCCGTATTAGTTTGCCAAAAAATTGATATGTATCGATATCAACTGATTTTTTATACCTTAATTTTATGTTTGAAAACAAATTCTATTTCCACGTGAAAATAAATAGTCCCTCTTTCTCTCTCTCTCTCTTTTAAATATTGAAGAGAGAGAAAGAAGCTCTTTATATTTTGAGATACTATTTTTTATTTCAAAAATAAAATAAAAATGATATTTTGATTTTATTAAAATAATATTTTGATAAAATAATAAAACAACAAATAAATAAATAAAGAGTCTTATTGGAGAAGTGCTTCAAGAGACACTCTATTTTTGCCACATCACCACCCCACTCATTATTTCTTGCCATATAAAGAGCTATATTGGAGATGCTCTAAGGTGTCTTGAGCTTGCGCCTTAGGATAATCTCTATGGGTTGCTATGCCCTGATACGAAGGATCAAAATTTTGGTTGAAATTATTCGTTTTGGTTCCTACCAAAATCAAATTTTGGACTAAAATTTTGATAACTTTTATATGGGAATCAAAATTTCGGGCAAATTATTAGATTTCGGCTGAAATTTTAATCCTTGCCTATCATGTCACAAGTATTTAGCGATTTGCCTACCATAGGTGACACCAGTTTATCATAGAAAAAGAGTTATTTTTAACTACAAACAAACTTTTTTTCACGTTTTGCCTAATAGTAAACTACAAAGTTTGAGAGCATACTCCAATGCAAGTTTGATGTACCGAACCAAATCGATACCCATTTTTTCGAATTTTGGGTCGGTTCAGCTTGAACTGAAGCCAAACCGAAATGAATTGATTTCGATTCAATTTTTTTTTTTTTTCTGAAACTGAAATCAAACTTGAAATTTTTGGTTTTTTAGTTGGGTTTCGGTATTTTTATTGCTTTTTTTTTTTGTAATGTATTTTCTTGATTTTTTTTAATTTTTTTTTTTTTTTTCGGTTTTCTCATCCTAACCCCTCAGTTTTTATTTTTTTCCACCCTAAACCGATATCGAAACAGATGCGGAATCGGTTAGGAGCATTCTGAGTTTGTTTTCGGTCTGATTCGATTTGCTCAATTTTTGGTTCAGTTTCGGGATTCGGGTCAAAGCTTGCATCCCTAAGCATACCCAATTCCCCTTGGTATGCTCAAACCCGACTCCATTTAGTTAGAGATTCGATTTTGTCACGGAGCTAAAGAGCTTGGAGGTCTGTGTACATCATCTTAGAGCCTACGGAGGGTTCAATGACCCTTATAACATTGCCCAAGTTTTATTTATTTATTTATTTTTAAATGACATAAATATATAATGGTAACCAAGTTGGGGTTTAGAAATTAATCAGTTTGCAAAAAAATGGGAAAAGTTGGGTTTGGTAAATTTTGACAAGTTTGAGAAAAAAACTTAGAAAATTTTAGAGAAAATCTAAATAAAAAATTATAAAAGATGATAACAAAAAATTACAAAAATTTTAAAACATGAGATTTTTTTTTTTTAAAAATGAGAAAAACTCAAAAAAATTAATTAATGTTTTATTTGTAAAATTTGTCGGTTAGATAGTGATCATCCTCAAAAATACACATGGAGCTCCATGTGACATCCAAAATACTATTTGGGTGCCATGTGGATCACAAATGGGTGGTATAGATCAATATTTAAAAAATAAATTTCGAAAAAAATATTTTAAACTCGCAAGTCAAAGTTTGACGAAATTCATTGGTCCACATTTCACGATTCGAAAAACACAAGGAGGAAATGAGTATTTAATTATTATTTTTTCAAAGATGATCTAACAATGCACCCAAACTTCATGTGATATTGAAACAATATTTTGGGTGCCGCGTGGAGCTCCACGTGAAAGCTTAGAGGACGGTGACAACTTTTCTCTCTCTCTCTCTCTCTCTCTATATATATATATATATATATATATATATAATATTATCTAATTCAGATCAATCATGATTAAATTTTACTCCATATCAAATTCTTGGTTGAAAACTTGAGAAGATTGATTGCATAAGAATACGCATAGGGCATAGGGCTAATGTTTATTTATTTATTTATTTATTATTATTATTATTCCAAAGCACTACCTGGCACAGCACGTTACCACCATTTGTTGTAATTATGGTAGATCATGGTTTTCAATATGACGTGTTGCACGGCATAAAAGTAAAGTTTACTTTAATGGTGTATGATCAAACACCTATTTTAATGATATAAGATCATTTAAAGCAAGTTTTTTATTTCACGTTCAATTGTTGAGATGTCTCATTGGGAGATGCGTCTACGCTGATTGAGATGGGTGGGTGTCGAGTCCCCGCGCTCCTGCAGTATCCCATATCTCTGTCGAAAGCCCTACATGCGGGGGCACGAGGTAGGAACAAAAGGATCAAAGTTTCGGCTGAAATGGCTGAAATGACTGAAATTTCGGTTGAAATTATTGGTTTCGGTCCCCACTGAAATGATAATTTAGACTGAAATTTCAGCCAAATTTCTGGTTTTCGATCAAATTTTCGGTTTCAGTCAAGCCCAAAACTAAAATTTTGATCCTTTATAGACAGACAGTGAGCGTTGTCAAACATGTCATCGGAGAGCAAGTGCAAAGTATTAAAATAGAGTTGTAATAAATAGATAAAAGCCAAGTGTATGGCTCGGACTGCTCCGGAGCTACAAATAAGAGGGAAAATTATAAATGATAGACAATTTTTTATAAATAATTTTGCAGGCAGCTTATGTGGTACGATGTGATTTGCTACACACATAATGGGACACAAGCCCTATAGCCAATCATGTCTGCCACATAAGCTGCCTGCAAAATAGGTACTACACTCATGACCTACCAATTCTTTGAGGACACCCACAAAATAAAAGAATTTTTTGCTCCACACGAATACTCGATGGATGCCCAACAAGATTCGTGGGTGCGTTTAAAGGTACCCTTAAACAAAAGAATAAGTCTCATAATATGAATGAGGGTCCACCGAGTCCCTATTTTTCTTTACTTTCCCAATATCTGACTTCAACCCTTAAATTACGATTTCTCGATTCTATATATATATATATATATATATATATATATATATATATATATATATATAAAAGGGGTTTAGGCACTTAATGAATTTTAAATGAGGGATGCAAATTCGGTGTATCGAATCAAAACTCATTTCGTTCGGTTCGGTATTTTTTAATTTTTTCTAAAACCGACACCTAAATCGAAATCGATTCAGCGTGGGTATTTTACCTACTTTATTTTTTTAATGTATTTTTTGATTTACTCATCTTACCCCTACAGTTTTAGGTTTTTTCCACCCTAAACCGAAACCGAACTGAATTGTAGTTCGATTCATTTCGGTTTTCGGTGCGGTTCGGGCCACTTCGGTGTCCTCGGTTTTCGGCTTTGGTTTAGGGTTTCATCCCTTGCACTAGAGTTAAACTTATTATTCAAATAAGAAATAAATTTTTTTTGGGTATCTTTGTTTGTGCTCACAGGATTACTGATAGCACCTACGTCTAAACCATTGACTGCTTCTTCGAATCAGACAATGGTGGCCTTTTTTCACCCTAATTTTCCTCGCAATAGATCTTGAACCATGATCTTATCATTAGACGATCAATTTTTTATTCAACGTGACACAGATTCAAAATATAGCCTTAAAATCAAATTTGAATATGTGTGCCTAGTGAGTTTAGGGCCACTTTTTTGGGGATTTGTGCAACATGGAATGAAAAACAGACCATCTACTGGTCTCAAGATCCCTTCATGTGATTCTAAGCAATCAATTGGCTTCAAGGGGTTTCGGACGTAGGCGCCTACAGTAACCCTATTGGCCTGAACACAGGTACCCTAAATTTTTTTGGAGAGCCATTTTTTGCACATGAGAAGTTGGCCTTTGCACATTATTTAAAAGAAAGACTTGATAATTTAGAGACTTGTGCCATATGAAAACACCACCTAAGATGTCTGATTTGAAGGTCATGATCTAAAGATCTTAAGTGAAGATTATTGACACCTAACATGATTTGTGTCATATGATTTAATGTAATCAAAGGCCATCATCTGATTCAATAGTTGACTGTGTTGAATTATGTGATCAAGATGGAGTTGTGTGCCACTTTTTGTGCCATAGATCTTTGGATCATGACTTTTAAATCAGATGGCTTAGATGGTGCTTTGACATGCACATCTCTAAAATACCAAGGCTTTCATTTAATCTGTGTAAGGGCCAACTTCTGTTGTGCAAGTAATGTCTCCCATTTTTTGGAATTTATCTTCAATTAGCCAATGGTTCATCATCGCTGATAATGAGAAGTTTCTCGTGGGGTAAGTTAGTCTCCATATACAAACTTTAAAGAGCATAGAAATCCGTAAATGTCTCCACATTCTTGTTGATGCAGCACAGACAAAGCATCAGCTATTTGAATAGGATGAGCATGCACTGAGCCATTGGCTCATTAGAGTGGTCAACCCGCATATCATCTGCCTTATCCTATTGTCCAACTTTTTTTTCTTAGACCAAATGATCATAAAGAGGTCCTTTTTCCAACACTTGGAAACAGACGTGCCGCACCCTATTTACAATGACTGATGACTTAGGCCTCGTTTTCACGTAGGGAGACTTTCAAATATGGTTCAAAATTTCGGCTGATAATTTATCAAAATATTTTGTTTCAGTACCCACTGAAACGAAATTTTGAATTGAAATTTCAGTCAAAAGACGTATGGAGGGGAGAATTTCAAGCCGAAATTTGGGTTCAAAATTTCAATTTTGGTCCTGTCCGAAACCGAAAACGAAACCGCCATTTTGATCCTTGCTTTCAAAGCTTTGAAAGCTAACTGTTATTTTCACCTACCAAAATTGAAAACGAAACTGTTATTTGGATCTTTGCTTTCAAGGCTTTGACGGTGACTATTATTTCCACCTACTTTTATAAAGGCGATGTTAGATGAAGAAAATAATAAAAAATATTTATGGGTCGTACCTTAGAAATAGTGTAGTCTTCAAACTAATATTTTTTCCCACAACCAAAGGGTCATTAGCCCAGTAAGTACGCTCCGTCCAATGTGAGGGAGTAAGTCGTTGGTTTGATTCTCGTCCTACACGTTGTTTCTCACCCTTGTCTTTACAAGGTGTGGGTTGAGTTCTCTTAGTTAACCCTCACCATATAGTTAGTGCTCCCTTACGCGACTCCACAATTGTCACATGTGTATGCGCATTTGCTCCTCGGTTCTCGAGACTGTCTCGACCGAATGATTGTACCTATAAGAGATATCTCTACAGCTATAATATCATATACAATATCATAAGAATATTAAGAACAATACTCAACCTACCCTTATTCATTAAAGGCAAAACAATATCTTTTTATTCTTAACGTATTTATGACTAAATAAATATTATGTAAGATTCCCCTTGTAAGTCATTGTTTAGGAAAATAGTATCTTAATATCTTATTTTTTATATTTTCTCAATTTGTTCCTATACTTTTCATTTTTTGCCCTTTTCTTTCGAATTTTAAGCTTCCCATACTCAATCCTATACTACAATCTTTTCGGTTATCTTTTTCCCACTATTAATTTTTATCAATTTTTTTGAATTTGTCCTTGCCCTCTTAATCTCGTACTCCTCTCGTGAGGATCTAGGATAAAAAATTTCATGCCCGGAATAAAAAATTTGACCGAAATTTCAGTGTTTTTTTTTTAAAAAAAAGACTAAAAAATGGTCTTAAAATTATCAGTAGATAATTTGGTATTTTAGCAAATTATCGTAGGATTGGTGATTAGCAAATTATCGACGGGAATTTGAGCTTCCAACATTTTGGCTCGACGAAACAATACAGATATAATCGAACCGATAATTTAAATTATTGGCCGAAATTTTGAACCATACTTGGATCCACTCAATATACATCAGCTGAACTGATAGAAGGCAAAAGGCCAACACGCTGCACAGGTCAGTCTCCTTCTCTCAAGATGGCCATTCTTCGAGAAGTGCACGGTTATTTATGAGCACATAAATCTGTGCAAGTGCTTTGAGGATGATACCAAATACCAAGGTCCGTAGAGAGGGATTGGGAGCTTTACCACTTTTTTTTTTTAAAGGATTATAAGCACTCCAGAAGTGCTTTGAGGACGATGCCAAATACCAATCCAATATTAACAGCATGTTTGATGTTTAAATGATCTGACACCATTAAATTTATATTTTTTATCTCACACTATTGAAGTGTGATTTTCCATTATGCCATGTGACGAACATTTTTTTCATTTTAAATTATCTAAGTGGCAATCCATCACTGAAACATACCTCAAAGAAACATCCCTATAAGTGGATGTGAATCATTTGATTGATAAACTTTATTATCAGCCATTAACACTGACACTAAAAACAACGGTTGATGTTATAGTCAACAAATCAGAGGCTCAAATCTCTCAAAACAGTTTGATTTTTGGGCCTATTGCCTTTTAATGTCTGATATATCACAAAGTCAACTTTGTCTTTGTGGATTACTCAAATCTGTAACTCTTAATGGTGACTGTCATTTAAACATGAAAATGGTGTTTAAATGATCTTACACGTCAATAATTTAAGACGTGGGTGATCCATCCCGTCAAAGTGATTGATTATAGACTGAAGTGCAACATAGCCAAAAAAAAAAGTATTTTAAGGAGATTTAAACCATCCGATGTGTTGACTATAACATCATTAGAAAACAATGCCTCAAAAATAAACTTTTTAGCAAAAAAGACCCGACTCCAAACGTTTTAGAAAAACGATTCTTTCACAGATTTTAAAATTTCAGAAAACCGTGAAAGCACCATTTTTTTTGAATTTTTTGCTAAAAAATTTGTTTTTGAGGCATTGTTTATCTAATTATCCCTAATTATAAATCCTTTTTTATAATCACAACATATTTTCCTCTTGAATGATTGCCAAATTGGAACTTGATTACTATGCTCATAACCACATATAACAACTCTTATATATATATATATATCAGTGAAAGCAGCAAACTCAGATGAATTGGTTCAGGTATTCGTCAACCGTTGTGTATTTGACGTCGGGATAAAGCTCAGAAGCTTCCACTCCAAATGAGGGTTCGATCTCAAAGTTGGTATGGTCTCCCTTCACGAAAATCGAGTGATTCATCGCTAAAGCTGCATTTAGTGGCATTGGAGCCTCTGCAAAAAGATATATATATATATATATATATATATATATATATATATAAACAACCGGGACTTAATTTCTCTGAAAGCAATCATTAACAAGCAGAATATGTAGGTAGGGGTCCTAAAAAGTAGGGGCAATAAATATTAATTATTTACCATCCTGAATTTATAGTATTGTGTGTTGGGGAATGCATAACAGTTTTCGTTACAAACATAGTTATTTTTGTTTTTTATTTATAGCAAGGATAAAAAAATCAGATTTTGTTTCGAATTCGGTGGAGACTGAAACCAAAATTTTGAATTTCGGCTGAAATCTTCCCCACAGTATAAAAAAATTCAAATTTTTGTGTTTACGTTTCGGTTTCGGTGGGGAAATTTTTGAACCATGATTTATAGTAGGTGCATATAGGGCTGCAAACCCTAAACTGAACCCTGATAACCGAGAACTGAGGATCCCAAACCGGACAGAAAATCGAAAAACACCGAATATAAAAACACCAAACCCATTCAGGTTTGGTTCGGTTTAGGGTGGCAAAGGCGAAAACTGAGGAGGTAGGGACTGAAAAATATAAAAAAAAACCCGAAAAAAAACTCATTAAAATAAATAGTAAGAATACCAACACCAAACTGAACTGAAAAACTGAAATATTTCAGTTTCGGTGTCAGTTTTGAAAAAACAAAATTGAACCGAACCAGACCGAAACCAATTCATTTAAGTTCGATTTCAATTTGGGGTGTACTGAACCTAATACCAAAAAAATCGAAATTCGAGTTCAACCAGATTGAACTGGATAAGACAATGGTCAGGTCTAACCGAGTTGAACCGGATTTTGAGTTCAACCACATCAGCAGCCCTTGGATATAGGAGAATCGTGACTTTCGTGGCTTTTATTTTTTAACGTCCAATCAAAATTCTCCTCTTTCCAAGGACTGCAGATATGGTTGAACTCGATATCCTTAATTCCATCTACTCAGACATTATTTAAAAGCAATGTACCTGGTTTGTTGATTCGCTAGGCCAGAATTCGGGTTTGCTGTGGCCACTGTCGAGAGTGAACCAGGTTTTCTGGAGGTAGGATGAGTTTTATATGAAGATTATATATAATAATAATAATAATAATAATAATAATAATAATAATAATAATAATATTCTGTTTTTAACCCAACAAGCAGCCGTTAGCATGTTTGTTTGAAACCTTTATGTTGAACTTTAAGTGACCCATTTTCAAGCCTTGTTTACATAATTATCTATTTTCAAGTTTTAATAATGTTAGAAAACAAGGAACCCTTCGAACCGGTATGAGGGATTGAGACCAAACCAGTTCGCAGTTTACTAGGGTGGTGAGCGAATCGGATAACTCTGTTTAAGATCATATAAGCTCCCAATTTGCAGCAATGACAGTTCAAAAGATTGCACCCATATTCTTTGGAGTAATTTGTTTCTTCATCTCTCACCCTAAAATAATTACCAAGATAATACTTCTATTGAAGTAAAACTAAAACCCCTTCGCACGCCTTGGTGTTGTGTCTTCTTTGTTGGTCAGCTGTTTTTGTTTTCTTCACATTGTCTATTATTATTATTTTTTGTTTCTGTTTGTGCTTTTAGGGGCAAAGCATCTCCCTGTGCCTCTCCGCGATTTTCAATTATCTGAGTTAGTTCATCCTCTTTCTTCAAGCACATAAGTATTTTGCTCATAAAAATAAATTCTATAAGAAATTTTCTGTACAGGCACTTGGGAACAATCTAGAAATATTTGGGGTAACTTCAAGTAAACCCCTAAACAACTTCAAATAAACCCCTGAACTTTGACCCAGATATATCCAACATACTTAAATTATTGCTCTCGTCAGACGAGCACCTGAAGATTCCATTAGTTCATCAACTAAACCCCTACCGTCAACTCCCGTTAATATGCGAACGGAAAATGCTGATGGGAGTTGATGATGGGAGTCTAGTTGATGAACTTATGAATTCTTCAGGTGCTAATTTGAATGCCAACTCAGCGTTTCTCATTCGCATATTAACGGGAGTTGACGATAGGGGTTTAGTTGATGAACTTATGGATCTTCAAGTGCTCGTTTGACAGAAGCAATAGTTTAGGTGTGTTAAAGATATCGGGGTCAAAGTTCAGGTTTTTTTTTTAAATTTCCCAAATATTAGTGTTAACTTCCAGGTTTTCATTAAGATATGATTATTTCAGTTGGGAAAATAATAAAGCAACCAATACGGTTTCTTAATTTCACCAAATCCACGCAACTCGAGCATTATAAAAGTTGTTAACTGACCTTGGATATTCTTAAGGAGTTCCTCCTCTGGAATGTAAATCCGTTCAACGGTCTTCCTGATCTTTTTTTCCCATAGGGAGACGAGTTCATTGTGCGAGTAAATGTTGGCAGGTGGTCTTAGATAGAGGATTTTGTTCAAAGTTCTAGGGTCATCCACGGCTTTGATGGTGTATGTGCCAACGTCTGCTTCACTGACAAAAACAGCTGAATATTGAAAGATTGTAAGCAAGAGAATGATCAATCTAAAGGAAAGTGATAAAATACGGGTACGGTTTTAATACAGTGAGTGAGAATGTCGGAAAAAAGGGCAAAATATGGGGAAAAAAAGGAAAAAATGAAAGGTAAAAAATGTAAAATATGAAGACGAAAAAAAATGAAAAATCGGGAAAAAATTGGCACAAAAAAGATAATATTAAAAAGTTTTAAATTTTTTTTTTAAAGTATAGGAAAAAATGTTTAATACGTGAAAAACGCATTTAATACGCGTATTATTCAAAAAGACGGGTATTATACGTGTTTAGTACGTTGTGGCAAAAAAAAAATGTATTTAAAAAAAAAGAGTATTTTGTCACAATGATCTAAAGTGAGATCATAACCTCAAAATCTTGATTGCTAGCCATAATAAAAATAGGCTGTTGTTACTACCACGCCACTTTATATTACAGCCACCTCACTTAAACAAAGGAAAAATCCTTTGACTATTTTAAATCAGACGATGGAGATCATTCATGTGGCAAACATTGTTAGAAACACTAGAGTTATTATGTGGTGTGTCTTTAGTATATTTGGTGTATGGATAAATTTATCATTTAATATAGTTGCTAGTGAGACTAACCTATCTCACTACGCGTTCTCTCTCTCTCTCTCTTCTCCTCTTCTTCCACTCTAACCCTAAACCTAATACCGTATATCCTTAGCCCTAAACTACAACCTAATACCACCTTTCAATCTCTAATTATCTTCTTGGTATCAAAGCCAAACTGAATCGAACCTGTGCCTTTGTATCCTCAATGTAAGCCGAGTCATCATCTGACTCGGAACTCGTCGGAGATCAGATTTTCTGCAATTTCCAGCCCCTCAAATGCAGGCAACTATGGTTTCTCACCAGTTTGTGGCTGTTTTTCTTTGATTTGGGATGCTTCCGGCCTTGATTTCTCATGAATTCCGATTCAAGAACTGAAGAAGACAACTTTCTGCCCAAATTTGAGAAGATTTTATTGCATTTTTCTGTCAGTTTTCTGCTGCTCCCCAAACCCAGAGTTTCCGGGGTCTCATTTAATTGAAGGTTGATCTGTTTTATGTCTGATCATCCGCAACATAGGGTGCTGCTATCGATCAGCTACTTGGTGTTTTATCACCAATCTTTTACTTTTTTTTCAGCAATCGGCATGTCTGTTATTGTTATTCTTTGTTGGTATTGGCTGCCATTGGACTTCATTGTTGGAAATTATAGTGATTGCATGTATTTGGTGGGTTTTTTCCCCTGATCATTGGAATTTGTGTTGCCATATTTATGGAGTCTCTAGGGTCGATAAATGCTATTGATGTGAGCATTGTATTTCTCATTGGAAATCTATTTTTAGTCATTGATTACTGACCTTTTGTAATTCCGGCCTTGTTTTATATTGTTTGTCGGTTATTTTTGCTCACTCCGTACCCTCTCTAAGGCAAGATGACAGAGGAATACAAAACTGTGGGTAGTGAACATCTTCCCACTAGCATCACCTTGATCAAATTGAATTTGAGTAATTATTTGGAATGGAAAAGGGCCATTACCCTTTATGTTCAGGGTCGTATGAAGATGAGATTGTTAACAAGGACCACTCCTAGGCCTAGCACTAGCGTCAGTGAGGCCGAAAAATGGGATGCCGATAATGCAATCATTCTTGGAGGACGTCTAAATTCCAAGGATCCCTCCATATATAGAACCTTCATGTTTTACGATTCTGCAGCCAAGCTTTGGAGCAAGCTAGAGGACACTTTTGCGTCATCCGATCATGATAACCATATTTACCAATTGAAACAAATGATCTCTGAATGTAAGCAAGGGGATGCCTTTATGGGGGAGTATTACAATATTCTTCAGAGTATGTGGGAAGGGCTAAGCCACTATGAGCCATTGTTTGAGTTTGCAGAAGTCGGGCCGAATTGGCCAAACAATTTGAGAGGGACCAGATTTTATCAGTTCCTTGGTGGACTTCAACCTGACTACGAGCAGGCTCACACACAAATTTTGACCACCCGGCCGCTTCCTACGTTGAGCACGGTCTATGGGATCCTCTTTATAGAGGAGCAACATCGTCTGCTATGCCTATTAGCACTACTGTCACTTCCACTCCTTCTGAGCGTGTCACTTTTTCTTCTAATATTCGTCCTCCTACAGGGAGGGGTAGGGGGAGTGATAGAGGTGGCAAACGTGGCCGAGGTCGATCCACTCTTACATGCTCACAGTACGGTTTTACAGGGCATGATCACAATCACCGCTATTATCAGCCTAGATCTTCCACATTTGCTCATACTGTTGCGACAGACACTCCAATGACTTCTATTGATGACTTGAGCTCCCTTCGATCCCAAGTGACAGATTTATTCCAATCATATGAGCTTCGTGCCTCACAGTCCTCTCCCACAGATCACTCATGGACTTCTCAACTTACTTCTGGACCACCAGGTACATCCGATTCATCCGCTTTTGCAGCGACGACTACTACTACTGTTACCAGTTGGGTCATTGACTTAGGGGCCATTGATCACATGACGGGTGAGTCTCAAGGGTACTCTTTATATTCTCCCTCTTCTTCTCTAGCTCAGGTTCACATTGCCGATGGTTCCTTTACTCCCATTCTGAGGGTCGAAACCATTCCTCTATCCTCTTCTTTGTCACTATCTCATGTTTTGCATGTTTCCCAATTTTCCACTAATCTTCTTTCTGTTAGTAGCATTGCCAAGAAATTGAATTGTTGAATTATTTTTTACTCTACATACTGTGTGTTTTAAGAGCTTACTACGAAGAGGGTTGTTAGTAGAGACATTGAGAGGGGTGAACTTTACTACCTACAGCCTGATTTTAGTACACCTACAACTACTGTTGTTGATGGACCTGCTGTTCTATCTTTTATTTTGCCTTTTTTTATTAGCGTTATCTTAGGCACTTTATCTTTATGGCATGCTAACTTGGACATGTTGTCTTCCAAACATTATGCATTTTAATTTCAGGTTTTAAATCTATTTGCACTTTAATTAAATTTCAATGTGATGTTTGTGAGCTTTCAAAACATGTTAGACATTCTTATCCATCCCATATGCACAAATCTGATGTTCCATTTCATATTGTTCACTCTAATGGGTGGGGTCTTTCTCCAATTACTTCTGTTGAAGGTTTTCAATACTATGTTACCTTTATTGATGATTGCACTAGATTTACTTGGCTATATTTGTTGAAAAATAAGAGTAAAGTGTTTGCTAAGTTTCAAGAATTTCATGCCTTAGTTAAAACTCAAGATAATGTTGCTGTAAAAATTATGAGGTCCAATAATGGAGGGTAGTATATGTCTCAATCTTTTATTGATAATTTGAAAATGCATGAAACTATTCATAAATTTTTTTTATCCTTATACTCCGCAACAAAATGGTGTTGCTGAGCGTAAGAACATACATCTTCTACGATTGACTCGTTGCTTACTCCATGGCATGTATTTGCCAAAACCTTATTCGTCTTTGGCAAGTTAACTTATGTTTGCGTTCTTTTATCCTTGGCTGCCATGCAGAGTTGGCCACATTATCAGGTTGATGTGAAAAATGCGTTTCTTCATGGTGATCTGCTCGAAAAGGTGTATATGGATCCTCTTGGTTTCCTGCTTTAGGCAGAGACTGACAATGTCTGCCGCCTTCGGAAATCTATATATGGGTTGAAGCAGTCTCCTAAAGCATGATTTCACTGCTTTAACGGTGTCGTTAACTTCGGATTTCAGAAATGTCACTCAGATCATACTACATTTATTCACTATAGTCCTTCTGGATGTGCCATTCTTCTTGCCTATGTGGATGATATTATTCTTACCAGTGATGATCATATATTAGTTGGACCAAGAGAAAACTGGGTAGAATTTTTGAAGTAAAATATTTGGGAAATCTCAAATTCTTGGATTAGAAATTGCTAGATCTCATAAGAGAATCTTCGTCTCTCAGAGAAAGTACGGCATAAATTTGTTGCATGACACTGGGATGCTGGATTGCAAACCAACAATTACCCCTATGGATCAGAAGCTTTCTATTCATGAAAAGGATGGTGACTTACTTCCAGACCCTCATCTGTACTAGAGATTGGTGAGGAGATTGATTTATCTTCCTCTCACGAGACTTGATATTACGTTTGTTGTCAATATCGTGAGTCAGTTTATGCATGCTCCTCACACAATCCACCTTGTTGTCGTCCATCGTATTCTCAGATATATCAAGTCCAGCTCGGGGTTTGAATTGATATATTGTGCTAGTGGTCTTATGAGCATCTTTGCTTACACTAATGTAGATTGGGCTGACTCCATCACTAATCGTCGGTCCACTTAAGGATATATTGTGTATTTTTGGGAGGAAGCATAGTTGCCTGGAAGAGTAAGAAGCAAACTATTGTCTCTAAATCTAGTGCAAAAGCCGAGTATAGAGCTATTGCACATGGAACTTGTGATGTGTTATGGTTTCGCTCTCTTCTATCTGAACTTAGCTATCACATCTCAGATTCTACTCTTCATTGTGACAATGAGGCAGCTGAGAAGATTGCTTCTGATTTTGTTCTTCAGGAGAGGACCAAACACATTGAGGTTGATATTCATTTCGTCTGAGAGAAAGTGTGGGACAAGACACTTTGATTGATGTTACATCTTCTCAGCAGCTTGCGGTTATTTTGACTAAGGCAGTTGGGCCTAACACACTTAGTGATGTTGTTGTCAAGCTGGGCATGGTCAATATACATGCTCTAACTTGAGGGGGGTGTTAGGAAAACTAGAGTTATTATGTGGTGTGTCTTTAATATATTTGGTGTGTAGATAAATTTATCATTTAATATAATGCTAGTGAGACTAACCTATCTCACTAAGCCTTCTCTCTCTTTCTCTTCTCTTCTCTTCTTCCGCTCTAACCCTAAACCTAAAACTATCCTTAGCCCTAAACTACAACCTAATACCACCTTTCAATCCTAATAATCTTCCCACATCCCAAAAGGTGAATGGGAACATGTTGATGGTATGCTATGATCGCGTTCACCTATTGGGATGCGTGCCATGCAGAATCAACATCTGAATGTATGATGGTAGGCCTATGATCTCAAGAGCTATTGTGTTGAAGATTCGGACGAAAACGATCACCATCATACGATTTAAAGTAGTCAACAGATTTTTCCTCTATTTATGTAAGGTGGCTGTGACTTAAAATGTTGTGGTAGTAACACCAGCCTAAAAATATAAATATAAATATAAACTAGGCATAATAATCAAACCTCAATCCAAAGGCGACCAAAGTTTTAACGATAAATCTCAACCTTGAGATTTTCAGTTAGGAGTTGATGTATGGATTGGAATTGAACAAATCAATTAGTAAAATAGAAATTTCACTAAGCAGGACTACATGGACATGAATCTTTGAACAAATAGAAATTGACTCTGGTTAGGTGGAGATAACACCGTCACCATTAGGTGGAGATAACACCGTCACCATCCAACTTTTAAGCCAAGTGGCGCATGTTTTTACCAATCCAAGTTGTCCAAGTGATAGAACCTCATAGGAACTCAATAACCATCAATCTGAGCACTTTAGTATGGGCTGTTACATAAGCTCCATATTGAAATGCTCAGATTAGATGGTAGTCCTCTGATGGACATGTTTTTTTGGCTCATTGACGTTCATTTGAGGTTCTGCTAATTCAACCGCTTGGATTGGTAAAAATGTATATATACAACCTAATGTGGGACTGAGAGCTTTATCTCAAACCTAAATGAACGCCAACTTTTTTTTTTTTTTTTGATCAGTAATAAAGATTTTATAGAAACCAGCAAGGCGCTGAAACCGTATACAATCTTGCCACGCATAATAAAAAAAACAGCAGACAACGAAGCAGACCAGCAAGCACCGCACAGGTCCACAGTCCTCACGAGTAAAACCCCTTAACCCGGGTCCCAAAGAAAAGTGCACCTGCTGTCCCCATCCCCTCCACGCACACTCCAACAAGTAATCCAAACTAAATGAACGCCAACTAATCCAAACTAAAAATGTCACGCCATAATTGATAAGCATGATGCATATCTGAAGAGGATTAGTGATTGTAGGGGCAGGTCGGCCTCACACCTGACCCAAACGGATATTTTACCGGGCTGGGTACATAAACTTCACCTGTCGGGACAGGCCGGGCATGACCCGACTCGACCGGGTCAGGTAGGGTTTTAGGGTTTTCGGGTAGGGTCAGGTCGGGCATTTGCAGTTTTCTTATTGGGCAGCCAAAATTATGACCCGACCTGTTGACAGCCCTAATAATGCGTAAAAGGACGTGTTTCTGAGATGAGAATCTTTGTATATGACCTTAACAGATAAATTTACAGTGATGACAGGATTTACGATAAAGGGGCAGAAACCTACTCTTCCTTGCGTTTGGACTTGAAGGCAGAGGCCTTTATTTCTAAAATAGAGCTATCCACTAAATTTTCATGCTAGAATTCCACTTACACACATATTTTGGACATGAAACAATAGTTATATTAATAGAGTAGAAAGTGATTTCTGAGACTAGTGTAATGTTCATTACCTTTAGTATTTCCGTCCCCTAAGATGGTGACTTTGTCTCTAGGAGGAGCAGGGGCTCCGAACTGTACCAACGTAGAGAGAGAAAACCCAGCGAAGTAGTTGGCGCAGACAAAGGTGTACGGAATCCCTTCGGCCTCTATAGCTCGTCTGATTTGAGCCTTGACGGCAAACATGGACTTTGCAGGCTCAACTGCATGAACCCGATCTACATCGGTTCCAAACTCTGATGGGAAGAACCTCTGCATGCCAACCCCGTCACAATAAATCAGCATGTGAAGCATCAAAAAAGGAATACACAAATATTTCGGGGATACAATTGACATATTTTAGACGAAGCCAAATCCGCAAGAAATCACCAAAAATAATTGGCCTAGACACAATGAAAATGTCTAGCATGCAAACTTGTATGGGCATTTGTCTTTATGGACTAGCTACTAAGTAATAAAGCACAATCCTCTATACTCCCTCAAAGACACCAGAACACTACCACCAAAGTTTAGGACTGCCACAATCTGTGCTTACCTTATCAGCTGTAAATTCAAAACATTTCCCTTTTTGTATATTATTCTTACCAGTGCTCACTCTTTTCCTATATATATCCTCTGTAAATTATTGATTTAATATATTAAGAAGTCACTTTTTACTCAAAGTTCTTTCACTAACTACACTGGCTTTTAAAAAATTTCGTATCAAGAGCAGGGATCAACTTGTTGAATCTGGCACTTGGTCAGTCGCTTTGAATTGATTTTGTTACGAAATTGAAAATATAAATGAAGCAAATGAAGAAGGTAGTTATCTTTAAAAAAATAAAAAAATTAAAACGCAAACACACTTGCAAGAATAAGCTATTTGGGGTTGGCAGTTTAAGAAAATACAATATGAGATGACATCAACACATGAATTAGACTATAAAAAATTAAACATGCATACATTGATCATACATGAGCCACTGGAGCTGAAAAAAAAGTAGTAAAAAAGAGCACAAAATAGAAAACTTCAATAATCAATCATCATCATCACAAAAATAGGAAACTTCAATAACAATCCAAAATCTAATAATCCTATACTTAAGAGCTCCCTTTACCTTTACTATTATAATAAGAATAGGCCGTATAAAAAAGTAGTCCAATTTTACAATTCAAGTTGAAATTGCCATCATCTTTGTTTTTGATTTGTTTTTTATCGGCGAGCTTATATTAAAGGCCAATTTTGGTTTTTAAAACTTACCAACCATTTTTTAAGGAAATTGTCCACGAAGGGTCCATAAAATAACTCTTCACGAAATATGAGTGTGGTGAGACATTTGTTTTTTAGAGTTTCTTTTAAAATGTATATTTTAGACGAAATACCCTTAAGCCATTCTTTTCTATTTAATCTCTCTCTTAACTATGTAATGGCAAAGTTTGTAATATATTAATTAAACAGTATTGTTTTAAAATTGAAGGCATTCAATTACAAGCACCTCTTACAATATCTCCTAAAAAACAGTTCCTTTGAGTTGATATTAGGTGCCCAACCTATCAAGTAAGAACGGTGTATAAGTCAATCTCTTACCATCATAGGCACCAAAGGTAGTAGTACATGGGGTGATGCGGCGCAACGACCCTACAATACTGAGTGATAATGAGGTTCAAAATTGCTAAAATTAAACTAATTAATTGAACAATTAAAATCCCAAATTAAAGTGATACCTTAGGATTTCATGGAATTCCGCTTAATTGACCATGCTTGGTCTGCTTAGGGTCTAATCCGGCGCACGAGAACCATTAGAAATGCTGAAGGTGAGATCCTAGAGATAGAACTCTAGCATCTTCTAAGTCGGGGAGTTCGGTCGGTGCTCAATGTGGAATCGCTAGATCCTCTCTAGGGCTTTTGAATGGAATTGATCAAACCACGCAAATCTGACTATCTCGATCCTAACAACGGCCATAGATCGACGGGTTAAGATCGGAGTCAATCCACAAGGATGGGCATCAAGGTTGTTCTAGATCTAGTGTTTTGGATTTTGAGCAATCAAAATAAAAAAGGGGAAAATAGATGCAAGAAATTAGCAAGGAAATAGAAAAAGAGATAAAGAGAAAATCAATGATAACATGGGCATCACACCCTTGGCCTCACACCAAACCTGTGTGGGGAAGAAGATTCACTCTCCATTAAGCTCCTCTCAAGCTCTCAATGCATAGTATTTTCATTAAAATCAACCAATTGCCAAATTTGGCTTACATAAGGACATTATATACTAAGTGCAAAAGGAAATTAACCCAAAAATAGCAAAATACTAAAATTTTCCCAAATAGAACATTACATTAAACCCAAAAGGCAAGAAAAGAATAAAGAAGAAGGACAAAAAGCACATCTATCGTCACTTGACTCGCTCGAGCGGGTTTGGTTCTCACTCGAGCAACAACCAGGGGTTGCTCAAAAGATGTTTGGCCGAAAGTTTTGGCCTCTGATCATCTTCACCCTTGCTTGAGCGACTCTAGGTAGTTAGGTGTCCTCTTGTCGCTCTTTTAGGCTCTCCTCCCGGATGATGCTGATGCCCCGTAGTTTTTTCTTTGCTGCTCCTTGCGTCGATACACGCGATGCGAACCAAAACCTAGGTCTACGGTGTCAACGTCCCCGCCATGGGGTCAATCTCTTACCATACACCAGACATATGTGTATTATACTATTGCTCTCTCCCTCCCTCTACTCTTTCTCCCCCCAAACAATAAAACTCACAAAAGTCTCCATGGACTTGGAATCAAAATCTTTCAATCCCTATGTGCCCAAGCAATCACTAAAACTGAAGGCATTTTCCTTCTTTCTTTTTTAATACAGTGAACTTGAAATTTTACCTTAAAATCTACTCCATTATAATATTTTTTTTAAACATTTGTTTATGACTTTTGTTAGGTTAGACCCAATTCCAATCGTATGAACTCATAGATGAAATTTGTATAATTTATTTATGACAAGAAAGCTCCTTCTTTGTTAAATTATCAGTTCATTTACTTAAAAGACAATAGGAATATACTATCGGAATCGCATAACCCTTTTGATGAGGTGCTGATGCAAGAGATTAATTGGAGAGACTTTAGGGGGGCTTGAAGGGGATGAATATTAGAGGGGGCATAGAGAGAGAGAGAGAGTCCCTTTAATTCTCTTTCTCTCAAGAGTTGATAGAGATGCCCATTGTCTATAGCAAAAGTGGTGCACAAGTTAATCTCCCTCTGTTAGTCTCAAGGTGCGCACAATTATTTTGATTATAAAGTCAGTGAAAGGTTAAAATCATTTTATTCCGAGTTATGAATGCATGAATGTTTGTGAAAGTTCCAATGTTTGACTAATTTAGTGCAAAAAGATTCACCAATGCATGGCTTTGGATGTATGAATTGTATATCAAATATAAAACATTTGGGAGAGTGTTTCTCTCCTCTCTCTTGTAGGCTCTTAGAAATATGAATGTTGTAAACGGTTTTAATGCTACTTAGTTTTAAAACATATCGTGAGATATAACAAACAATTTCATTGTAGTAAACGGTTTCAATATGCGAACACCTTTCTACTTAGCCAACTACACTCTTCTGACCCACTCCTCGTGCAATTTTTGGTCTGGTTCGATCGTGTTATGGATGAGGCTCCATCTTCAGCCCCAACTGATCCTCCATCTCAATGGACACTACGCTATTTGATCTACCAGCATCAATGATCATCTTTCCACTGGCCAATTCTAACATAGATTCGGAATATAGCCTTCCATATCCTCCTCCTTTCTGCTGATATTGGTCGCACAATCTAACGAAAGTGAAATTGTCGCCTCTCCTAAGCTTCAAGACCTTGTCTATGTTTCTGACTACCGTCTTCCTGAGCTCTAGACCCCACAACATTCACCCTTCCATCTACAGCTGGTATATTCTACAATCCCCCCATAGCATTTGTCTATCCTCCAATGGGGATGGTAACGAGAAAAAAATGCTCCACTCCTCCACATTCATAACAGTTATCGGATCTCCTCTACTGAGCCTTTTCTTATGTTATTTGCAGCAAGCTTTGCTGGCCTCACACTCGACGCGACTTAGTTTTTTAATTTCTCGTATATATAATAAACGTTTTCTATACTTATTAGTAAACGGCTTTCGACTAACACATTTTGTTAATTTCACTTAAAAAATCTAACATGTTTAAACTTATTAGTAAACGGTTTTTATTTTAAAAAATATCTTCTTGTCGCGAGATATAAGCAGTGTTGTCATATGCGATTGCATAATCGATTACACGATCGCATATGTGACACCATGACTGCAAATCGCATAGGCCATGTTAGCTGATGCGATGCAATCATGTAAGTGATCCCATACTAAAGTATGCGACCGCATAAGCCATGTTAGCTTATGCGATGCAATCATGTATGCGATCCCATACTAAAGTATGCGACCGCATAAGCCATGCTTTATGGCTTATGCGATCGCATAGTGCTCCAACGGTAAGAAATATGACTGTTGGAGCACTTTTTAGGATTTTTTTTTTTAGGTCCCCTATACTCTTCCAACAACTATTTTGGCTCTTTCTTCCTCTCTAATCTCCATTCTAGACTCCCAATCACCTCTCTCTTCCTAATTTGCTCTTTAATATTTTTTTTTTATGCTTTGTAATCCTCTTTTTTAGTGTATTAATGTTGTTGTAATTAGTTAATAATGGACTATAGTAGTGTTAGTGTGTAAGCAAGCTTCAAAGGGAAATATCAAGGGTTCAAGGATCGAGAATGAAGAGTGAAGCAAGCTTCTAGTCTTCTATCAATCTCAACTCTCAAGTGACCCAGATCAAGCAGGCCTTTGGGAGGTTTGTGTTTTATTATTTTTGTTTCAAAATTTTAAATCTCTAATTATCTTCTCCTAATTTCTATCATCAATTAATTATGTCTACCTCTTCTAACGCAAATCCTCTAAGACCTAAATCGAGTGATCAAGGTTGGAAATATGAACGGTATAAGAGTCCTACCGAAAAACAAACCATAGTATGCACCTTGTGCAATTATGAGAGCACAGGTGCCAGAGGCCGACATAAACATCTTGCTCATGGAGTCAAATCAAATGCTAAGGCTTGTCATAAAGCTTCTTTGAAAATCCAAAAGGAAATCATGGAGTACATGGACAAGTATTCTAGGGAAAAAACATGATCATGTTGTTGTTTTAGAAGGCCGACGGTAAATGGATTGCACAAACATTGCTCCAAACCCAATTGTAACACCAATCATAGAGGTGTTACAATTGGTGGATGGTGATAAGAAACCACCAATGGGATATATATATATATATATATATATATATATATATATATATATATATATATATATATATAATAATTATGGAGAATGTCCAAGAAAAATAAAATCTAATATACAATTCAAGTTTAGAGTATATCAACCCGTGTTGGATATAATCAATAAGAGATGAGGAAGCCAAATGACATCTCAACTATATTCGACAACCTTCATTCTTAATATGGTTGTGTACATTACATACTCGGATCAAGATGAAGTGGATGCCATTCACATGATTGATTTTCTTGATGTCCTAGAGGGAGTGGCCTCTGATAGAGGTGAACAGCTAAAATAGGCTATCAATTGGACTGTTACAAGAAGGCGGAAGGATTTTTTGGAAGAGACATAGTTATTCGACATAGGAAAACAAAAATTCCAAGTAAGTTTAAACTTTAAATGTCTTCAAAGTTCAAGTTAATTAATGTATCTCTACTAGTTATAATCATTCACTTTAATTTACAGCGAACTGATGGGTAGCTTACAGGGTAGATTCGATAACAAAGGATCCCCTTTTGAAGAAACTAGCCATTAAGATACTTACCCTTGTTTCGCATCTGTATGTGAGCGGAATTGGAGCTTTGGAAATGGTAATTGAAGTCTTAAACTTTTATTGAGCATTTTTTAATTAAATTCGTAGTTTTTAATTATCGAACAATAAAATATTTCTAACGGTCCATATATCTAACAAATCCACAAGAAGAAGAGGAACCAATTTGAGCAAAAGAAGCTCAATGACTTGGTGTTCGTGCAGTACAATCAAAAACTGCAAGAACAATCCTTGAAAGGCGAGAAAAATCAGGATTCTATGATCTCATCTGTGTTGATGATGTGCCTCTTGGCCATCCATGGATGGTTGATACACCAGATGACTCTGTCTCCTTCGGGGAAGCTTTGACATGGGCCAAGTTGAAGAAGCGACTCTTAGTCTGATGCTCACTGAAAGGAGGAGGCGATTAGTTGGAGGTAGTAGCAGCCAAAACATGCATATTGATGAAAAAGATGAAATAATAGAAAAAGAAAGACAAACAGACGATATAAACTCCATATTAGGAGGATCAGATGAAGAAGAAACAAAGGAAGAAGAATAGTATGTAGAAGACGGTGATGATTTTGATGATGGTGGTAATGATGGAGGAGATGTATCACAATGGGTTAGAGATAAATTTGTAGAGTACATTGCATGTACTCAATATCAACACCAATGACTTAGTGAGGAGTGAGAGGAATCATTGTAAATTTGTAATTTATGATTTTGATTTGAAGTTGTAATTTTGTATATTATTATGCATGTATGATATTTTTTATTAAATATAAGAATGTATATTTTTCCCCTTCTTTGTCATCGACCCATTTCCCAATTTTTGTTAGTGTTACTTTAGTTGTTAGACTTAGATACTTGTTTATTATTATCTTTTTGTTTTTAATTAAAACTTAAATATAAATCAAAATCATTAAGCCATGGCTTATGCGATTAGCGATTTGGCCTAAGAGAAATGTTGTCAAATCGCTTGGCATGACTTAAGTGATTTGACAACATTGGATATAAGGTTAATCATTTTATATTTTCTCAACAGACATAGATGTCAAAATTGCATAACTATTTTGTCTCTCGCCGCACCATTTCAAAAAGCATTCTCATAAAATATCCTCCCTCCCTACAAACCAACCGAGATACCCTCTCCCCATTACAAACACACAGACACACACCTCCTCATAAGGTTGCCCGTGAGGGCTTTTCTAAAAGAGCATGTATTAGATGGTTAAGCCCAATCATCATTTGTGTGGTAGAGGGCATCTATCTTCATGTAGGTATTAGATGCATGCACCATGCACCATGCACCAAGAGTGATGCACAATTCAATCTCCCACTACCAAACCAATAACACTGCATTTCGTACTTTTTATGGGTGACATTGATCCACTCATCATGCATGTAATACTATTTGATTGTATGGTATCGGATTACGACTTCAATTTGACTTTTGTTAGTCAATGAATAGTCAAGGTTACCCCATGTATTACTCCCCAAATTGGATAAAAATTTACTCATTCTAGATTTTTGTTTTCCCTCTTGGATACCTAATTTTTACTTTCAACTAAATATGAATTATGATATTCATGAATTTTTTATATTTCAGTGACTTCAGGGTCCTTTATCTCAAATACAGATCAAGTTGTATCGTAAAAGGCCTAATTTTCTAAATCTGAATAAGCCAAGATTTTCCTTTTGCGCTAAATTAACAAGATCAAAATCAAAACATTTGACATTCTATAAAACTATTCAAAATAAGGGGTATGTTGGGCAGTGTTCTTAAAGGCGTTCGGGCAGCCGCCCAGGTGCACTGGTTTAGCCCTGAGCGTCTTCTCAGGCGGACCTGGTTTGGGGTTTGCGTTGTCAAAGGGTCAAGCATATGTCATTTTTTATTGGACCCCAGTTACACCACCCAACCCTGCCCGTCGGCAGCCCTTATTGCCTACAGATATGGCTCCTGGCCAACATTTAAATACCAGAACTGTGTTTAAATGATCTTATACCGTAACTGTGTTCACCTATGTTCACCATGTGGTATAATGATAATCACAATTCACACCGTGATCAATTTAAATTGTGATTATCATTAAGCCACATGATGAACATATGTGATCAATTTAAATTGTCCAAGTGGCAATCTATCAATGAAACATGTCATAGCCCAACGAAACATGGTTTTTTTTTTTATCGGTAAAAGAAATATCATTCCAAAAGCCAGCGAGGAGCTGGAAAAGAAACAAAACAGCGGGAAAAAAAACAACAAAGGCAAAACAGAAACCACCCATAGCAGCCAAAAACCAAAGCCCCCAACCTATCGAAGAGCCAAAAAAAACCTCCCCAAAAAACACAGAAGGGAGGAGCTCAAACAAGAAAAAAGCTACTACTCTCTTGAACCCTGCCCCCCCTCTTTGTCCAGCCTAATCCAATGGCACATCAGCTCTTTAACAAGGTTAAGAATGGTGCCGATCGGATGCCACTTCCGGTTGAAAACACTAGCATTCCTTTCGAGCCAGATAGACCACAACACAGCGTACGCCCCTACGCTCTATAAGGCACCTTGCTGGCCTTCCCATCTGAGATCATTCCAAGAAATTAGGAATTCCGGCAGATTCTCCGGGACAACCCATCTGAGATCAAAAGATGAGAAGATGACTCCCCATATTTTGGTTGCAACCCCGCAATGGATAAAGAGGTGGGGAATCGATTCCTCCGAGATCAAACTCATCGAACATCTATTCAGAAGAGTTTTGCCTCAAATGATCAGCTGATCCATCGTTACAATGCGCCCTCTCACCGCAGTCCAAATAAAGAATCTCACCTTAGACGGAATCGGGGCCTTCCAGATGAAGTACCACTCCACTCTAATTAAAGGTTTGTTGGTAAGGGCACGATAGAAGGATTTGACCGAGAAATCTCCATTCTTGCTGCAAATCCAAGTCCTCAGGTCTCTCCCAAGCCGGTTCGGGGCGGATCTATAAAGGGCAGCCATCAAAATACAGTAGTGCTCCGACTCGTCCTCAGTTAGAGCCCTCCTAGTAGTGACTTCCCACACCCGGGCCTCACCATTAGAAGAGATGAAATCAGCAGCCAGACCAAGAGGAGCCATGGACACATTAACTATAGAGGGAAACAGAAGCCACAGCGGATGGTGAAACAGCCAAGGATCTTCCCAAAAGGATATCCGGGTGCCGTCACCCCAACGAAACATGTTTATAAGTGGATATATATATATTCGGGGCCACTAGGTGCCACCCGGAGACTTTTGCCCCCGCCCGCCCAACGACTTTAAGAACATTGATGTTGGGTAGCACAATAGTTTGATAATAGAAACTGCATTTAGACGATGACGCTAGCCATCCAATCATTAACTATTATGACCACTTGAACTAGATTGATCATATGGTTTACATTGATGATCATTTAAACTACACGTAGAGGAAGAAAAATTTCCTCTAAAATTTTTCATTAATATAAGTAGTTTTTTGAATAAATTTTTGTTCAATGTAGTATTTCTTCTTTCAATTTCAATCTTTATCAATGAAACAAAGTAAATTCGCTTGATAAGTGAAGATTTTTATCTACTTGCCCAGACGATTTTTGCATTTTCATTACTTCATGTTTCCGACGTAGGATAGTCAAGATTGAGAATGTGGTGGTGATACTTGGGTAACAAATATTAGAAATTCATTTGCCCAATGTTCACACACGTGTTTCACAATTGCGCTCTGCTAGTCCTTAATAACATTTTTTTTTTCACCCTCTATGGAGGTGGTGATACTTGGGTAACAAATATTAGAAATTCATTTGCCCAATGTTCACACACGTGTTTCACAATTGCGCTCTGCTAGTCCTTAATAACATTTTTTTTTTCACCCTCTATGGAGGGGTGGAAGTTTGGTAAACGAACCAAATCCATTTTCAGTGTCAGTTTGGCCAAAATTGAACCCGAACCGAAATATGTCGGTTTCGGTGAACCCAAATCTCCATATATGGAAACCGAAATCGAACCGATTCAGTTTCAGTCAGTTCGGTTCGACTTTCGATTTTTTCTATTTTTTTAATTTTTAAAAGTTATTCTTCCAGCGTCCATTCAAGCGAGAGTTTCGCTCGCTGGAGAGAACATCCGTGGAGGGCTAACGGCAGATGGAGAAATGAAGCCAAGGAGATGGAGAACCTACCGGCTGGTGCATGGAGAGGTGACTGGGTATGCAGTAAATGCTCCAACCTCAATTTTGCATTCAGGACCATATGCAACCGCTTTCACTGTGGACAAATGCAGAGAAGGTCTGAGAGGGAGAGGGCTGAACGAGCTCCTCCACTGCCGCTTGCAGATCCTTCAGAAGATGACTTAGTAGGAATGGGGTAAGAAGTATTGCCACTTGAATCAGCAGGTGAAGGCTTCAAAGATTGGCTCAGCAAGCCCACGCGATTTGGAAAACTCTCCACCATCTAAACTGATGGCTGCAACCATCCGTATCCCGATGGATGACCGCTCTGATGAACTTCTTCGCGATTTCGGCGCTTCTTCAGCCGTAGGGGTATTTTCTGATCCCTCTATCTGTGTCGAGGCCTTACAACGTTGGGCGAAAGCGGTCTGGGGGAACGGGAAATGCTTTGCGATTGCCCCAATGGGGGATGGAAGCTTCCTATTCCGGTTCTTGTCTAAAGTACTGGCTCGTAGGATGGTCCAACGTAGTGCTTCTAATTTGGTTCCACCAATGGTTTGCTAAGGTTAACAAATTCCAAAATTACCATACGGAGCCCAGTATTTGGATTCGTTCTCTTGGTGTTCCCTTGCACCTCTGGGAGCCTAGTTGTGCTACTACAGTCGCAAACTCCTGTGGGGGTCTGCTGGAGCTGGATGAGGAGTGCCTTCTTCAGGATGCGAGAGTGCTTCGTATTCGCGTAAAGACTTCTCCCTTGAAATCTATACCTCCCGCTCACACTGGAGGTGGGGAAGGATAGATTCCATGTTCTCATCGAAATGGAAGCAACCGTTGACCTATCTTGGCAAACAGTTAATTGCTCTGGTTGGCCGTTGAAACCTTCCGAGACGATCAATACCGATGTGGGGAACCATGATGGTTCCACATCTAGCGCCAATGGGCAGCACCCTCACCATCAAGGCAGGAGTACTCAGAAAATTGGCATTGGCCAATCTACGACACCCCTTCCGTGTCACGCCGAGAAGAGAAGACATGATACTCGTGTGACTGAAACCCAACCGTCACCACCCATCCCTCCGCGGAAACCTCCGAGCGACATTGGTAACAAGGTTCATGAAAGCCAGTCGGCCGACACTGTCGTCGACGACGATCAACCGGGTCAGGACGACTTCATCAGCACCGTTAATTTGGGGTCGTCTGCTGACCATCATACGTGCATGGGGCTTTGCGCTTGCTGGTACGGTCGCAGTTCGCCTCCACTTCCAGATGCTGTCTCTCTAGGTCAACGTCCAACACTTGTCACCAGGACTGGCCTTGCTGTCTCACCTGCTCTATTGGGAGCTGCTCCCGCCGCCAGATAAATAGACCTTTTCCAGGCTCCAGAGGCTTTAGACTCGAGTACCAGGTAGCAACTACTGGTGATGTGTCCTTTGCCTCCCATGGACACGTGGCGCATTTTCATAAAAATGGTATTAAACTCTCCTTATCGTATTCACCTCCCCCGATTCTGTCGTTCTGTTGCATCCCTGAGTTGAGAACAGCTGCTTGCAGGCCTCTCCCTGACCGAACCACGTGGCCTTTCGCAGGGGCCCGGCCGATCCTCTTATTTGCTGGTCCAACTCCTGAGGAGTCTCCTCAAGACTGCGCACAGATTATCGAGGACTCTGGAGACGGTTCTAGTTCTATGCATCATGAGACCTCAACAGTTATTCTGGAGGATTCATCGGATGATGAACAAGAGCCTTCACCTTCTCAACCAACGATTAAATCCAAAACCATCTCTCAGATTCTTCAGGACGATCTGCTGGGTATAACATTCAACGAATTTAATGCAAAACTCCGCCTATTATTCGATGCCATTGGTGGTGAACTCGGAGCTCAAAGGCCCTTGAGGGTGCCGGGTACCAGGGAACTTCGGAATTTACTATCCTCGGATCTGAAGGAAAAGAAGATTGAGTGGTTGTTGACCTTGTCTCCGGTGGGTCGCGTCTCCATCTTCATTCCTATGGATATATTGTGTTGGAATGTCAGGGGCATTGGATGTCCCTGAAAGAGGAATGTGGTCAAAGCTTTGCTCTCGTTTAGGAGCAGCATTGTTGTATCTCTTCAAGGGACTAGATGGGATGACTACTCCGAACAGCTCGTAGCATTGGTTCTCGAGGGTAGAAATTGGGAGTGGCGTACCATTGATGCTGTTGGATCTGCGGGTGGCATTCTCACTGCTTGGGGCAAGGGCAAATTTAACCTTGTGGACGAGATCGAAGGGAATTTCTCCCTTTCCATCAAGCAAATTAACTTAGCTGATGGTCTCCCTTGGGCTTTCACGGCGGTGTACGGCCCCAATGCCTCTGTTCTCCGTCATGTCTTTTGGGTTGAGCTGGCTCACGTCCGGACTTCATGGGCCGTTCCCTGGTGTGTTGTTGGTGACTTTAATGTCACTAGATTCTGTGATGAAAGAAACTCTCCTTCACAACCCCATGTATGACTGGATTCAACGAGTTTATTGCGGATCATTGCTTGCTCGACGTCAATATGGTGGGCTCTACATTTACTTGGTCTAGCATGGAGGACAACCCCTCTCTCTCCAGAATTGATCGATTTATTTGTTCTATGGACTGGGTGAATCGGCACCAAGTTGTCCGTGTGATTCGTCTACCAAAATCGACCACTGACCACTCGTTTATTCTGCTCAAGAGCATCTCTAATTTTGATCGCGGAGGCCCAACCCTTCTCGCTTCGAGAATATGTGGTTGCGCAGCCCTGAATTCTTAGAGCTTGTTCCAGTTTGGTGGAATTATTGGCAACTAAGGGGTGCTACTGAGTTTGTGAGCACTTCGAAACTTCATCTCTTGAAGGAGAAAATCAAGTGTTGGAATAGGGACTGTTACGACAGCATCAAGACTCGTATGAGGGACATTCTCGAGGAGATTTCTAGCTTCGACTGCTTGGAGCAAACTAGGCACCTATTGCCTAATGAGATAGAAAGGAAGAAATTTCTAAAGGATGAGTACACCTCCAAGGCTATAGATGAAGAAACCAAGTGGCGCCAAAAGGCCAAAATACATTGGCTTCAAATTGGGGACAAGAACAATGCCTTTTTCCATGCCATAGCATCCGGAAGGAAAAGGAACAACACCATTAACCATCTAATGTTTAATGGGTCTTGGGTGGAGGGGAAGGCTGAGACTCTAAAGCCATGGTCGATCAATATAAGGAACTCCTAACCGATGAAAGGTGGAATAGGCCGCTCCTCAATGGCAAACCGGTTTTAACTTGATCTCCGACCTTGATAGAGACCGTATTGAAACTAATTTCAATGAAGATGAAATTAAAAAGCTCTTTTTGGTTCATCCTACAACAAGGCTTCAGGTCCGGATGGTTTTAACTTCGGATTCCTCAGAGCTTTTTGGAACCTCATCAAGGGAGATATCCTGAGATTCTTTCAGGAATTTCAAACTACAAAACGGTTAGGTCGGGTCAACAGCTCAACCTTCATCGCCACTATTCCCAAAAAAACCAACACCGAGTATGTCAATGATTTTCGTCTGATAAACTTGATAGGGTGCCTCTACAAACTCCTCGCAAAGGTGTTGGCAAACCGGTTAAAGCCTCTATTACCTGACATTATATCTCTTTCTCAAGGTGTGTTTATTGAGGGTTGGCGCATCCATGACCTAGCTGTTGTGGCTCATGAATATATTGACAATCGCCATCGATCGAAGGATCCAGGAATAATATGCAAAATTGATATGGAAAAAGCATATGACGCTTGGCGATCTTGGACGCACGCGGGGCCTTCGGCAAGGGGACCATCTCAGCCCTTGTCTTTTTTATATTGTATGCAAAGCTTTGACTCAACTCATTCAGAGAGCCGAATCTCTGGGACTAATCAAGGGATTCAGGAGTTCTTCTTTTGGGCCTATCATTTCCCATTTGCAATTTGTCGATGACACTCTTATATTTTGCGAAGCATCGGGCAGGGCGGTGGATAACGTTTTCAAGGTTCATAGCTGCTACAAAATCATAACCGGGCTCAAGGTCAACGTCAATAAGTCTGTTATTCTTGGAGTCCGCATGGAGCTGGCCACCATTACTTTTATTGCGGAAGTATTCGAGTGTGTGGGCGATCTCCTTCCATCCACCTATCTCGGTCTCCTGTTGTGCGTTGGCAAACCTACAATTACTCTCTAGGATCCAATTGTCAAACGGGACAACAAGCGCCTTGATTGCTGGAAGGGCAACCTCCTCTTCATGGTTGGGAGGCTAACCCTCATCAAAGCTACTCTTGCTAGCATTCCGTCCTATTACATGAGCATTTCCTTTGTCCAACAGCGGTCATCAATAGGATCGAACAAGTCTTTTAAGAGATTTCTACGAGGTGGCAATGTTGATATTAAAAAGATTCACATGGTTCACTGGGACGATGTCAATCTTCCCAACTTGGAGGAGGGGGGTCTTGCGGTCAAAAGGCTTCAACTGAGGAACTTGGCTCTTCTCTGCAAAGGGTTTTGGCGCCTTCAAACCGATACGGATGCTCTCTGGTCCACGATGGTCACTACCAAATATGGCATTCCTCCTACTGCATGGGTTTCGAAAAACTCCCTCTCTACGCCAGGTTCGGGATGGTGGAAGTCCTTAGTTAATTTGACGCGGGACAACGACCCTAAAATTCGTGAAAGCCAATGATATGCTAATTTGCCGAAATTAAACTAATTAATTGAGCAAATTAATCACAAATTAAAGCGATACCTTAGGGTTTCGTGGGATTCCGCTTAAATGTCCATGCTTTGATTCACGTAGGGTCCAATCCACACACAAGAGCTCTTAGGAATGGTGGAAGGGCGATCCTAGAGATAAAACTCTAGCTCCTTCTAGGTTGGGGCGTTAGATCGTCGTTCACAATGAAATCGGTCGCTCATCGCTAGGGCTTTGAATAGAAGCGATCAAAGGCACGAGTTGAATACGGTCAAGCCCAACAAATAGTCATGGATCGACGGGTTAAGGTCGGATTCGATCCACAAGGATGAACATTGAGGGTATTCTAGGTCTAGGACTTGGGGATTAGAACAATCAATAAAAAGGGGGAAAATGGATGTAATAGATTAGGGGAAAATAGGAGATCGAATAAAAACAAGAAATCAAGAAAAGATCAAAGATAAATGGGCATCTCACCCTTGACATCACACCAAACCCCAAATGGGGAAGAAGACTCACTCTTCAAAGCTCCTCTCAAGCTGAAATGCAATGCATTTCATTAATCAATCTAAAGTGCCAAAAATGGCTTACAAAATGGGTTTTATAGCATTTACAAAGGGAATAACCCTAAAATGTAAAAGTACTATGTTACCCTAAGTGGTAACTTATATTGGACATCAAAAGAAAACCAAAAGAAAAGGATAAAAACGGAAAATCCATCACATGGCTCGCTGGAGCGACTTTTGGAATTCGCTCAAGCAAGTTCAACCCAAAAGTTCTGGGCGTGAAACTTAATGCATTCTCGCTCGAGCGAGAATGGTGCTCACTCGAGCGACTTTGGCAGGACTCATGGGTTGATCCTTAAGGTGTCTCTGGTGTCTCCTTGGTTCCTCCGTCGCTTCTTCTTTCGCCGTCCCCGTCATAATTGTTTCATGTTATTCCAAGACCGAACCGTATTCAAAGTTGGAGTTGGAAACCAAATTTCTTTTTGGGTTGATAAGTGGCTAGGAGAGGCCCCCTTCGCTTCACAATTTAAACTCCTTTACCAGATTGCGGCTGATAAAAACATCTCTATTTCCGAAGCTTTTGCCATGGGAAATCCTTGTGGTTGCTTTGTGGTTTGGTGACCATGTGCTCCATTTGGAAAGAGAGGGACTATAGGGCCTTTCGTTAACAACGACACCCGCCGACAATTGTGTTTGGTTCAATATTGGAACTCGCCATTTGTTGGGCTCTGGCCTTGCTTGCTTTTCGAAACCTCTCTAGGACTCAAATCATTCACAATTGGAACGATTTCCTTCAACCTGAGGAGGATTAGGGGCCGCTCTTCCTCAATGCTCCCTTGAAGGATAGAGAGTAGTTTGTTTTCTTATTCCTTGTTCAGTGGTTAGCTCCCTTGTTTTTACTCAATGAAATATACACTATTACCGATAAAAAAAAAGTTTTTTTTTTTTTGTTTTACGATCTGTTTCCTCTCCCTACTCAACCGATTTTCGACAGCCAAAACCGAAACTGATTTTGGATCGGTTTCTTTAAACATATAAAGATTCTCTGTTTTCATTTAAGCAAAGGGGAACAGAATCATCGCAGCATGATCATATAAGAATCAAATATATAAAGATCAACCCAAAATTTCAGCTAGTTCATGAAAGCAACTATAAGTAGCCATTGCCCTTACTATTCAAGAATGTTAAATAGTTGGTACTGAAATACTTTGAAAAGCAACATCAAAATAAAGAGATGAAGAGAATGGGATGATGACCTTAATGCTTCCAGCTTCTTTAATGGCGGCAATGATGTTCAACTGGTCAGTGAACTCTCTATAACCTAGACTTGATATTACCACATCGACCTGCTTGATCGCCTTCACCAAATTCTCATGATCGTTTACATCTCCCTAAAACATGAGAAAACGTAGGATATAATAGGGTGAACATGGTTGTGTTGGCATAGCTCTGCTAGGCTGCTAGCTCCCAGTCGGGGAGCAGGGTTTACCAGCTAAAATGTGCAGTTGACTCAATTAATGCAGGTCGGAGAAGTCAGTCGCGTCAGCCTTCTGCACTTTGTCTGCATCAAATCTGTCCACCGTTTGCAATATTCTTTTGTAAATCCCTGCTAGCAGGTCCCCCCTCTCTTTGATGACGCCCTGCATAGCAGGATTTACTTGTTCCACTTGTTCTCCCCTGCTCTGTGCTCATTCCTTGTAAGAGCCGATTTTATTTGATCTAAGAGGGAGTTAGCAGGGAACAGGGAGGTAGCTGCTAGAACAGGTAAATTCTGCTTTGCGGGGGAGTTAGCAAGGAGAAGGGGGTCGGCTAAAGCAAATATATCCGGCTTTGGCAAGGTGTTAACAAAGAGCTATGCCAAACGCCACATATTCTCTGAAAGCGCCCACGTCCCAGACCCTTTAAAAACCATTAATTGCTTCAAATCAGATGATGGAGATTGTGTTTCACCCCGATCTTCCACACAATAGATCTTTAGATCACGTCGCACCTATCAGACGCTCAATTTTTTAGCCCAATTGTCGCAGATCCCCAAACAATGACCCTAAGTTCACATTGGAGTGTGATGTGTGCTATATGATTCAAGGGCAATTTTTTGGGATTTTTGAAACCTGGGAATAAAAAACTGACTGTCTGATAAGTGCACCATTATGTCAAGATCTATTTTGTGGAGGATCAAGGTGAAAAATGATCTCCATCATCTGATCCAAAGCAATCAAGGGGTCTAGGACGTGGGCACTTTCAAAGAATGTGTGGGTGCAAACAGAGGTACCCTATTAAATTTGGGATGTGTGTGTCACGCCAAACACCATCGAAGTTGTCTGATTTGAAGACCATGACTGAAATATCTGAGGCCATAAATTGGCAAGAAACATGATCTCTATCATCTAATGTGTTTTTGTGAATCGTTGAATCTGATGATGGCCTTTGACTGTAGTGAACCAGATCATATAGATCGTGTTTTGTGTCAATCTTTGGCCTCAGATTTTTTCATCATGGTCTTCAGATCAAACAACTTAGATGGTGTTTCACATGCCACAAATCCCAAAAATAACAAAGTTTTTCTTTTTAACGATGTGCCACGGTATAAATCTCCCCTTATAGTATTGGGATGTATTTAATATGAGGGTACCTCTATTCGCGCCAACAAGTTCACAGAACTGCGCCAACATCCGAGACCACTTGAAAATGATTGATTGCTTTGAATCAGGAGATGAAGATCATTTTTCGCCTTAATCTTCCACACAATAAATCTTGAGACTATGATCGTCCAATCACACAGACAAGTTTTTTATTACGCGTCACATATACCCAAAAAGGGCCCTAACATCACGTTTGAGCGTGATGTGTGCCATATTTTTTTAGGTATCCATGCCACATAGAATAAAAAACTAACAATAAGATGGCATGCTTATGGTCTCAAAATCTATTGTGTGGATGACCAGGGTTGAAAACAGTCTTCATTGTCTGTTCAAAAGCAGTAAATAGGTTTCAAGAGCTTTTCGACGTTGGCGCTCTAAGTAAACCTGGTGGTGCAAATAGAGGTACCCTTAAAATGAGGGCTTTTTTTAGGGTACCTTTAAATTCACTCACACAATCTTTGAGTTCTCACCTAGAAAACTCATTGATTGCTATGGATTAGACGATGAAGATAATTTTTTGTCCTAATCTTTAAAAGGATGGAGATTATATTTCGATCTTGAGATCATGGTCGTACTATGAGACGGCTGTTTTTTTGCTTTCAAATTGTACACATCCAGAAAAGTGACCTTAATATTCAAACTTTATTTTGTAGCTATTTTTTGGGTTATGTGGCACATGAAATGAAGAAACTAACCCTCTAATGGTACGCTCACGATCCATAGTGTTAAAGATTTGGTCGAAAAATCAATCTCTATCATCTAATAGAGGGGGGTGTTTGGCACTGCCATTTAGGAGAGTAGAAAAGAGTAACAACTGCTATTTGTTATTGCAAAAAAATGTAAAGAAATGTGAGGGAATGCAAAATTGGTCGGTGAATTTGAAGCTACTCTTTTATTTTTTTTGTTAATCTTACTTTTACCAAAGTGACGCCGGAGTTGTTGAAATTCTCAATGATTTTGGACTTTGCTCGATTAGAAAGCGAAGTTTCTCTGATTAGAGCGAACGTCGGATGACCTAATCTCAAGCTTGCTTCAACGATGAATTTTCCAAAGTGTCCGGTTCCTCCGATGATCAAGATCTTGCTTTTTTCTGCCATCTTTCTGAGCTAAAATAACTGAAGAAGAAGAAGAAGAAGAGTTTTGAGCTAAATTTGCAGAGACGAAAGTCGAATTCCTGCTTTTAAAGTTCAAACATCAAAGGGCTAAGGTCGCTGATGCTCTTTCTTTCTTCATATTTAAAAAAAAAAAAAAAATTCTGATTCCATTTTCTGCACTTTTCTTATTTGGTTCTCTTTGCTTTTGATAAAAAGGGTCGCAGGATCTGTGTATCAAACCGAGCCGAACAGTTCGATACACTCCAAACCGAAACCGAATTAAAACCCATTCGATTCGGTTTAAATATTTTTTTTCTGAAACCGAAATCAAAATCGATTAGGTTAGTTCAATTTAGGTAAAATACCTATTTTTATGATATTTTTTTTTATTTTTTCCGATTTTTTTCGATTTACTCAACCTACTCCCTTAATTTTCGATTTCAACTCATCCAAACCGAAGTTGAACTGAATTGGGATTCGGTTCAATTTCTGTCAGGTTTAGGTGCGGTTCGATTTGATTTGGCTCTCTCGGTTTTTGATTTGATTTCGGTGTTTGGTTCAAGAGTTGCATCCGTATTGTTCGTTCTTGTGTTGCCACGTGTTAATCTTCCTTCAAATTTGATGGCACGCATGCCATTATCGTGCCACGTGTTGTTAGACTGCTTAAAAGACATAAAATAATAAATGATAGACAGTTTTTGATAGTCAATATTGCAGACAACGTTTACTTAGGCCTCACTATATGTGGAGACATGACCAGCTGTAATACTTAAGCCCCACTATGCGTGTAGCCTGTTATGTCGCACCATATAATCTACTTATAAAATTGTCCCCTATATAACACTGTGACTATTATTTTGCCAAGATATAACTTGGAATGGGATTTAATTAATTTTTGATGGAAAATTGCAACCTGACAAACACCTTCTCTGCAGACAAAGTGCAACTGCTGATGTGGCGTGATGAGATTGGCTGCTCCAACCTGCATTGCTTGGCCCACTTGCAGCTAGCTGTCTTGCACCACGTCAGCCCCTTGCACAAAACCTGCCTGCCATATTACAGTATTAGAGTTTGATCATTGGTTGAAATCTCAACTGGTAGTATGCAAAATATTTATTTTATATTTTAATTTATATAAAATGTTAGGCTAGAACAATATTAAAAGTGTATTGATCATTATCTTTGTACATATATTTTGTCAATGTAATAATCTCGTGAATGGCTATGATAGTGTGTTTTCAAACTCTAATATCTTCTATTATTTTTAATAGCTAATATTGAAAATCATTGATCCGACGGTATATAATTGATTTATAGGTGTAATTCTTTAATTAAGAAACCTTCGAGGACACCCACTTACTTTTTAAATTTATCACCGACACCACTTTATGTTACAACTACCTCACTTTAAGAGAGTAAAAATCCATTCATTGCTTTAAATCAGATGATAGAGATAATTTTTTGTCATAATCTTCTATTGGAGATCTTACGATCATGTTTGCGCTATTATTAGACAGTCAGATGTTGATTCCACATGACGCACATTCAAAAGGTGAACATGAACTCAAATGCTGCAACATGTTCAGCATATGACCAAACTGCCTGATAATAGGCCTATGAGCTTAAGATCATTTGTGCGGAATATTGGGATGAAAAATGAACTCCATTTACTAGTTTAAAGTAGGAGTACCTTTAAATCTACCCACCTACGCTGAAACACATTGGCTACATTGAATCACACGATGGAAATTGTTTATCGTTCCAATCTTTCATATGATGGATCTTGAGATTATGGGCATACCGTCATATGGTAATTTTCTTATTTCACGCAGTACACATCCAAAAAATGACCTTCAAATCAATTTTCGAGCTTCCACGTGATGTTAAGGTCACTTTTTTGAGATATGTGTGCCACATGAAATAAAAAACTGACCGTTTGATAGTACACCCATGATCTCAAGATCCATCGTGCGAAAGATTGGGAGGATAAACAATTTCCATCATTTGATTCAACGCAGTCAATGTGTTTCAGTGTGGGTAAACTCAAATTTGGTGGGTGAATTTAAAATTACTCTTAGAGTAGTAGTCCGATTTTTTTTTTAATTAAGCAAGGTGGCTGTAACATAAAGTGGTGTGGTAGTAGGGATGCAGGTTTTGAACGGAACATCGAAACAGAACTGAAAATCGAGGGAACCGAATCAGACAGGACACAAATCGAACCAAACCCCAATTTGGTTCGCTTTCAGTTTGGATGGCGTGAAATCGAAACCGAGGGAGTAGGTTGAGTAAACCGAAAAAAATTCAGAAAAACCCGAATAAACCAAACAAATACCCTATTAAAAATAGATATTTTATCTATACCGAACCGAACCCAATTGAATCGGTTTCAGAAAAAAAACATTGAACCGAACACCGAAAAATTCGGGTTCGGTTCGGTTCAATACAACGAATTTGCATCCCTATGTGGTAGTAACACCAGCCGTTTTTAGTGGGGTAAGATCGAGCTATATTCCGGGCAACTCGGAAATCCGGGATGTCAAACTATGATATTGGTGGGATGTCCTCTAAACAGCCTTCTCCAATTTCATGCCTTTTTCCTCTCTTCCTTATCTCTTTCCTCAACCTCTCCCAACGGCCGAGAAAGATTAAACGGTTGAACATCAAAGCTGAAGAAGAAGAAGAAGAAGAAGGTAAAATAAACTTGATATTAAATTATTTTATTTATTTATTATTATTTAGATTATTGGGTTTTTTTGAGAATCGGTCAGGGATTCAGAATTAATCTTTTCATGCAAGTAGGAAAGTCGATGACCCTTTATAACTCCCTTTTATATATGCTAATCTGGCAAATACCAGCAAATTTAACATACATATTAAAAACCCAGGTTCATCTTTTTTTTAAAAAAAATAATTTGTTCATTAAAACGGAATTAGTGTTGCATCATAGAGGTTGGCTTTTTTTTTTTGATTTATTAAAAACTAAATAAATAACTTAAAAAATAAAAAAATTGTATAATTGGTTTTGCTGATAGTATGTCGAATTCGTATCAGATACATAGTGACAAAAATTCGGGGATTAAAAATATATAAAATATATATTTAATATTTTTTTTAAAAATTACTACAATATGTACTAAATTACTAACATATTAAAAAAAAAAAAAATTAAAACAGAAAAAAAAAACCTAAATTTCTGCAGAAAAATACCGAAAATTTCGCGAAATTTCGGTGAAATTTGTCACTATGATCAGATGCATAAGTGCTGATATTGACCTATATTTTACCAATTTTATGAAAAAAAATGAGCTCGCAAGTTCCTTGAGCTCGACTCCCAAACTATGAGTTAAGAGATTGTTTGTAAACGAGCTGACCAGGAGCTGGGTAGTATGTTGCTTGGCTTGGTTCGACTGGGCTCGATAAATAATATGTATTTTTAAATATTTATATTATAATATTATATATAACTTAAATTACTAAAATATCATAAAAAATAATCATTAGAAGCTTTTAACGATTAAAGGTTTTGGGTATTTTAGTAAGCTAACAAATAAAAATCCAACCTACCTATAAATTCTTAAAATCCATCAACTCACATCCTAATCGCTAACTGTCATCTCCTCTCTACGACTCTCTCCATGCTAATTTATTATTAAATGAAATACTTTTATTAGATACTTTTAATTAGAAGAGTAGAAATTTTAATTATTTAAATATAGATGAATTAAAATGTAATGAAAAACAAAAGATCATAAGAAATAAATCCAAATAAAAAAAATAATATAGCATATTACTAGGCTCAAAACCGGCTTGAGCTAGGCTCGAACTCGATACAGCCAACCACGAGCTGAGTAGTTTTAGGCTTGATTATAAAGGAGCTCGGCTCTAATTTAAAATAGCCAACTTCAAGCTGACCTTGGCTCTGCTCAAACTTGGTTCGTTGAGAGCCCTAATTTTGATCCAATATTCGACCTTATATGGAATCGGGAGATGCAAATCGTATCGGATAAGCCCTAACCCAGTACATATCGGCTGATATGTATCGGATGTGGCGAATTTTTAAAACCATGCCCATGATCTCTAACTAGGGTTGCGCGGTTGGTGTTTGGTAATGGTGCCATAAACTATGATTAATTATTTGTTATTTATTTTAAGTCAGTTTATTCTTTTTTTTCCTCCCAATATAAGCCTCTACTTGATCAGTTTTCATCTCTGCCTTAAACCCAAGACATCTCATTCGAGATGTTTCATTTCGGCAAAATTTAAAACTAACATCTTAACACGATCAATCTCTAGAACAGGGTTTGATTAGGTTTATTTGCAATGTAAATTTTATTGACCAAAATTAACTCATTTTACTTTCTCAAGACACCAAAATAAATTATTTATTGTTTTTATGATTTTCAACGATGATAGTGCCCTAAGCTAATCATTATTGTGGCTCCGTCAAGCTTTCGCCCATTGTTGAAAATTCCCCACTACTGCCTCCCGTAGGTGTCTGGGCCATGTGAGTCCCTAATGTGGCTGATCATCCTTAATTTTCTTAAAAAAATATGATAAATGTTTAATATATGAAATTTATATTAAACATAATTTTATATATATATATATATATATATATTGTAATTTTCCCAAATTTTCCGTGTTTGTCAAATTTGTTGAATTTTTCCCAAGCCTACTTTTTTCCATACCCTGACTTGGTCACTACACCATCTCTGGAATTTGGTACAGTCGAGGAAAACTTCATTTTCAGTCCACATACAATGTATCTTACTCTCAATCACATTTGGAGTTGGATACAATTAGTTGAGGAGAACATCATTTTTCGGTCCACATACAATGTATCCTATTCTTAAATACGGATGAGTTTGAACTAGTTATAAGACACATAATTCTTCTGTTATAATGAAGCAGAGGCCCCGAGTTCGAATCCCGCCCCTTGATGGCCACCCGCAGGGATTTATCCCTACTTAGCTGGTATGTGCGATGTGCGGGTTTTGCACGTGCCCCGGGACTTAGTCGGGTGCTCTAAGAGGCCCGGATACCCTATCATCGAAAAAAGAAAAAGGGAAAATTTCTAAAATCACCCCTCTTTAAAGTTACTTTTCTAAATGCTCCCATATTTTTTTAAATATCTAATAAACCCCTATACTTATAACTTAGTTATCTAAATGCCCCCTCAACCATATATGTCCGCCTTTATATTTAAATTTTTAATGCAGGTTTTACTATTTTTTCTTGAGACTAAAAAATTTATATTTTTTTCATATTTTTATTAATTTTCTCAAAGTTTTTCCAAATTTTTGGATTTTTACCAAATTTTAAATATTTTTTGTTTTTTTTTGCTTGAAAAAAAAATGATTTTTTTTTTTTTTTTTAATGTAATTTTTACTAGCCTACTGGCCCAGCCAACCAACCCATTTTTTAAAATCTTCCCCCTTTAAGAGTAATTTTCATATTAAGGTGGATATTTATGGTTGAGGGGGCATTTAGATAACTAAGTTTTATGTACAGGGGTTTATTAGATATTTACAAAAATATGGGGAGCATTTAGAAAAGTAAAAAAGGAGGAAGATTTTAGAAATTTTTCCAAAGAAAAAAAAAAACTTTTGTTATACATATCTAATATTTACGGCCGAGAATATCTTCAGGGATAGAGCTTGGGCCTGTAGCACATTGGAAGGTTGACAATATTGCAACGTCAAGGTCGCAGGTTCGAGCCCAACTTACCTATATATAAAAAAAAGAATATCTTCAGATGTATGAAAATTAACAAAGCTCAACTAGCAGTCTTAACACCAAAGAATAAAATAAAGCAATAAAATGAGTTTATTGAAGAAGCGAAGGCTCTCTCCTTTTGACTTATGTCCCCACTCCCCAGGCTTTGATTTTGGTTCTGAGATCTGTTATCAACTTGGTTACCGAAGCCTCCAAAGTAGATATATTATATATAACGAAATGGCGGAGCCTGAAGATTTGGCGGGAATTGTCCATAATAATTCCCCCCCAGATTCATATGGAGCTGTCGTGCTCGGAGGTACATTTGATAGGTTACACGATGGACACCGTTCTCTTCTCAAGGTCTACTCTCTCTCTCTCTCTCTATTTTTCTACATTTATCTATATGTTTCTCTCTTGGATTTTTGTATTCTTTAACTAATGAGATGGCAATGGGTTATTTCTCAAGGCATCGGTTAGATTAGTCAGAGATCGCGTCGTGGTTGGGGTCTGTGTGGGGCCTATGTTAACTAAAAAGCAGGTTTGATTGACCATTTCACCATTCTTCATTCAGCAATTGATTCTTCTGAGTTCGGATTAGGTGGGTGGTTGGGCCCAAAAAAGTGCAACGCCCAGTGGTGTGCAGCTATTTTTCTTCATCTCTCTGAGTCAAGAGCCCTGCACTCTCCAGTCCAAGTATTTTTTTTGACGAGAAAAGAGTCCCCGTCAAATGAACAATAGTCTCTCTCTTGGATTAGCATGTTTGGGTTGAGTGAGTCCCATCTACACGTTGGTCTGCCACTTGTACAATATGCATAAGCAGTGGACGACCTAAATCCCCAGTTCCACTTCCTATTGATTTAGTCACTTTTGGTCATCCCATGTCAGCCATTATTCTTGATTGGAATCAGTTAGACAGTCCTGATTAATCGGAATGCATACTGTTGTCACTTCCAAGGCTCAATTCTATTTCAAGCTTTTTGAGTCCAAATTTGACATACATTTATGTTTGACATCTTTAGCTAGTAGTAAGGTTGGTTTGAGTGTCCCCATGCTTCTGTTCACTTCAATTCATTTGGAGCAGCCCAATTTGTGAATGAGATGGAAAACCCCCGTCATTCACAAATTGGGTCAGAAATACACACAAACCCCCCCCCCCAGGACTCCAATATTATTTTTGATTAC